>PVLA01000758.1:0-461489 GCA_004027455.1 Hydrochoerus hydrochaeris
CCTACAGAGAATACTGAAGGACATTCTAGAGAGAGAGGAAAAAATACCAGGATTTTAGGAACAGAGGCAGAAAGGCCTTAATGAACAGGGCAGGCAGTAGAATGAAGGAGAACACTAGACAAACAAAGGCAGAAAAATAGCATAGCAGAAATAAGGCAGAGAAGGATGGCTAGAATCTCTAACATAGATGGCCTTGATATGCTATATTGTTAATAGTGCATCAGTATTTAAAACCCACATTACTCACACTACTCTGCTTAGGTGTGTTATATTCTGTTCCAGTCATTCTACCTCTACTAGATTTGAGGGCACAGACAGTAATCCCAAAAATAACAGGATATAGTATGGTAATCATCCTTAATTTCCTATTAACTTAACCTAAAGCTCTGTAAAACCTACACTGTTTTACCATGACTGATTGTAATCAAATCTGGTTTGTTGGATTGCTGTTTTGTATTGATAGATTTTATTCAAAGCTCTTATGATTGATAGTATCAAGTCTGAGAGTATAGACAACTGCACTTAAGATGACAGGATCTACTAGAATATCCACTCTGGTTTGATTATTACCTGCCTTTGAAGTTTTATATTGTCTACAATGTTTTATTTTTACTAATATTGTTATTTACTGCTATACTCAATTGTACTGCTATATTCAATTATGCCTGATGATATAGACATTCTATTGAAGATAATAAGAAACAACACAGTAATTATTGTAGATCACCTTGTACTGTGGTTTTATATGACTTTTTGGTTTCATGTTTTTATAGGAATTTGTTTTGTTTTGTCTTTCTAAGTTTTGTTTTTCCCTCTAATACAGAAATTATAGAAATACATGCAGAGATTCATGCATGCATAGCTGTTTACAGTCTCACTGTTCTACTTTGTATGCTTTAATTTTATAACTATTTATAACAATATGTAATTTATTAACTAGTGATTTCTTGTTTATCTTTTTTTTTGAATTCTGTATTACCTCTACCCTTTACATGCTTTTGTTTCTCTTTAAATAAATAAAAAGAGAGAGAGAGAGAGAACTGGAGGCTTGGAGATTAAGTAGTTTCTTTAGAGTTGTATGACTAATTGGGAGTAGAGAAAAGATGAAAACCAGACTCTCTTGCTTTCAAGTCTACAGATGTTGCCTCGGATGAAAAGAGATCAGCACTGACTAGAAAACAATAAATTAATAAATGGAATAGCAGTAGGAGCACAACTGCTAGGGAGTGAGTAATTAGGAAAACAAGCAGTAATGATTTTACTATAATTGGCTAGTGACTATTCTAGGAGTAAATATAGAAGATGGAATAAATAAACTGGCTCATTAAGCAGCATAGATATTGGAAAGAGATAACTTTTAATTTGTGATAAACTCATTTCATCCAATTTTCCATTATGAACATGTTTGTGGACTTATTAGGCAGAAATATTAATGCTAGAGATAAAACTAGAGTTAATATGATTCCTAAATTGTGTGTTAATGTCTGGCAGAATCTTCAGATATATGATACAACATATTCAATACTAAATGGTTTCCACCAGTAATTTATTCACAGCTCCATCATGTTGCCTGCAAAGCTTTCAAATATGGAAATAATTTAACTGCTACTCTAGTTTGTTTATTTTTCTTTGAATTTTCATTGTTTCCCCAAAGAAACCTCTCTGAGTTTAGTAATGATTCTTATAATTCTATCCACAGCTTAGGATCTACTCACAGCTTATCTTTCTTTATCCAGAGTCCTCCTATAACTTTTTTTTTCATTTTTGGCAGATAAAGGACAATGCAGTTATGCTTTAGAGAGAATGAGAAGAATGTAAAATGGAGAAAAAGAATTAGTAATTATTGTTAAAGTCAGGCACTGTATAATCAGCTGATGTACATTTCTCATTTAATCCTCAGAATGACATTGGTGCTGTTACCCATACCTCACAGATAAAGAGGAACTAGTGTTAAACCACATAGTCTTGAAGTTGTGTAGCTGACAAATGACTTGGGGAACCAAAATTAAAGTTTATATCTTTCTTTAGTTCTCATTGGTTTGGGTTTATATTTGGAATATCTAAAAATGGTTTGCAAAAAAAGCATATATAAGATCAATCACTAATAAATAAATGTCTCAAATTAAAATGGAGATCAATGAGCACACAAATAACTAAAATTTATTTCAGGCTATGTTCTGATCCAAGCACTATTTGGCCTTTCATTCAAAGCAAGCTGACTTTGCAGGTGTCTGATATTCAGACTGAAGTGCAGATGTTATCTTAAAAATAATTATTTACTTGCTTATAAATAACGCTGTAATTTGCATAAGTACAGATGGAATAGGCAACTAAAAATTATACTCACATAAAAAATTTAGTATGAAATCTAAGGAACTTCCAGCTGTGCAGACTCAAAATCAACAGATGTGGCTCACTTCGGTAGATTTGTCAAGTAATCATGACAGTATCTTATAAACACAAGAACACGAACAAACAATTCAAAAATCAATGTTAGTATTTCTTGAGGCTGAGTAACATAAGTGCCTGGAAAATTACAAATTGTCCCTGTAAAGATGATAGATGCTTTGGTGCAGAAATATAAAGAAGATATCAATAGATGGAATAGAATCTGACTGCAATCAGACTACAGAAAGGGAGTATTAAAGAAGAGTAAAAACATGAATTATAATTTTTTTAAAAATTCAATTCTCTTGCTTCCTGTTTCCTCCCAGTGTATGGCCATTTTTAAAAGATATTTGATAAATGTTTAAAGGTCATTTAAGAAATTCATTATCATTTAAATTTTTTTCTGATTTTAACACCACTATACTAACCACACAGAATTTTTCCTTAATATAATAGTTACACATTGTTTACCAAGAGTTTCTGAAAGTGAAAACAAAAAGATCCCAGTTTCAGGTTTGTTAAACAGAAGAATAAACAAAATGGCACAAGTCCTTTAAGTCTCCTAACCAAGGAGGCTTTCTCATATAATGTATTATTTCATTTCAAACTGCTTACAAATTTAGATTTACTCTAGGAATCCAGATAATGCTCAAATCAGATTTCAAGTATTAAAGCAGGAAAGTCCTAATCTGTCATTGATCAATCTACAGCTAATAGCTCAAGATTTCCCAGTCTTCTTTTAAAAATAGTCAGATGAAACGAATTTTAGGCATTGCTAGCTGTATCTTTTCTATTGTAGGCAACACATAAACCAGAGCGTGACCATGTTCCAATAAAACTTTATTTTCCCAGACAGTGGCTAGATTTAACTAGCTGCTGGAGCTTCCTGATCTCAATGATGGATTGTCTAAAGGATTTTTCTGTCTTAAAATTAACAGAGTGCTAGGCATGTTAGAATTCACCTTCCAAGCCTTTTAACAACAGGGGAAAAAAGCTAAAGTTTGGTCTTGATTAGTGAGCTATAGAAAAGATTAGTTTCCAGAGAAACGCAAAGGTAACAAACCTAAAAATAGAACAGTGCTGTGCTCTTCAAAAAGAAGTAGACACTACCGGCATCTATTCCAAATTCAAACTCCTCTGTAAAAGTGTTAATACTGTATACTTTCATATTGCATTTCTTATCTTTTCTTCAAGCAGATGTTAAGATTATTGGCACCTTTGTTAGAAGCTAAAATTGTACTAAACGCTCAAGAAAGATCATCATCAGCATTAGTTTAGGCAAAATCAAGCTATGTGTTAAACACTCTACTTCCCCCAAGGATGAACATAATTATCATGCTATTGATCACATCTCTTAGCACAAAAAGGACATCAAACATTCTTTCCTCACTGCAGACAGAATTATGTCTCTTAACCTTTCTTCCTGATTTATATTAACCTTTCTATTTAACTATTTAATTTTCTATTTCACTTAAGATTGTGAACTTCTTAGAGGAGAGATCATACCAGTAGATACCTAGGCCATATTATTAACATATTAAAAACATGTGGAGCCAAAATGACAATTTGCAAAAGTTGACAAGGAAATTGGAAGTTCTACAGTCAAGTTGTTCTACCATGGTACTTCTCCAGTCTTTGGTGGTTAACCGCAGAGAGATTAGCATATCAAGATGTGGTAGTTAAATTTAATTGAATGCTTGTAAATCACCTGTCATGTGTCAAACTACAAATGCTCTCAATATAAGAACAGTGAATTCTATTCTCTCTCCCACAGCATGTAGCTTACAATATAAGATTACAAATTAGTCTCATGGGCTTTTTGACATTTTGATGAAACAGCCAAAAAAGGTCATTTTTTAAAATTGTATTTCATTGGTGAAAATTAATTTAGCTCATTTGGAGTATTAGTATGTGTACTGGACAAATACAATAATTCAGAATTAAAAAAGGAAGAAATACAAAGTAAAAACTTATTGATACCTCATTTTTAAAGTATTCCAGCTTATTAATATTTTATGAGTTCAATTCCTGAATTCTACTATTGCTAATGAATATATTGCCAAATATTAAACCAACTTTTGATTATTAAAATTTTGATTATTTTATTATGCATATGGAGACCTTCTCTATTTGTCAGTTGTTAGGGTGATAATGCTGTATATAAAACAACCAGTGGCCACCAAGATAACATGTCATTCACATCTCTGTGAACAGGGAGTCATGGCTCCACCCTGCGTGGTTGATTATGTGAAAGTTGATGTCCCTGTCAGTCATGTTGGGACACAGATCAAGTAAAAGCAACCAGCATGGCAGGCATGGAGACCTGGCAAGTCAAACCACAGAAGCCCGTGAAGCTTCTGAGTGAGGGGAGATTAGATTTACCACATCCTGACACCAAGAACAAGGCGAAGTGTAGTGTCCATGGAACAAGAGTGTTCTGGGAGAAAGAGAAAGGAAACAGAGAATATTTAATAAACAACAGTAGCAAAGTCAAAATTGAAGTTAGAAATATAAAAAAAAACTGTTCAGAAGAATATTTACACAAAAAGTACAACCTTTTGAAATAATTGAAGATCAGGGCTCTAGAGAAAACAGAAGTAAAAATTGATATAAAAAAGGGCTGAGACAGGTTAATCTGCTCCAGCAGGGGCAGTTTTAATCCCTATGGAATGCAGTTTGACTTTAGCATCAGAAACGAGCTAATAGTGTGTTTAAAATATTTCTGCTCCAGTGGATAATACTGAGGATAAGCATTTTTTTGGATATTTAGTTTTGGTTTTTATATTTGTCTATTTTACAGAGAAACTATATTGATTTTGGTAACAAATATTATAACTGTGCTTACTGATCACTAATATTCAGAAACAAAGTTCACCAATTTTATCATAAATAAGAAAATATTTTTCTTTGTGAAATTTTTTCAGTATTTAAGTTTTTCAATTAACAAAAGTTGTTTATATTTATCCTGTACAATGTGATGTTTTAAAGGGTATGTACATTGTGGAATGACCTGTTAATTTAGTCAGCATGTGTATTACCTTATAGACTTATTTGTGGTAAAAACACCTATAATCAACTCTAAATGGTTTTAAAATGGGATATTTTGTTGTTAACTATGATCATTCTGTTCTACAAAACAGTGGGTTTTTTCTGAAGATATTGGATAGCAATAATCAAAATTAAAGTGAAGAACAAAAGGCATTACTCCCAAAATTAAAAGTAAATATAGAAATCTCAACACTATACAGTAAAGAAAAGGGACAATTAGATTAACTTTAGAATGGCTCACTGGAACAACCCAAAACACTAAGAGCCACTTAAAGTTATGCCTAATCCATGTCAAGAAATGAACAAACTTAGAGCTAGGAAAAAAATTATCCAGCAAATCTCAGCTAACAGAATTTTATTGTGAAAACCCTGAAAGAAGCTAAAAATAATTTCAAAACCAAACCATGTGAGAAATATCTATTTCTTTCCCTCCAGGATTAAGAAATCTTACTTATTAGTTTGGCACAACAGGTGCCAAACTATTAAGCCCTGTCCACTGATTTGATGAATGCTTGCTGCATCCTTACTAGGTAGAATATCTTTATTGAGTGTGAGGAATACAGATAGGAGATGCAAACCCCACTTCCAAGGCACTCTAGCCAGATCAAAAGTAATTATAAAAAACTTTGAAAGACATGGCAGCATGCTTTCTTAGTTTTGTTTCCCCCAAGAAACCAACCTAACACAAGGATGTGGTTGAAAACAATTCATTTGTGAGGTGGAGGAAACACCAGCTAAACATTGAAAAGTAAGAAAGATAGCAAAGGCAGCCAATAAAGGATGCAATAGAAAACAAAGTACTGCTGTGAGCTAGTGGGTTTTGTGCTGCTCAGAATCTCAGGGCCTTAGTGTAGAACACACACATCATCATCATGGAGCTGGGTCTTTACTTTCTCAGCATTCTTACTCTGTGTGTGAGCAGGAAGAGGATGAGCAAGAGGAGCAGTGGCAACAAGAGGCAGGTGCTGTCAAGATAGGCACTGTAATAGTGAGATCTAAGAGCATGGAGACATCTTCTGCAGAAGTGTCATATTCACAGCTGCTGCTGGTGGGGAAACAGGAAGTCAAAGTGTGCTTTCTGGAAATTATTTGCGAGATCCTATGATATGTAAGATGTACCTAGATTGAAAAAGAGAAAAAATGATATTTCTGGCAGGGCAGTTGTGAAAACATGCCCGCAATAAGAGTGTGCAGCACTTCAGAGGAACCGTAGGATTTGTGTGTGCTATGGCTGATACAACTGAGCCTGTAGAAGGAAGCAGAAGAACTTTTGAGAAATGAAGTCAGATAGGTAGGCAGGAGTAAGTTTGCAAATAGCCTTGATGCCATGCTAAAGATTCAACTCTGCCATCATATGATTTAATGAAATAAAGAAATAGAAATATGCTATACAATACTGCTGTGGTTTAAATGAGGAGTGTCCCCCAGAGACTTAAATATTGATGGCTTAATCCCCAATGCTCAGAGGTGGAGCCTTGAGAGCTGACTGGATCACAAAGGCAGTAATGCTTGTATAGCTAAATGGGGCTTTTTTTTAGGGGCTTGTTGGGGGAACTGGAAGAAGTAGGTGACAGAAGATGTTGCCATAAAGGGCATATTCTTGCCCCTGAACCCCCTATCCCCAGATATTTCCCTACCCTCTTGATTCTTCCTTGTTGCCATGAAGTGAGCAACTGTCCCCCACCATAACCTTCTGCCATGGTTCTATCTTGGAGCCCCCTGACTACAGATGAAAACTGTGAACCAAAATAAAACCTTTCCTCCTTTAAGCTGTGTGTGTCATGTATTTTGCCCCAGAATTAGAATGGTGACAGAAACAAGCACTGTAACATGATTAAGCTCATAAACATGGTGATCAACTGGAACATTGCTGGACTTTTGATTTTTGCTTTGTAACAAACATCTTGTTCAAGCCATGCACTCCCACTTTGGTACTAGGAATTAATCAATGCAGAAGAAACAAATGTCATCTCTGCTTTCATTGGAATCTGGGGAAGGAGGTAAATAATTACACCGAGTAAATAAAAATTTCAGATAGAAATGTGTTAATGAAAGACAATGTGGAGAGTGATTGCAAGATGGCCAACTGAGTGGTGGCACGATAAGAGAACTTCTCTGAGGAAAAAAAATAAATAAAAACAACTCAGATGCTGGAATCTGGCAACATGGAGAAAGCCAGACAAAAGGAGAGGAATTCTCATGACCCAGGAAGAAACTGAGGAAAAAGAAAAAGAAGCATGGACAAGAAGAGGGCTGGAGCTGGGCAAGCCCCGATCGCTGTACTGGCACATCTTAAAGTCAGGTTACTCATGATCAAGCTGAGATTGCGACCCTGCAGATAGCGGGGATTGGTGAGCTCCAGACCCTCGCCTGGAGGAGGCCCTGAGACGGGGAGTGGAAACAGCCAGTGGAGTGCACGAACTTTGGTGAGTGACAGCAACTGGAATCTCCAAACCAGGAGGACTGGCTGGGTGACATTTTGGAGTTGGGCAGGGCCAGTTTGAATCCGAGCCCTAGGCAGCATCCGTGGATGACTCCTAGTCCAAAGCAGATTGGTGGGATCTGCTCAGGCTGGGCCACGCCCCTGGTTGAAACCCAATAGCCAGGGACGGGGCTTTCCTGGGCCAGTGGCATCCCCAGGGAACACACAAACCTGTTGAAGCATAAACTGGTTGACTGGCATAGGGGGAGGAGCCAACTCTCAGCGTGCAACTAGCAGATCCACTGCAGACTGAGGGGCGGTACTTCCCTAGCAAGTGTGCTGCAGAAAAACTGTAAGCAAAACGAAAGGCCCAGAGTCCTCCACCACCCACCCACCCGTCTGAAGGGGGCCAAAAACATGACAAGACAGAGAAAGAGCAAATGGTCCCCAACTGCGGAAACAAGGAAAGTGAGTTCAACAGAGGTAAATGCAGAGGAGGTTGAGAGCAGCAAACCTGTAATGTCAGAGACAGCCTCACCGGAAATAAACACATCTGTGACCTCATCGTCAAATTTAAATCTGAAATTCTAACTCAGGTGAAGCAAGATATAAGAAGATTAATAAAAGAAGTCCTGGGTAATCCTCAAGTAGACACAAATGAAAGAATAGAGGAACCCAGAGAAAGGAGAGAAGCCTTTGATGAAGAATATAAACAAAACCTAGAATATATGAAACAGATCCAAAGAGAATATCAGGACATTAAAAACTCCATTGAAACCTGACAAAACCTTTTAACAGAAACTAAAGACAAACTTTCAAAACTTGAAGATAGATTTGCAAAGTATGATGGTGAAAGGAAGGATCTCTTAAAAATAACAAGGAACCAGGAAGCAATGATACAAAGGCTAGAAGATGACAAGAGGATTTATTACTTAAGAGTAAAATATGTGAATGAAGATGCAGCAACAAATACAAATGAAATAAAAAGTCTATTCACAGAAATAATTAAGGAAAACTTCCCAAACATAGGTAACGAAGGTGAAGTTCAGATAAATGAGGCATATAGAAATCCAGCCAGCTACAACCCAAACAGATATAGACCCAGACATATAATAATCAGGATCCCAGAAATCCATCACAAGAACAGAATATTAAAAGCAGTCAGAGAAAAGAAACAGATTACCTATAAAGGAAAACTCATCAAAATCACAGCAGACTTCTCAATGCAAACCATCAAATCATGAAGAGCTTGGAGTGAAATATTCCAAGCCCTGAAAGAAAGTAACCTCCAACCCAGAGTGATGTACCCTGCAAAACTGTCTCTCAAAATTAATGGGGAGACAAGATATTTCCATGACAAAGAGGAACTGGGGGAGTTTGTGACCACCAATCCAACCCTGCAAAGAATACTGAAGGACATTCTAGAGAGAGAGAAGAAAACCACCAGGGTTCCAGGAATAATGGCAGAAAGGCCTCAAAGAAAGGGGCAGACAGTGGAATCAAGGACAAAAGTAAACAAATAACAACAGAAAAATAACATGGCAGAGATACAACAGAGAAGATTGGTTATATCACTGTTTTATCTTGACTGATTTTATTTGAATCTGGTATGCTTGAGAGTGTCAAGTCTGAGAGTAGGGGCAACTACTCTGAAGATGACAGGACTCAATAGGATACCCATTCTGGTTTGATTTTTATCTGCCTTTGAAGTCCTATAATGTCTCCAATGTTTAGATTTTATTAATAATGTAAAGCAATGCTGTTTATATTATATTTGATGATATAGACAATTTTATTGAAAATAACCAGTGACATCATAATGACTACCGTAGATCACCTACTGTTGTGTTTTTGCATGTTTTTTCATTTCATGTTTCTCTAGGAATTTGTATTGCTGACTTGTTTGGATTTGTTTCTCCCTCTAATACAGAAAGGCTAGGTATATGTGTAGAGACTTATACATGTGTAGAACTTCTAAGTAATTTATGAGAATGGATTATAGTTATTGTAAAGGAAAAAAAAGGAAAAGAGAATATTCTAAAGGGTATAACTACATGTATGTTTGAGTGTGTGGAATTAATAACTATGTTGCTAAAGTTTTAGTTGGATGGATGAGCAAAACTGACTGCAGTCTCACTGTTTGTATGTCCACTTTGTGGACTTTACTTTTGTAACTTGAACAACTGCATCTAAGAGGAAAGAATATAATTATCAACTAGTGATTTTTACTGGTTACTATTTTTGTTTTTTTGTTTTGCTTTGTTTTTGAGATTTTGTATTGCTTCTACCCTCTTTCCATTTCAAAATTTTTTCTTTAAATAAAACAATTTTAAAAAAAAGCAAGAGAAGGAAAAGAAAGTGCTCTAAAAGAGATAACTGTATGTATACTTAAGTGTGTAGGATTGATAACCATGTTACTAAGTTTTTGTTGGATTGGTAAGCAGAACTGTTTGCAGCCTCACTGTTTGAATGTCCACTTTGTATGCTTTAATTTTGTAACTGGAACAACTATATCCAAGAAGACAATATATAATGTATCAAACAGTGATTTCTTACTGTTTGTTTTTTTCAAATTCTGTATTGTTTCTACCCTTTTTTCTGTTTTGCTTCCCCCCTCTTTAAATAAAATTTTAAAAAAAGACAATGTAATACTTACTGCATTTTTGACTAGAATAGTTGGTCTGGAAACAGGCCATGTAAGTTAAGAACTAGAGGATGAGGCAACAAAGCACTGATGAAAATCATTTAGTGTAAAGGATACTGCCAATGAGACTATTTCCACGTAGAGTCCTAAAGCATGACTACAGATGTGGGTAGGAGGCAGATTATACTATGCTAAGCAACTGGGATTTAATTTAAAGGTGATATAGGAAGTCAATAGAGAATTCAAGCAGTTGAGACATAAGATCTAATATGCATTTTCAAATTGCCTATGCTCCTCTCTGCAGAAGAGATGGTAGGCAACAGATAATCATGGCCTGGGGTGTGGTAATAACTGTAGAGGTGTTGAGAAGTGGTGGGAATTTAATATTTTAAAAGATTATCAGGCTTGTTCACAAGCTAAGAAGGAAAAAGAGGATTAAAAGTGAATGGTAGTTTCATTACAGCTTTAAGTCTTATATTTTAGTAAATTTCAGGCTATTGTAAGAATATGAATAGAAAACATATCTGAACTATCAAAGCTTAATAATCATATGATATTAACATCACTATTACTAATGATATCATGATGCAAGAGTAGTTTAACAGATTTTTTAAAAATCTGGGCCAGCTCCAAAATTAAGCATGAGTCTTTGTGCCCAACTCTTGTAACAGCTCCTACTTTACTGTAATCTCTTTTAAATGCTCTCTTTATTTTCCAAGGTCACTACTTTTCACCTTCTACTCTATTACTTAACCCCCTTAATTTTTCTTGGCTTCTCATGAGATGTTCTGGGATCTACCCTACCCTCATGTCTCTTGATTTGTAAATTCGATCTGAACATCCTTTTGCTCTTTCTTCACTAATAGGCATCAAAGCAAAGTCTTCTATGACAAAACTACACAGACTGGGTGGCCTGAACAGCAGCAGAAATTTATTTCTTACTCTTCTGGGGGATGGAACTTGGAGATTAGGATACCGACTGATCATATGATCATATTCTTGTGTGGGTGCTCACATTGTGGAAACAGTCCATTTTTGGCTGTCCCTTTTTCTACAAGGACACAGATCCTATCATGGGGACCCAACCTCATGACCTTATCTAAGCCTGATTACCTCTCAAAGGTTCCAGATCCTAATACTCTCACATTGGGCATCAGGGCTTCAACATATTAATTAAGGTAAGACGCAAATAGTCCTTAGCAGTAGAACTTTGCAACAGTAATAATGGCATAGGATAGAAGTACAGATAGGCAGAAAGGAGACAATCATAATTTCACAATTGTACTTTTAAGAAAACTGCAGCTTCAGGACAGAGTGATACCCAAGGATACAAAGAGGTATACTCCTAATGTTTATTCCCTATATTTGTTTGTTCTTCCAGTTCCACTCCACTCAATCCCTTAAAGATATTATACATCCATAAATTAACCTTTCCCTTTAGGGCCTGCACAGTATTTTCTCTAAACTCTGCTTAATAGCATCTCTTTTACTGATGCTCCTTGGAAGTTTTTCTGTGGCAACAGAACCAGTCAAAAACCAATGCAATCATCTTGAGATCCATATCTTTTCTTTGGGTGAATTCATTGGATCCCCCATCCAATGATGGAAACAGCATGATGTAGCATGTATAGGTGAGAAGGTAAACGTTATTTGGTGTCCCTTTACTATGAACTTCCCTGTTGCTGGATTGATAGGAAACTTAACACACCATTATTAGGGCCCCTCCAGTCTGTACCACATTTTTTGTTGTATATGGTATCGAGAATTCAGGAGAAGGTGTCCTAGGTTGTTGATAACCTCTCGTATTGATTACCTATGCAGTACTCTTGTTAATGTCCACACGGTCCCTTATCTGTGTTCTTTTCTTTTGGCCTTGGGATGCTGTCAAAGAAAAATTACACCAGCAGGAGTTAAACTGGTTAGGCTGGCTTTTTGCAAGATTACTGTGATATAACAGTTAACACTGTTACAACAGAGAAAAGATGTAAGACTTGTTTGTTGAAATAAAAAATGAGAGTGTTTAAGGGTTGTGAAAGTAGAGAGATACAGGAGGTCAATGTTAAAAGGGAAATTGATGGGTGTCTCATATTTCCTGATGATTACATGTTGAAGGGATGATGCCCCAATTCCAAGAAAAATAATTTACAACACTGTGGAAGTCAGTGTGGAAATTTCTCAAGAATCTAAGATTAGAGATCCCACATGACCCAGTTACTCCCCTTCTGAGTATCTTCCCAGAAGAATTAAACTATCATACTATAGCAATATATGTGTACCAGTGTTTATAGCAGCAGTTTGCAATAGCTAAATCTTGGAAATAATTCAAATGTCCATCAACCGAGGAATAGGTAAAAAAGATGTGGGTTTTTTAAGCAATGGAGTGCTACACAGCTGTAAAGAAGGATAAACCTGAGACATTTCTAAGTAAAAGGATGCAATTTGAGACCACACTCTTAAGTGAAATAAGTCAGACACACATGTGTAAATACTGTATTGTCTCTCTGATCTGAGAAGCTGAAAGAGTACATAAGGACCAAAGCATACAATAGATACTGTGAAATGGAAGGAGGAACAAGAGCTATGGATGTAGCTTAGTGGTAGAGCACTTGACTAGTATGTGGTTGAAACCCCAAGACTGGAATAAATTAAGTCCAACTAGGAAAAAAGAATTAGGGAGGGAGAAGGGGAAAAAGAAAGGGAAAATATTTTAAAAGAATAAAATGAAAACAAAACTTTGCAAATAGGAAGGGAAAGAAGAGTTGAAGGGAGGGGAGGGAACTGGGGTTAAAAAAAAAAGAGGAATCAGAAAATCCCCTGTGATTAATATGATTATTACGTATATGTAAAATGTACCAATAAAGTTTGGAAAAAAGAACAAGAATAGTAATTTACAAGTTTTCTGAAGTAAATATTCTAAAAAAATGAGGATTCTTTTGTCAAGTAAAGTTTAAATTTTAGCCGTACTGAACAAACAGGCCACCTTGGTCAATGTGGAGGATTTGTTTGAGGCCCTGCCCTGGCATTATGGGCTCTTGCTGTGTTACCAGCCACCCTTCAGTTTCCCAGGGGTGCTGCAGGAAATATTACTGTAACACTCTAGTCCCTCTGACCCCTCTCTAAGTCATCTTAACACAGACCTCTTTTTCTTTACAGTGGAGTGAGTTGAAGGCCACCTATCTGCCCTCTTCTTCCAAGTAACTCTGCTTCTCTAGGAAATCTCACTAGCCTTTTCTTTTTATTTGATTTCTGATTGACTTTATTGGTCCATTACAAGGAAAGCCAACTAATAAATCAACTCTTTTCCTCAAGGCCTAGAAGGATGTACTTCTCAAACTCTCCTAGGGTGAATGGGGAGTGAGCACAAAATAATACACACTTTATCTTCCCAATGTAGCAAAGAAAAGAAGAGAAATCAAAACAGCACTAAGTTTTCATTCATAAACTGTTATGCTCACATTCTCTTACCAAAGTAATGTACTTCATACAATGGATGTGAGTTCAAAGGGGAAATGCACTTTGCTGGAACAAATTCAGACTATTAAATATGCTTACTCTCCTGTCTCCCTTCTACATTTTCATTAAGAAACAAAGTATTAGTGTATCACCTATGTTTTGGAAAATCACAAAGTACTTTTCTATTCCAAGGTCTCTCTAAACTGTCTTCTGAATTTTCAGACTTCAGTCCATGTACTTACAAAATTCAATAAAAATAATATGATTTACAAACTTTTGATACCATAGAACAATAGCAAAATACATACTGGCCCTCTTATGTCAGTCAGTAGAAAGACCATGTAGTCAGCCTTCTCATGAGGAGGTTCATGTCTTACTGATAAATGATGGAGGTGAGCTAGCTCTGGGAAGTCTGAAATTGGATCCTTGTCACTATCACTCTAAAAAAGAAGAACAATTCCATGGTGTTATGGATTAAAAACTGGTGGTCACCTTAATGCCAGCTGGATTACAACAGCAGGGCACTGAGTGTAGATGTTTCACCTGAGGCAAGTTTCCAGCATAAATGAAGACATGGAGAAGGAGAAGCTATCACGTTAGTACTGTGCATCATGCATTGAGGTGTGGATTCTCGTACAAGTTGCTGTTTGAGCCGTTGGTTCTCCTGGAGGAGCTCTGGTCCTCACATCAAGCACTGCTTCCTGGCTCCAGAAGGGAAGACATGTGCTGCTTGGTCTCCAGGACCAACTTATCACACTGGCTTCCTGGCCTGTACTTGACTGTGCTTGTTGTTGGAGGAGCTCCCTGTTGCTGAGGATGGCTGTGGTGCTTTTCAGGACAGCCCTGGTCTTTGTTGTGACTGTGACTTCTTGGCTCCAGTGGAGAACCCTCAACCCACCAGCACAGCTCCTTCACCCTGCTGGCATAGACTTTCTGGCTTCCACCACTGACCTTTGGGTCTTCCCAGCACAGATCCATACAAGAGACTGGAGTGAGTCCTTTTAGGCTCTAGACTCCAGTTGGACTCGTGGGAGGCATTGTCATGAGCTCTGGGTCTTTATCTGGACTCATGTGGGACATTGCTATGGGATTCAGGCCCTTGGCTGAATATTCTATGTCTTTAGTGATATGGATAGATTTCCTGCATTTTCTTAATTCTAGGTGACCATCATAAAAATAATATTATAAACTCCAAGTCCTGACTCTAATTGTTCTCTGCACAACCCATGATTACAATACACGGTCTGTCACCTGCTGGTATGTAAGCTGATTTTATGTCCTTGGTCTTGCAATTACATTGAAACAACTCTTCTCCTAACTTAGAGTTAAACTAAATAGCAGTTAAAGTAGCTATGGGAATTCTAAATACAACTCTGTGTGAGTGTGTATACTTATATCCACAACAAAGTCTTTGCTATGGAATTGGTTTCTAAAATAAGAGTCCAGAAGAACAGACATGGACTCCTAAAGTCTGTTTGGTCCATCCTAAGCTTCCTATCATGTTATTTCTGACACTCTTCCTTTGCCACACAAGCGCAATTCAAGCATGCCGGTGGAGTTCATCTCCTTCCACCTCTCTTTCTGTTTTCACATTTGTTCCTCACTTGCGGTGCACATGCATAGTTTATAAAGACTGTGACTCTACCAGTGGGGGCTGCTGCTGCCTCGTCAAATTCAAAGGCAGCCATGGGGACTGCTGGTGCTGCATACATATTTCCTCTGTCACATTCTTCTTGTCTCTGTTGTACCCAACGCTGTATCAGAGAGTCTATTCTTTTGACTCTGGCTTCTATTTCTCCAGCCCCAGGGATGATGAATAATTGAAATTGGAGCATAAGATTAATTTTGTATGCCTTGTTTGAGACTTTTTATGTTGATTTGGTTTTGTATTCTCTGAGAAATCAAGAGTGAGGCTCCAATGTCAGGAATAATTACTATATCCCATACATAACACACACCTCAAAAATGAACTGGGGACACAGATGACTTCCCACATCAAGTTAGGAGTAATTTTAGATTTCTTAAGAAATGTCATGAAGGATAAAAAGAAATTCATGGCCCTTTCTAAGGGGGAAAGTCTTTTCTAGTATTTTTAAAAAACATTTTCATTTTTATAAGGAGATGTAAGGCATGTTTCTGATAGTTTCTTCTCTTCGTTAGCTGAACATTCATCTGCAGTTACTTTTCTGTCACAGTTCTTAAGAATTCACCTGCTATGGGCTAAAATTTGGGTTCCCACCCCCAAAAATTATAGCTAAAAAATTAATATGCTGAAGTCTTATCCCTCAGTATTTCAGAATGTGACTCTATTTAGAAACAAAATCTTTACAGAGCCCATTGTGTTGAAAAGAATCACTAGCAAGGTCCCTTTTTCAATATAATTGGTATTGCTATAAAAATAAAAACTATGGATGCAGACTTGTAACAGAAGGTGATGTGAGGATAATAAAAGCCATGGTCCATTAGCCAAAGGGAGAGCTCTGTAACAGATTCTTCTGCACAGCCTTCAGAAGGAGCCTGACCCGGAGAGACCCCAATTCTGGGCATCCAGCCTGCAGAATTATCAATTCCAGTTGTTTAAGCTACCAGAGTCTTGGACCCCACTACAGCAGTCATAGTAAAATAACACAGTACCCTTCTCTTGACCCCAAAGGTAGACCCTAGGCCCAGAGGACTCTACCCTTTCTGTCCTCAAATGCTAAAACCAGAGAAGTGACCAAATTGATGGGAGCAAAACCACTGACCAAAAACGTATGAACCAAAAGGTCATCTGAAAATGTAAGTGGCTGTCTTTAATGGCAGAGCACCATAACAGACTCCACACTAAGGCTGCTTCATTGGTTTGACTGTTTGGTTCTTCCATTGATTCCAGATCACCTGTGCCTCTTACGAAAACTGGCCTGAATTTTGTGTCCCCAACCCAAACCTTCACAACTACCTTACTCAAAAAATAGCAACACACCCTCCTTCCTGGTAAGTGGCCAAACTAGTCAGTATCTCCCATGAGCTTACCAGCATGGGCTGAGAGGCAAACACCCCATTTCCCCCATTCCAAGGTTAGCTACTGGGGGCCAGAGGTCTGAGCGTCTCTTGAGAGGATGCAATATAGCAAATATGGGGATTTCCTTCTATCTTCTCTTTGAAGGCAAATACTGTTTTCACTGTTTTGCTTTGTTCTGATTGGTTTGCTCCATTCATTATTCTGTTTTGATAGATTTTATAACGTTCTAGTTTTGGTTTGATTTCGCTATACCTGATTGAATGGACAACTATTGTGAGGATATTATGCTACCTATTACTGTTACCCTGCTCTGAACTTCTGTACCAATTTCACCGCATTGTCTCGATTGGCTTTATTCTATCTTGTTCTGTTGTATTTTACTACCTTCAAAATAAATTTTACAAAAAGAAAAGAAAATAGAACACAGTCAAAAAGGGCCGGGAGGAAGGCCAAGAAAAAGAAGAAAAGGGGAAGAGTGAAGCAAAGTGAAGGGGGAAAAAGAAACACATCTCTGACTGGATCTTAATGCCAAACTCATCCACTCATCTATTAATTCCACAAAGCTTCAGAGCCAGCAGTCACTGAGTCTGTGGTAACTAAGATTGGGTCCCTAAACTCAAGAAGCTTAATGACTAGAAATATTTGGTCTTCCAGTTGTTTTTAACTTGCCAGACCTCTATCCCTTTTGATTAATATAGGTAAGTGGAATATAATCATGCAGATTATGTATCTCTCACTTATTATATCAAAGTGAACTTTTAAACGAGTGACTCATTCTTGCCTTCCTAGTTATAAATAGTTTCTGTGCTATTCTTACCATTTGTTACAAGTCTATGAGGTAAGCTATGTCCGTGCAGATATATGGAAAAAAGAAGACCAAAAACTAAACATTTCTTCCCTTTCTTGTGTTTAAGAATAAGTCTAGAAAAAAATCCAGAAGTTGTGGAGAGCTATTATTTTATTATTCTCTCTGTGCACTGCTTTCTCCTCCTTTCACTGTTCCTATCTCCAGACTCTAAGCCTGTCTGACCACACTCGCATAACCAATTCTTCCCACGAAGGACTTCAGGCTCCACAATTATATATTTCTCCTTCTACTTTTAATACTTATGCAGTCAAAATTTCCATTAAATTTCAGAGCAAGTGCAATGGAAAACTATTCAGCCTTTAAAATCAGGGAAATCCTGACATTTGTGGCACTGTTAATAATCTTGGGTGACATTTTGCTAAGTGAAATGAGTCAGGCAGATAAATACTTCATGAACTTGTTATCTGTTGAATTTTTTTAAAAAATGAAATTCAAAGAAATAGAGAATAAAACAGGGCCTGGAGTGTGAGAGGAGTAGATGGGGAAAGGGGGAAGGTGGATCAAAGTATATGAAGTGTAAATGAGAATGCACAGAATGTTGACTGTGGTTAATAATGTACTGCTTATTTCAAAAGAGCTAAAAGAATAGATTTTAAGTGTTCTTGTCCAATTGCACTTATTTCTCATCATTCAGCTGCCAGAATATTGCTGAACTCATTGTTGCACTATCAGGCAGATGGAATATGTGTGTGCTTATTATCACAAAAGTCCTATTCAAGAGTACTGCAAATAATGGTGAAAGTTAATTTTAGCCAGGCGTAGTGGTGCACACCTGCAATCTCAGTACTCAGAAGGCTGAGCCAGGAGGTTTGCTTCGAGTTCAATGCCAGCCTAAGTTACAGAGTGAGTTCAAAAGCCAGCCTGAACTGCATAGTAAGATCTTGTTTTAAAAAAAAAGAAAGAAAGAAAATTAACTTTAACACTATGTTTTATGTGCAAAGATAATTACTAAGAACTTCTAAAAGGCAAAAATACATATGAAGATAGATTGAAAGTTAATGGAAGTTTTAAAAGAGAGTACATTAGCTAGATAACTTTAGAAAGACCATTATATTCTTTGTGTCAATAAATGTTTACAAAAATTTAAATAATAATATTAAACAGTATAAACAACATAAAAAAGTTCTTGCCAGTAATAAATATTGAGACAACAAATTCTTTAACTAGCTTTATTTAGTCATTCCATAACGTGTGTTGTATTGGTCAGCTTTTTTGTTGTTGCTGAGACAAAATACCTGATGTGTTCAGTTTAAAGGAGGAAAGGTTTGGTTTTGGTTCATATTTCAGAGGCTCTAGTCTCCAGCTGGCTGGCAGCAAGGTAAAAACATGACAGTGGGTGTGGTGGAGGAAAGCTGCTCAAATCATGAGAGCCAGGAAATAGAGAACCAAAGAAAGAACCAGAGTCAGAGCCCAGAGATCAGATACAGGGCCCAAGGTCACATCCCTCTGATTCATCCAGCCACATTCGGTAGTGTATTTTATTAATCCCCTAGACATCTTGCAAGCCAATAAAATTAGAAATCAAGATTAACCTTTTCATGTGTATCACATACACTCATATCAAAATCTCAAAGAATAATTTATAAATACAATTATCATTTGCTGATATAAATAAATAATCCATTGAACTAACATGTATGAATTTTTTAAATAACTCTCTACTCTTCCTATAAATATTTCCACTATTTTAAGAAACATACTACTTTAAAGCATAATCTGAATTGTCAAATTGATAGAATTGTAGGCAATATAAGAAAACAAAATCATAAAATTACAGAGATATATGCACAATAGAGCACCACAGGCTTGGAATATTTCCTCTAGGATTCTACTCCTAATATCATCATTCCTAACTGCCCATTCATTTTCTCATTCCTGCTCCCTTTTTGAATCAGTACTCTCTAAAGGATTTAGGTTTTTGTTTTTGTGGTGTATATTTCCTTTGAAGGATATGAAATGGTATTTCAAGAGAAAGTTGGGATTGTGACAACTATCTTATATAGGGGTCCACTAATTTCTTCATTCTTTCTTCCATTCATTCATTCATTCATTCAGTCAAGACGCATATATCCCATTCTAGCTACCAATGATTCAGCAATCAGTAAGGTACAGAATTTGGTTCTGTGTTACTTTTAGGGGCACAGAAATTTCATTGTAAATGCCTGGGCTTACATTCCTCAGTACTGATCAGAAAGTTTACGTCCTGCAAACAACCAGCATAAGCAGGGAGATGCAGCCAGAGAAGCCCTGTACACCTACAAACCACCACTGGAAACCCTTTCTTCCTTTGGACAGCCAACACCCACTGGGAGAAACAAACAAACATACCCTGCGTGCCTGCCACCATCGGAGGAGTCTCGCTGTAGACACACAGGCTGAGAGAAGAAGCAGCCCCACCACCATGCACCCCTGGCCATTGGGGAAGCCCCAGTGTAGCTGCACAGGTCTGGAGAAGCCCACCCCACACCTCATACCTCCCTAGGAGGAGCCCAGGTGCCTTTTCCATTCCCCTACACCATGGGAGAGGAGCCAACTTGGGAATTGCCTGGTTTGTTTGGAAGAACCCAAAAGAATGTCAAGACAAAGGATCAAAAGGCAATCTCAGACCTCTAACTCACACAGAACAAGTCTGAGAGTTACAGTCATAGAAAAAAATAGAAGTCACCACCTGAAATCTCCAAGAGGATAGTAACTAAACAACTTCATGAGAGTTGTTTAAAAGTAATTGGGTCAGAAATAATGTCTCAGGTAAAAGAAGTCACAAGCACGGTGAAAGAATTGCTGGAACATATCTAAAGGAGACACAGGTGAAAAAGAGGAGCATAAGAAAATGATGGAAACCTTGAATGAACAATATAGAAAGGAATTACAATGCATGAAACATATTCAAAGAGAATCTAGGAAATTAAAAGTCAATTGAAAACTGGAAAAATCACTTGAAAGAAGTGAAGATAGGTTTGGAGATCTTGAAGACAGGATGGCACCTAGTGATTGTGAAAGGAAAGATCTCTTAAAAATAAAAAGGAAACAGGAAATAATTCAACAGCTGCAAGATGACACAAAGAAAAATAATTTAAGAATAATAAGTATCAGCGAAGAAGCAGGGTCAACACAAATGAAATACAAAGGCTATTTACAGAAGTAATAGCAAAAAACTTTCCAAACATGGGAAAAGGATCTGGCATACAGATAAGCAAAGCATATAGAACTCCGACTAGCCATAATCAAAATGAGTATATATTCAGACATATAATAATCAAAATCACAGAAATCAAAATCACAAGAACAGAATATAAAAATCTGTTAGAAAAAGAAACAGATCACCTAAAAAGGAAAAACCATCAGAATCACAGCAAATTTGTCAGCACAGACCATCAAGTCAAAAACAGTTTGGAATGAAGTGTTTCAAATCCTGAAAGAAAACAACCTCCAAACCAGATTTATATACCCTGAAAAACTGTCTTCCAAAATTGATGGGAAAATAAGATACATCCATGATAAAGAACAATGGAAGGAATTCATAACCACCAAACCAACCCTACAGAAAGTGCTAAAGAATATTCTAGAGGGAGATAAAGATGACCATGGTCCCAGCAGCAGCGGAGGATCACCAAACAAGACAGGCAACTGAATGAAGGGGGAAAGTGAAGGGCCAACAGCAGGTGGACAGCATGGCAGAGACTAACCAGTGTATGCCTGCTGTAACCATAAATGTAGATGGTCTCAGTTCAGAAATAAAAAGAAAGACAAGAAGGGTGGATCAAGAAACAAAATCTATCAATACACTGTATACAAGAAACACATTTAACTGGAAAGGAAATTCATAGATTGAAAATCAAAGGAGAGAAAACAATTGTCTTATGTGACCGAAGACCAAAAAAAACCAAGATCCATCAATATGCTGCGAAACACATTTAACTTAAAAGGAAATTCATAGACTGAAAATCAAAGGAGAGAAAACAATTGCTCCACATGACAGGAGACCAGAAAAAAGCAAGGGTAACTTGCACATCAACCACAGAATGGATAAAAAAGATACAGTATTTTTATACATTCGAAAGCTACCCAGCAATAAAGTAGGATAATGTCATGGCTCTTGTAGGTAAATAGATGCAACCAGAGATCATGTTCATGAGCAAAATGGTTTGAGCTCATATAGGTGAGCACCAAGTTATCTCCCTACCATAAAAAACTGAAGCAGTTAGTGGGTTGCAAAAAGCACAATAGAAAGCAGCCAGATGGCTGCTCTGTTAAGTGACTATGGCCTGGCAAGCCGCCGCCACCCCAGAGCGAGAACCATCAGTGTTTCCTGAGATCCGCACCATGTTGGAACCTGGGGAGCTGGGAAAACAAGCAACCAGCTCGCCATTCTGGTAATTGCCTGTAAGCCTACCAGCGTGCGAGCTAAGAATCAAACATCCATCCTATCCCCCCACACACACTAGCAAGTGAAAGCCAGAGATCTGAGCATCTCTTGCGAGTTTGACTATATACAATATAGCAAATAGGGGGGATTTCCTTCTGCCACCTCTTTGAAGGCAAATATTTTTATCATTGTTTTGCTCTGTTCTGATGAATGGTATTGCTCTATTCAATATTCTGTTTTTATAATTTTGGTATTTCTTTCTATTTTGCTGTACCTGACTGAAGGAACAACTATTGTGAAGAAAATGAGATATACTATTGTACCTATCACTGTTATCCCAGTAACCTGCTGTGAAGTTCTGTACCAGTTTCACTACACTGTCTCAATAGGCTTTGTCCCATCTTGTTCTGCCGTATTTTACTACCTTCAAAATAAAAAAAAAATTTTGAAAGCATAATAGATATTATGAAAGTGATAGGGGAGGAAATACCTAGGAAAGGAAGGTGGTAACCACTGTTAATTTCTTATTGTCTTGTCATGAACTCTTGTACCATTTTAACAATTTTGTTAGGTATGGTTTTGTTCTGTCTTGTTTTGTTAGATTTTACTGTGTCTGATGGTATAGGCAGCTATTCTGAAGATCATGGGATGTATTATGGTAACCATTGTTAGTTTCCTATTATCTTGTTTGGAAGGCCTGTAATGCTTAATTGGTTTTATTCTGTTCTGTTTCATTTGATTTTATTATGTGTGACAGCATGGAAAGCTATTTTGAAGAAAACAAGAGACATTATAGTAGCCATTATTCATTTACTGTTATCTTGTTTTGAAGTCCTGTAATGTGTTCATTCACTTATTTTGATTGGTTTTATTCTATTTTGTTTTGTCTGATTTTATTGTGTGTGAAGTGTGGACAACTATTTCGAAGAAAACAGGAGACATTTTGGTAGCCATTGTTGATTTCCTATTGTCTTGTTTTGAAGTCATGTAATGCTTTCATTCTTTTGTTTTGATTGGTTTTGTTTGGTTTGGTTTTTCTTGTGAAATGGTGTGGGCAGCTATTTTAAAGAAAATGAGACATTATGGTACTCATTGATTTCTTGTTGTCTTGCTCTGAAGTCTTGTGTTGCTTGCATTGTTCTATTCTGATTTGCTTTGTTATGTTCTGTTTTGCTTTAATTTCTTTAAAATAAAAAAAGATTCACAAGGTGTGGTGAGGGGAGCATGATTCATATAAGAAATAATGATAAAAACAGTGATTGGGGCTAATATTTGAATGGTGCTTGTTAGGTACCAGGTAACAGTCTAAGTACTTTACACACAATTCAGATATAATTATTTATTTTCAAATACCCTAAGAATTAGATGATATTGTTATCATCATCATTATCATCATCATCCTTTCCTAATGTTGAGAAAACTGAGCCATAGAATAATCAAAGTCACAGAGCTGATTATTAATGAAGCTGGGATGTGGTCACAAGCATATGGCTGCAGAATTTATATGCACAACTGTCACATTATTTCTGGCATGAGATTTTTATGTATACCTTGGATTTTTACAATTGGGAACTTTAGATGTAGTGTAATTGGACTGAAATTAATCTTTATTCTTTGGCTCTCCAAATGAAATAGTGACTGCTGCATTTTTGCCAAATAATTACAATAATATTCATAATTGAAACTTGAAACTAGGACCAGGGATTTAGCTCACTGGCAAAAGTGCCTGCTTGGCAAGAGCACAGTCATGAGTTCGATCCCCGGTAGCAAAAAAAAAAGAAACTTGAAACTAAAAACTATCCTATTCTAGACTGTTGGAAAAACATGTTAGTATATAAAGAGATAAAGAAACATCTTTTTTCATTTGTCCAGTCCTGTCACTAACCCATTGTATGTTCAAGGCTTAGAACACATCAGCTCTACAGACTTCCAATTCTTCTGATATTAGATGACCATAAAATTAATCATCCAAATAGAGACACCCTTACCAATGAAGAGGGTCACTATTAAGAATTACACCAAGAAAACATTGCCAAACAAACCATGGCACAAAGTTGCTCTACTTATATATAAAAATGAGGCTGCACCTGCTGGTCCCTGAATCCGTCTCCAGTTATAATGGCTGTGTCGACATTCCCTTGGCTGAGTGACTCTATCTGTGTGCAGCATTTAGTAAGAGGCAAAACATAAAGATTTGACTTGTTGACCCTGTGCTGAGACCACTGACAGTTTCATTCCAGGAAAATCAAGTGAGTAATAATAATTTGTAAATTGACCATGTCTATATTAAATTGGAAGCATTGTGGGGGAAAAAAACAGTAAGTTAATTCTAACTGGGCTTAAAGCCCAGTCAGTCAGTACTGTTCCAAACACAACAAGGCAAAACAACCAACCAAGAAAGATTGCTAACTATAAAGGAAAAAGTAATATATTTTATAACAGGTTTTAATTTAGAATCCTCAAGAACTAAACAGCTAATTAACCTATGCACCTCCAGTCAGTATGGGAAAGAAAACAACATGATCTGAGTTAAAGGAGCCTGGTTTTCTATAATAAAAAAAGGCTATGGTAGGAGAAAATAGAGTTTTCATTCATTTATTCACTCAACAGACGGTGGGAGCTTTTGATGTGCTAAATTCAATCACATGGGCTAGTGATAAAACTGAGTAAAGACACAGCCTTTGATGTGAGAAACTGACCATCTGTTTTCATCACTGCCTTGTATATGAAGTGGGGCTTTGGAAAAGTCATTTATTTTTGTTCAATTTTGATTTCTTTAAAGGTAAAATAAAGGGGTTGAAACTGCATGACTTCTAAAAGCTGTCATTTTGCTATTTAAATTTCAGGAAATCATAAGTTCCACTTGGGTATTGTTAGTCTTTATCTGACTTCACTATATCGGATAACAGTGCTAGCAATGTTTTCAAAACACAATGGGCATATTACTGTTTTTTTAATCAATAGTAGTTCTGTTTATTAAAAAAAAAGGTGTTACCTTTAATACACAATCTCCATAAATCAATCTCCTCAGGCCCATATTTCCCATGAGTTTATTAGGATGCGTGTTTTAATAATACACTACACCACAGTCTTCAAGTACAGATTCCTGGGCTAACTCACCCCTGGAGTTTTTGTTTATTTGAGTCTGGCTGGCATGGTTGACCAAGCTAGCAATGCCCCAGGTTTCCTGTGATGCTCATAATTTTAGCATCAAAAGTGTTCATCCCAGAAACCCTTCAGTCTCAGGTATACTACAGCATTACCCTGAGCGAGGCTAGAGAATCGTATTTCTCACCAGCTTCTGAGTGACACTGATACTTCAGCTCCAGGGACTACACTTTGATAACCACTGTTTTGTACCACTGGTTCTCCTTCTTAACTTTCCATTGGACTCTCCTGTAGGGTTAAAAATACCATATTTTTCAGATCTATTGACTCTAGATGCAACCTTGGCATTGACCAGGTTAAAATCTCCTCAGGTGAGTTCTGGAGTAAATACATTCAAAATAAAGAAGCATTGCTCTACAGCTACAAAACTGGTCACAGAACACTTTGTTAATATTCTGTAATTGCAGCTTCTCCTTCCATCTTTGATGCCATTGCAATTTAGGACATCTTTATTTCCTGCTTGGACTATTGCACCAACCATGTAATTGCTCTTCCTACCTTTATGTTTCCCACACTATCTCTACTTCTTCCATTATACAGCTGCTAGAGTAATCTAGCCAACATAAAATCTTGCTTGTGTCACTCCCTTGATGGGAACCCAATGGACTTTCTTATATTAGGCAGTGTAATTCATATTCTTTGTTCTAAAGAACAGCTACCAAATGCCAGCAACTTACCACAACAGTTTTAATCCTTGCTCATGTCACAGTCCAATAGCTGTTTCCCCACCATTCAAGTGGTGACAGTAATTCTTCCAATATGTAGCTCCATGATCCCTAGAGCTTCCCTGGAGTCTTGCCCTTGGTCATCTCCTCCATTTACAACTGACAGGTGAATTAAAAGAACATGCAACTCTATGCAAGATGTGTCTGATGCTGGACCCTGAAGCAGTGTACATTACTCCACCAAGTTCCATTGATCAAAATGGACCTCTGGCTCCAGCTAGATGCCAGGGATGTGGAAAATGTCCTCCTGTATGTCTGGCAAAAAAATGAAATTGCAGATAGAACTTAAGTAATGTCTTTGCCACCATCTGCTAGTGGAATAACACACACATAGACACTTGCACACACACACAAACACATACACATACTAAGTATAATTTATTGGGTTTTGGAGACTTTCAGTCAGATTATTTCTCACTGCCTTCAGCATAAACCCAGAATCCTATACCTGGCCTGTTATGAGCTTAAGAGTCTGTTCCTGCCTCACTTTCCAGTCTGAGCCTTCCTTGCTCCTTTCCACAGACATTCATTACTTCCATTTTATTGTTCCCCAAATGTCCAGTGATGTCATGTCATTTTTGAGAATCCATAAAACATTTCCACTATTTGTTACTTAACTCTTCCCCACTAGACCCTCAGAACTCATATCAAAATTCAGCTTTCTCAGGAAACTTATTCTGTCCTCCCGTGACCTACTGCTTCCTGATCTGAAATATGTAGTTTCATCTGTTTTATACTTCAATATCCTCTAACACTCCGAATTTATATACTTCATCTTACTGTATTCCCAGACATGGTCTAGAATATCATTTTTGGATCTTGTAGGTGACTTTAAAAGCATTTTTTCAGTATGTCTAACACTAGCTTGTTGCCTGGCACATAACAGACCTTGAATAAATGCTTGTTGGAATAAATTAATAAACAATTTAAAGACAATAAATAGCCCTAGCCTTATGCCTTAAGTAGCCAAGATGATTCCCATTTCAATTTGATACACAGTGACTCACATGAAACCAGGCTCTTTTGGGGAGCAATTTAGACCCAAACCATAATATTCCACCCCTGCACCCCAAAGAATCAAGTCCACATCTGTAAAAAATGCATTTAGCCCATCTCTAAGAATTGCCAAAATATTAACAGTTCCAGCATTGCTGAAAAGCCTAAGGTCAAAGTTTCCTCTGAGACCTAAATAAAACTCTGCAAGCTTTTGTAAAAATCAAAAAGAAAAATAAATACTTCCAAAACACAAAGTCAGTTTAACTATTCCCATCCCAAAGGTGAAAAACAACAGAATACAAGAGTCAAACCAAAGGAAGACTGAAATTCAGCACAACAAACATTAAACACTGTAGCTCTATGTCCATTACCCAGGGAAGGTTGTGGTATGGTGTGAGCTCCAAAAGACTTGCAAACTCACCCCTATTCCCTCACAGTTTGCAACCTGCATGGCCTCTCCCTTGCCCTGGTTCCACTCACTACCTGCTGTTTTCCTCTGCAGGTGTTCCATGTTTCTGGCATCTCTAACTTCTTGGTGTCTCCACTGCACCTTTGACTTCACGCTCACAATTTCACATAGTGCCCTCTTAGGAGCACAATGCCTGGCCTTCTTTTGAAATCTAGGTGAAAGCCTCCCTCAACCAACAACTCTTATAACCTGAATGTTAAAAACCAGCACCGTGAGAATAGTGCCAAGGTCTGTCCCAGCATTAATAGTAGTCTGGATCCCTTGGACCATAGCTGAAGCAGCATCATAGCTCTTAGACAACTGAACTTGGGCAAACACTTCCCTCTGCACCTCTGAATGAGCAGGGTGCCCTGAAGCTCTCTCTTCAAATCAAAGTCTTTCAAAAATATTTACTGTTCATACCATTGAGGTTATGATGAGTTGGACCTGGTCAATTACTGAGATGCTTTTAAGACAGGTACAAAATACTTGGCTGCTTCTTAATAATAATTTTTTCAGCAGCCATGGTCTCTTTTTCTCCCACTTTGTAGGTACTTACTTCCTTTCTGGCAAAACTGGAAATTTTTATGTCTTTTGACTCTGCCATTTGCTGCTGATTCTTACTGTAAATCTGACTAAAAACCCCCAGGAGTATCCTGGCTCCAGCCTAAACTTTGGGCTGCCTGAAATTTCTTCCATCAGATCAATTAGTCTACTACCCCCAAATTCAGTTTCCACCAAAGTCTTAGGATGTTGACAAAATAAAAACAAATTATCTGCCATAGTATAACACATCTGTCCTTTAATCCAATGGCTAATGGAGTCCTTGTTTTCAACTGAAATTCCTTGAGCCTGGACTTTACTGTCCATATTCACATCAAGATGCTAATATCCTGAACTCTGGCAGGACTCACCCAACAGACTCTTTTTGCAGTATTCTAGGGCTTCTCTAGCCTGCATCTCCAAGGCTTTCCAGATTTTTCCAGCAAATCACTCCCAAAAGTTTCTAAATCTTATGTCCAGGTACAATACCAGTGATGTCCCTCTTTCAGTCTGTTTCTATATTAATGGGACAAAATGCCTGACATCCAAAATTTAAAGCAGGAAAGCTTCATTTGGGCTTTTTTTAAAAAAAAATTCAGTCCATGGTTGGCTGGCTCCATGGCAGAAATGACATGATAGAAAGGGCATTGCACAGGAAATCTGTTCACCACATGGCAGCCAGGAAGCAGAGTGTGAGAGGAGAAGCAAGGGCGTGAATACGTCCATCCAGGTCACTCCCCAGTGATTCACCTCCAACCAGACCTCATCTCCTAGCAGCACAGTTAGCTACCAATTCATCAGTGGGTGAATCCACTGAGGAGTATACTTCTGCCATGATCTAGTTACCTTCCAAATACTTGAAACTTTAGGGAACATTTTAGATCAAAACCATAGTATCTTTATTCTCCTTGGCATTGATTTGTTGTGTCATCATATAAATACATTATGCATAATGATCTGTTCTTTGCTCGACGTGTTAATATGAGAAATAGTTGGGGTTTGTATCAGGAAGAGGATTATAAGATTTTTTATCATTTTTTGCACAGTCTTTGAGGATATGCTGCCACAGAATGATGAAAGTGTACATGTGACTATATAAAATGTGTTTGTAGAATATTTCTTTTTTTTTTCTAGTTCCATTCTTTACACTTCTTTACCATGCCCTGTGCACTGGAGCTAACCTCTATGGACAATATCAACAGATTTCCTTGTCCTTATCTGACTGGGTTTGGTAATGGGCTAAACAAATAGTAAACCAAAGGACATGAAAAAGAGAGAGACAGTGCTCTGTTCGTGTAAGTAAGCTGCACTCTACACAAGAAAACAGGTCCTGCAGGTAGACCTCTAGATATACAGCTTCCCTGAAGTTTCATTAATTGCTTGTTCTTCTATTCCCAGTGTTAGTTCCCTGCATTTGCTAGCCCCATAGTGTTTTATTACCTCTCATCAGTTACCTTTTACTAAGTAAATGATCTCTTAACCATTTAATGAAAATGTTCTTTCACTAAAATGTCCTACTAGTGAATGGGCATTTCTTCATCCGAGACTGATAAATACAGTAACTACCTGACTACCTGATAACCGATAGTTGGTATTCAGCAGCCAACTGTGAATTTGCAAATAGGAACCATGCTTAATTCTTTTTCACAAGCTACTAATGCTGGAAAATTACTTAAGACCAGTGCACAAAGCATCATGTCTTCAGTCGTCTTGAAGATCTCTTTGCATATACAATGCCAATCCATAACTCAATCCCTTTTTGTAAACAGTGTTGCAATATGAGGAAGAAGGTGTGCATTGGTGCTTTCTAGATTCAGAGTAAGGACCAGGAGTGCTGTCACGCTGCACTGGAATCTTCAGGTTCATAAAAATTACCCTGAGTTGTCCTAATATAACCTTCAGAATGTTGGCATTTCGAAGGCATGGAAGTTGAACATTCAGACAGCTATCCTAAAATGCCTTATCTGATTGAATCATTGATACTTCTCTGTTTAATTGTCCCATAGAATGGATTTATATCCAGCACTTCTTATTCTGCATGGAGGTATGAGTGTTTAAAAATAATTGTGTTTGCTAATGCATATTAATACATAGCAATTAAAAACTCATATTGCAAATATAATGAACAATTGGTGAAAAATTTGCTCCCTTACCATCTGTCTGAAAAAGTTATTCTCTAAACTTCAATTTTCCAAATTAAGGAAGCTGGTAATAGTTTCCACCTCATATGTTATTGTGAAACAAGAATTAATTAGCCTCCTTAGCACAATTAACTCATAGAAACACTAACTGAACATTAACTAGTAATGGTATGTGTCTCTCTTTTCCTGATGATAAATTGTAACATAACAGTGCTCCCAAACTGGAAATTCTCTTCTATGGCTATCAAGATGCCATGCCTATTTCCACATAGTCACTGTACCTCCGGTCCTCAACACACCCTAAGACATCACAGCATAATTCCAGCTCTTCAAGGTATGAGCTCAAGTCAGAGCTCCTAATCTCTGCTTAAGCTAATGGTGTCATATTTAGAAACATGTCATTTCCTCCTGCCTTAATTGCTCAGGCATTAGATGGAAGAGAGTAAAGGCCTGGTGAGTAGCAACACGGGTCTGGGGTGTGGCTCAGTGGCAGAGATCTTGCCCAGCAGGCCCTGGGTTCCATCCCCAGTACTCAAAGAAAAAATGAAACATGCGATACAAGAGGTCACATATTATCATGTGGTGTAGAATTTCACGTAAATGAAATATCCAAAATAAATAAATGCTTAGAAAATAGAGTAGTGGTGTTGAGGACTGTGGGAAAGAGCATGGAGAGTGAATGCATAATGAGCCTGGAGTTTTCTTCTGCAGTGTTGAAAACATTGTGGAACTAAACAGAGGTAATGGCTAAACGTGTAGATATCAGTGCCAACTGTTATGTGAATTCAATTTCCATTTTAAAAATCACGTGAAGTGTACTATTGTTTGCAAATGAGATAGATACAACCCTAAGAAAGTACATAATCATCCAGTCTCCACACTGTTGCACACTGGTCACCTTTATCTTCTTCTGGCTTTTGTCCACTAACATTTACTTTCCAAGCTGTGCCCAAAGTTCTATTAAGCGTTTCTCAAAGTTTCTTCTAGTAGTCATTGTTCTAGAAACAACAGATGTGTCCTTTAAGGAATAAGTGTTTCATTTAACTGATACTTCAGCAAAAGTAATGATCCATAGTTTGCTTTTCTTGCAATAATCTCTTTGGTTGAGTAATCAAGATTAAAATTTACTAAGTAAAGTCAGTTGGAATATCCTTTTTCTTTATTCTACAAAAAAAGTGTAAGATTTATATCATTTAATGCTAATACATTTTATAGAATATCCAGTGAAAGAGTTTGGGCCTAGAATTTTCTTTGTCAGAATATTTTTAATTACATGTTAGATTCCTCTAAGAATTGTAAATTTCTGTTAAACATTTCAAGATATCTTTACTTCTGTAGTCAGTTTTACTAGAGTATAACTTCATCTTTAGTCTTCTTCATTTAATGTCCTTAGAGTATGGGAACCCTGGTCAGAAATAGTCATTAAATGATTTTTGGTCATGTTTCTTTAGTCTTCTTCAATCTGGAAAAGTTCCTCAAAATTTCCTTGACTTCCATACCCTTGACGTTGTTGTTGTTTACAGACCAGTATTGGGTAGAATGGGCCTTGGTTAGGAGCATAGTTGTTTAATTTTCTCGGGTTTGCATCTGGATGACACATCTGACAGGACTATCACAGGGGCCACTGTGGTCTTTTTACTTCCTATCAGAGGAGGCAAGATACTGATTTTTTGTTTGTTTGTTTCTCATACTGTGCACGTCAATCACTTCATTAGGATCCTATCTGCCAGTATTTTTTACTATGAAAATATTCTTTTCCCATTTGGAGTCACTTGGTATTTGTTAGGAAGATTTTGAAACTAATAAATATGCCATTCTTCATCAAACTTTTAATTCATGCCTTTATTTATATCTTCATGGTTCCTTATTTTATTCAGTGAGTTAGAATCTACCTGACCAAGAGGAGCTTCACACTTATTTTTTATTTAGAGAAAAAAAGTAAAACAGAAAAAAGGGTAGAAAAAATACAGAATTTCAAAAAAAAAAAAACAGTAAGAAATCACCAGTTGATAAATTACATATTGTTATCTTAGAAGTAGTTGCTCGTCACAAAATCAAAACATAAAAAGTAGACAATGACAGTACAAACCATTCTGTTTGATGAACTAGCACAGGGGTTTTTTTGCCCTAAACTTTTGCATTCCTTGACAGAATCCCACCACTCTTCAAATGTTTTTGCTACCTCGGGACACAAGATACTTTGTTTTGTACTTTCCCTAATACAGCCCTGAAATTGGCCATTTGAGGAGTCCTGGTCCAATATAGAGGAAAACAGTACTGGAAGGCAAGATTTGCGCTCTAGTTCTGCTAATCACTTTTGCAGTGAGACGGCTCCTAAGTCCTCTCAGTAGTTGGTGCTAGGATATACGTGAGTGTGCACATGCCTGCATTGTGCATGTGTGTATACACTTAATTATCCACATTTATTTCTATATTTATTATAAGCCATGCATTCATGGTTTATAATAAATATTTTTTCTCTATTCTACAAAAAAAATGTAACATTTATACCATTTGATGCTGACACATTTTGTAGAATATCCAGTGAAACAATTTGGGCCTAGAATTTTGTCACATTTTCTTCTTTCTTTTTCTTTTCTTTTTTCTATTTCACCCTACTTTTTTCTCTTTCTAAAATTCACACAACCTTTTCCCCAGTCTCCGTCACATTAGCTAAATGAGATCTCCATGCTCTGCTCAGGCTCTATGCCCCGCATCTTGGCCCACAAATTGCTTCTAATAGGTGAGGTGATCATGACCTCATCAGTGTGCTTCCCGTCTCCCGGGCGGCTGCTCCTCTGTGGCCTGTGTCTGGTGCCTGAAGGGCTGCTTTATGAATTTAGTTCCGTTAGGTTGCTCTTCACAGTGGGAAGACAGATTTGCTAACAGGTACTTGATGGATGGGAGAGTTCATCACAATAAGTTTTCACTTTACTCATGTTTATATGGCAAACATTACTCACACAGACTGTGAAAACAATACAGACCTGTATGGACAAGGAGAAAATGAAAGGATTTAGAAATAGCTATGCCATGTAAGCTTTACTATTTTCTATATGGGATCTTAGGAGAAAATGAAGGAGATAATGTTTGTGAATTGCCATTGAAGAACACAGGACAGGGGTCCTAACAGATAAAAGCGTATTTTTCAAATACTTTCATGAAGTCTGTTAAATATAGTTTGAAAGGATAAAGTTTATCCAATATATTATACTGAAACTCCTCCTCAAACCCATGATTTTTATAAGTTCTAATGTTCATTTTTTAAAGAAATATTTTATAATTTGAACATCAGCATTTATCATGTCAGCTACTGCTGAACAATCAGTCTCTGGGGTAGAATATGTCAACTTTTAAATAGTATGCAGATACAGTTAGGTTCAATTTTGAATAAGAAGTTAAAGTACTTCAATCACCCTGAGTCTACAAGATACTTTCAAGTCAGGCAGGATGTCAATTGCCAAGTGAGCACTAAGCATTTGCTGCACTTGATAAGTTTCATACTTGTTTTGTTCAACTGGTTACTCATAACTATTCATCATGACTAAATCTTGAAAAGATATTGCATATATAGCATTTCCAACTTTGGAAATCATTTTCTGCCTTTCCAAAAATAGATGAAGTCCTTTATATAACAGTTAATATATATTCATGCAACCCTCATATATATCCACACATATACACTGGGTTGCATAACAAAACATGATTATTTAATACATATACCTATTATTTGGCTTGGGGACATTTTCTAGGGGACATCTGTCTTAGCCCAGTATAGTGATCTGGCACCCAGCTGTGCCCAAGTCTTGCTGATAAACAATTCATCTACTGATAACTCTCAGGCTGGACAATTCCTGCAAAGCTCTACTTAATAAGATTGTTAACCAGCCACTTGGAACTGTATGCTCAGGAGGGTCTTTTGCACGCTACTCCCAACCAAAACACAATAGACGTGTGTGTGTGTGTGTGTGTGTGTGTGTGTGTGTGTGTGTGAAGAGAAGAAATGATTTATTCAAAGCTGTGAGGAAGTGGAGAGACCTCATTTTCTCAGAATCACTATCACTCCTCTCCTTTCCTTTGCTGTAGAAATAAAACTGGACCCCGGCCTCCTGGAATCAGCATCTGTCCATTCATTTGAGCTAAAGAAAAGACTGGGTAGTAATTTACATCGTAGGCCTGAAGAATAGAGCAGCAACTTATCTCTAAAGGAAAAAATTCTAAAATTTTAAAGTTTCATTTTGCTTTGCTAGTTAAAGGAGCTCACATTCATCTTAGTGGAATTGTTTTTTCTCTTTGTATCAAATTCCTAATTACTTCCTGTTTTTGCATTTGAACTTTACCTAAAACACAGCATGTTTGCACACATTTTATCCAGCATTTTTTTGTGTGTGCATAATAGACTAGGCAGAGCAGAGGAGTGAGGTGAGAATTTCTCTATCTGTTCAGTCCACTGTGTTGCCTCTATTATTACCAAGAGGTGTCTCAAAGGTTGCGAAGGATATGCAAATATTGTGTTAATTTCATGTCCACCCTCTCCATAAGAATTTTACCCCTTATTTAAATTCCTATATTCTGTATCAGTTTTTATACCCTTAATCACAAACTTCCTTGAATTCATTCATTTCATTTGCCCATACCCATCGTCTCCCAAACTTTGATGTTATCTCATGAAACAGTGACTGAATGTAGGGAACTAGGACTCTGAACACTGGCCAAAATATGATCTGAGTGTTGAAGAACATTCTTAAAAATCCAGTGACTGCATCCTGCAGCACTTCTACCAGCTGGTCTGGCAAGAGAAAGATGTCATAGTTTCCTGAGAGTTGCAAGGAGAGTTTTGGCAACGGACCCTAATACTTCTGTCACCCTCTGCAAGCTTCTCATTCATTCATTTATATCAACCCCTAAATACTCTTCAGATTATAGATTTTTTGTCTTATACTACGCATGGGAAAAGTATAAAACAGCCTTCAATACAAGGTGTGAGAAACTGACAGAGCAAATGGCTTATACACAAGGTGCTGACATAACAGAAGTTCTGAGACAGCAGGGACCTAAGTACAAGTTTGAAGTACAAGCTTGTGAAGACCATCCCCTTTCATGTGTAACTCCACATACCCAGAATACAGCCCAGACTCAATTCAGGATTGATTCTAACAATGACAGTCTACCAGATTTGTCTAATTAGGAATTCCATAATTTCATTAGGAATGCATTTTATGTGTTGTATTTATCTTACATTCATCCACCCATCCATTCAACAAATATTAATTGTGTTCTCTTTGTGGGATGAGCCTGCACTATGCAGGAGGATTCAGAGCTGAGCCAACACACAAGGTTAAGCAGGTCACCCATGGGCTTCACACCACCATCAGGGCCAGTGTCTGCATTAAATACAGATCTACCTAACTACCAAAAGGTTCAGTTCTTCTTCCCGATGTTGCAAATGAACCTCTGTAATTGGGGTATTACTCATTTTCTTCCCTTTATTTTCTATTTGCTTTTTTTTTTTCTAGTCATCTCTTGTCCTACACTTGCATTCTTTTCACGAAATGATCTTTAGTCAGGTTAAAGTTTTCAACAGAAATCTAGGGTTGCAATCAAGAAATCCCAGACAATCTTCAAGTATGGCTTCATATATTTTAAGAAATTTGGGCCTGGGGATTTAGCTCAGTGGTTTAAGTGCCTGGCAAGCACAAGGTTGTGAGTTTGATCTCAGGTAACCAAAAAAATTAAAAATTAAATTAAATTAGATTTTTAAAAATCAAAAGATTTATACTTTTACATTATACCTTTTTTTCCTTGAAGAGCTCTAAACTCCTCCTTTTTTATTTCTTTCTTTCACTTTTCTTCACAATATACAGGTTTGTACTTATTTTGGCTCTGAAATGGAAGTGCCTTAATCTTTAACTTCTTTGTTCTTCTGTTTCTACTTGCTTACATCTATTTTTTGCTTTGCTTCCCAAGATAATCTTCAGATTTCTTCCACTGTTAGCCTGTTCTTATCCTTAAAACATAGCTTCTCTAGACTTCTTTAGTTTTTAAAATTCTTTCTTCACAGATAAATTGCCTTTTTCCTAAAGCATTTCAAAGATTTTCCTGTGGTAAAGGAATGAAGGCATAAGGGAAACCTTTAAAACTTATGTTCTAATGGTTTATAAAAGCTCCTTGCAGCACTTAAAGGGAGTTATTTCTCATTCCAGCTTATGTTGACACATAGTTCAAAGAAAAAAGCAGAATATTTTTGTTCATCAGTTATTTCAGTACGAATTTAGGATCACTCACTGTCCATAGAGTTACTGGAAGGGCTGGCTTAATGTGTTATCAGATGCCAAGTTAGCGTGACTCCAGCCCAAATAGTCCTCTTTTCATTACCTGACTTTGAGAAGAGTGTTGTCTAACTCCTAGTCTACCTCTTAGGACAGAGGTAACATCTTTAGTTGCTACTAATCTCTTACAATGTTACCCTTATTGGTACCTCATGGTTTGGTTCTTGCTTTGTTTTGTTGTCTTTGGGAGTTTTTGTTTGTTTGTTTTCACTATGTAATTCAAAAAGGGTACTGATAAGAAGGAGACTGAACAGGATATTTTGGGGAATAGAGAAGTAAAGGAAGCAAGAGAAGTAACATGCATAGGTGTAATGGCATACACTGGGTCAGTGTCTTGAAAAATCAAAGAATGAATACATGGGCAGAGGAGCTAGACAGGAGGAATGCTGATTAAAAAGAAACAGTCAGGAAGGGACCCAATAGTCAGAAGGGGACCACAAAATGGGTTTCTACAAAGACTCCTTGTCTACAAGTTTTTACACCAAAAATTGAACAGGGCTCAGATCCTTGGGAGTCAAACCAAGGCCAATTTATGTACTAAAACAAGCTTACTTCAACTAGAAATGGGCTTATCTGTAGAGGCATGTGGCAAGTGTATGTCTGTATGAGCCTATTGGCCTCTATCCTATCTAAGTGGTTCATTAAAAGAATTAAATGAGGGCTGGGTATTTAGCTCAGGGGCGTAAGCACCTGCCTGGAAGGCATGAGGTCATGAGTTCAATCCCTGGTACAAAAAAAAAGTGAGATGGAAAAACATTTTCTAGATGGGAGCGGACGTTGTCTTGGTGGGCATCAATACCTTGCTTGTTACAGCTTGCATTTAATTGTCCTCCTGGTTCTTGTTAACTCTTGACCTTGGGCCCCTACTTATGTGACCAAGGCCTGGTCATCCTGGTTCTATATTGGGCCCAGACCTTCCATAGCTGCCTGCTGTTTTCTATCTAATTTGCTTGTCTGTAATATAGGGTACCTCAAGCACCCTTCAGGACCCTGGAGGGTGAGTTAAGCAAGAAGAAAGAGAAAAAAGAGGTGGCTGAATAGAAATTTCCAAATTGGAGTGCAAAAACTGGGAGAAAGTTCAGTATGGGAATCTTCAGAACCTGGATTTATGGAACAAGAAAATCAGCACACAGTCTGCTGATGCTGAAGGCCCTGACCTTGGTCACCCAGCTAATGTGTCATAGCTCCCAGGCTGTACACCCATGGCAGTGGCTACCAGAAAATGGGACTGCCCTTGTGTGTCAACAAAAATAATCCTTTCATAACCAGTATATTTTATGGGGTTTTGAATATTTCCAATTCAAGGGAGAAAAGCAAACATAGTATCTTTTTTTTGCTGAAGTTTTAGGATTTAATATTCATGAGCAGCAAGTTTTCCAATGTGAAAGATAAGTTGATCACATTCAATATTTATACACAGTAACTTTGAAAATTGGGCTTCAAATTCTCTCAAGATAAAAAAGCTTTACCAAGATTTGCTAATCAAACTTAGCACTTGCATCACCTTCTTCTTCCTGGATGCTGCAAAGCATCTACTTCTTTTCAGAGGGCAGAAATCACTTGTGTTCTTATATCTTCAACATTGTGCCACAGGGAGTCATGAAAACTTAGCTGGGGTTGGCTTCCCAGGTGAAATCTGCATAATAAACCTGTTGATCCAGGCCCTGCCATATAGCAGCAGAACCCAAGATAGGTAAAGTCATGAAATGGCATAAATTCATATTTTCTTCCCTATCACTGGCAATTTTACATCCTTTCCTATACTTTTTACACACTTTATTTTACTTTTTTTTTTCAGTACCAGAAATTGAACTCTGGGCCTTGTGCTTGCCAGGCAGGCACTGGTGCCACTGAACTATATTGCTGGCTCTTTTACACATTTTAATGTTCAGGCCTTCATTTGCTCTCAAAGTCATGTTCCTTTTCTGCCTTAGTTATTTTTTTTTTCATTGCTGAGACAAAATACCCAACACCCAACATTAAAAGAGGAAATGTTTATTTAGCTCACAGTTTGTAGAGGTTTCAGTCCATAGTCAGCAAGCTCCAAGGTAGCATAGCATAGGGCAGAGGGGCAAGAGCTCATGGTGGCAGAAGACAGCAAAAGCAACAGCAAAGAGTGAGACAAGCCTCTTTCTGTTTCTTGTATACAGTCTAGTGGGATAAGGGTGATGCCAATTCAATCAGTGGACTGATCAGGCAGCCCCCCACCCTTAATCCCAGTGTTGCACTACAAATCAGTTACACACTTTAGATTTAGTTATCTCTGAAAAAAATCCTATGGCCACATAATGCTTGGTAGGCACATCTAGACACAAGCCAAGTAAGACAGAACTCAACATGTTGCTGTACATTAATTGGCTAATTAAACACAGGTACATGTGCTGTAGTTTTAAAAGCCTTCTTCCCAAATGTCCCTTTACCGCCCTGCTTCTGGTCTTAAGAGATGTTAGGATATGAGTGTGGTTCTACTGAAGGGAATCTCTCCTTACAGTGTGCTGTGGCATCCTTCACTCTATTGATTGCTTTCTTTCTGTGATTTTATGGATAATGACCATGCTGTCAGTTTAGGTCTGGTGTGAATTCTTCCATTACCGATTTAGCATTCTTGCTTAGAAATTTTCCCATCTGACTCATGTTTACTTGGAATGGTTGATTGGTAATTGGTTTCACTTGCTGAGATCCCAAGTCAAGCTATTTGGAACTAGAGAATTTTGAGCTAGACATTTTGAAAGAGTCAGAAATTGTCCAGTACTGAATCTCAGTGTTCTCCCCATCTCTTTGGGGACTAGAAAGCACGGTGATTCTAGTGGAAGCCTTCTCGGGTCCCAAGAGAATTGTAGGAGAACTTTGAGTTCTTTATAATTTAGGATGCTCCTTAAGAGACCCAGCAAAAGTAAAAGAGGATCCTTTTCCCTAAGCTGCATGTAGGGTTTCCTAACAAGGTTGGTCTCTACCCCTGAAAATGCCATGCACTTCTGACTCAGCCCTTGAGTCACACTATGGGAGGGTGGCATGAAAATGTCACCCCCAAATATGCCATTTTGACATAAAGATTACTTTGAGCTAAAGGCAAATGAAAAATAGCAAATGCAAGTAGGGCAGTCTAATACTCTTTCCCTTCGTTTCCTGAAAGTTGTGAAAGATGCCCTCTTTGTCCCAGGAGAAGTGGGACATTCTGAATAAACAGGCCTTGCAAAAACAGTTGTTAGTTTCCTGTTCTCCCTAGAGAATTTATTTTTCCACAATTGCTTCCAGGTTAATCTCATGCAAAAGAATGTAGGTTTTGCCATTTGAGTTGTCGTTTCTTTATGAGAGTTTTCATATCACATAATATGTATCAAAGTTGAATTCTTTCCCCTGTTAATCTTTTTATAATTCTTGGGCCCAGTTTTCTCCTTAAGCAGGTAGAGGTAATTTTGCCTCCCCACGCTATGAAGCCCTCCCTGCCACACACACACACACACACACACACAGAGAGAGAGAGAGAGAGAGAGAGAGAGAGAGAGAGAGAGAGAGATAAGAACTGTTTTCCTGTTGTCTGCCTAGAAATTCTCCCATTCCCTCAAAGTTCCTATACCAGCCAAAAAATACTCTCTCTTCCTTAATTCCCAGGTTTAAGTTCATTCTGTTTCATATTCTTATTCATTCATTGCTTGGTGGGAAGCATACAACTCTCCTATCTCCCTGAGGCTCCTGGGTGAATGTTCAGCACCCTGCTGCCCCCCCAACTCCTGGTACCTGTGATGACACCACTCCACAGAACCACAGGGCGGTAGGGCTAGAAAAGCCGATGGCTTCTTTAAAGTGGCTCCTTTGCCTCTAATGGGTGAAACTGTAACTAAAATTTACCAACAGACTCAGTGCTCTTCTAACCTGAAAGGAGGGACAAAGTTCATGAAAGGAGCATTGTTTTTCTAACCTTAAGCGCACTGACCACCGTGGATATAAAGACCTTCCTACTAAGGTTGCTACAAAATCAATAAGAGCGTTTGGATATATCCTCCAGTGAATTCATTTATGCAGCAGTGTTTACTGGGCACCTAAAATGTGTCAGGCACTCTACAGATGTTGAGGATGTAGCAATGAGTAAAGCAAACAAGATCTCTATTCCATGGGAATCTAAGCAAGAATGTGAAGAAAGTAAGAGGAAAATATTATAAAAGAAAGTAAGTCTGACAGAAAACATTGGACATACAAAGGCCCTAAGGCAGATGTGAATCTTGTGGCTTCAGTAAAGGCAGGAAGACCTTTGTGACTGCAATGAATTATCTGAGGTCAAGAGCAGTAGGAGATGGGACAGAGGAAATCACAGGCAGTTTCAGGGACTTTGGTCTTTTCTCTGCAAGGAGGCACTAATGAAAACTTTTGAAAGAGAACTGACATGATCTGTTTTGGGTTTTAAATGCCTCATCTGGCTGCTGTGTCAAGAATACAGTGAAAGAAGATAGTGGCTCCAACCAGGATTTGGACAGTGTAAATCCTGGCAGTGTTTTCTGGTGGATCAAATGTAGACTGAGAAAGAGGTCATAGAGCCAGTTGTCCAAAAAGCTATTCCAAAAAAAAGCAGGATTAACAAGGTGAAAGCAAGAACCTGGGTTTCTCCTTTTCTCAGAATTTCGCCATTTTTCTGAGGAAAGTGACACTAAAGGGGTTAGTTACCTCTAGATTTTATCAAAGCCATGGGTATTGAGGTGTGAATGACTTATTGATTTTCACTTCCTGGATAACATTTGGTTTGTAGATTTTCACTCATGAACAACCTGCTAACTTCTCCAGCTTCCTGGAAGAGTTTTGAACAGACTTGATGCTATAGAGTGGAACATGGAAATAATCTAGGCTTCTAGATCTTACAAGGATATTATACTTCATCAGTCTCAGGCTGAACTAACTGTTCACAAACCATTTATTCAACACGTATTTTCAAGACATTTATGAAGCTCCAGGTACTAGACACTGAGGCTATAAAGACAGACCAAAGAGGTATTATGTTGGTCTCCTGGAACTCACAGTTAATTAGGGTGGACAGTCAGACCACACAGAGAGGTATAGGAGGACAGAGTTTGGCCAGGGACTGGCCAGAGGCCAGACAGCTGCAGGGTATCAGTGAGGAGGTAACAAGTAGATACAGTCAGTCCTTCCCCCCTTCTGCAAAGCAATCCTCTACCCTGTGACAGCCACAGAAAATACTCAAAGCCAAAGAGAGAGATCTGGAAATAGAAAAATTTATATTACCAAGTAATGGGAACCATCAGTAAGGTGATCTAGGTCAGAGAATGGAACTTTTTCCATGTTCAAAAATCAATGACAGTTAAAATACATGAGTTGTGAAGTTTTCAATATAGTCTTTAAAATGCTATATAAGCATTCCCAGTAGTCAATTTTATCCTCTAGGCATAATCTTTGTTTTTGCGTAGATGAATTAAAAATACGTTCTTTGGTTATATGAAGAGATATAACCAGAAAACTTCACATAGCTGATATGACAGAAGTGTAACATTATGCCTGGCTTCATCTTGATAGTTTTTCAGACTGTTACTAAGAATTATAAGAGAGATAAAATATGTTAAATTTACTTTCTTCTTTATTTGTGGGAGCCTAGAGATAAATTAGATTCATTTTAGTTTTATGTGTGCTTTTCAGAAAGAAACCAAATTATTGAAATAGCTTTTAAAATTGAACATTTATTTACTTATTTAAAGAAAACTAAAAGGAAGAAATTAAAAAAAATTACAAATAACCTTCTAGAGGAAATGATGACAAAAGCTTTCAATTGTGACCATGTCTAGATAATTTATGTTCTTACACTTTATTTCAATTTTATTAAAATTGAATAAAAAACATTTAATTTCTTTTCTCAAGTAGGCATTAATAAAATATTAGTTTACTATAAAACTAAGAGCTAACTAATTTTAAATACTATAAAACACTAAGACTAACCAGAGTACAGTAGGTATAGTAAAGATATCATAGATAGTCACAAAGACTGATCTCACATACTGCTAGCGTAACCTAAAATCCCACTAACTTAATTTATTTAAGCTTCTTTAATCCTGAGTTTTGTAAAGACCAAGGGATGTTTATTTGTGAAATCCAAACTCTTGTTTTCTGACTTTTCAAGCAATTCAGTAACATGGAATCAGTTATAATTTTTTTAAATACATGCTTTGAAAAAGAAAATAGTGCAAATTCTCACTCTCTTCTTTAGAGAAACTCTAAGATTTAAGATTATATGTACTGATCCCACTGAGGAAAAAAGGATGGAGAAAAGATTTTTTATTCTATTTTACCTGTAGAATCCAGCCAAATTCTCTTCTATTTAACTGACACACAAATCATTCTCAGTAGGCCAACTTTCAGGGTTTGGTCCAGAAATGCATGAAAATAATTATTTACCAAAATTATTATTTTTGAGGTTAATAAGAATGCATTGCTGCAAATCAAATATTTGACTGATATTAACCTTTTATAAATCATAACACACTGTATAGTGAGGCACTGCGTCAAAAGTGTTAGCATCCTGCCACCCTGTGCCTGCAGGTGGTACTACAGTTCTATTTTACCCGGAATTCTTTTGATTGGTTTTATACTCGTTATATGGTTGATATTATTGTGTGTGAAGGTATGGACAAGTATTTGAAGAAAACAAGAGACATTATGGTAGCCACTGTTGATTTCCTGTTGTCTTGCTTTGAAGTCCTTGTTTCTTGCATTGTTCTGTTCTGATTTGCTTTGTTCTGTTTTGTTTTGTTTTGTTCTCTTTAAAATGAAAAAAAAGAATGAAATAAACTTTAAAAAGAACTGAAAGCATAAGGAAGTATTCCAAACAATCTAAAACTGTCTTTCATCCAAAAAAATAAACTTCTCTTTGAGTTAGGACTTCAAACACAATGTTTCATTTTATATCTACTGCTTGAAATGTTAACATTTCTGACGCATATTTATTTCCCCGGTGGACAGATTGCAAGAGTAGCAAGCTAACATCTTCATAAGCAAAACATTAAAAAAAATAAACAAAACATTTTCCATTTGAATGAACCAAAACACATTGTAAGACCAAGCTGGAAATTTTCTGATTTTAATATGCTAATCACAAAACTGATCTTTAAGTAGCAAGGTGAGCTTGATATTTTAACTGGAAAGGTAAGCAAAAATGTGGAAGACTCTGGATAGCTCTCAAGCTTCAAGGGGAACAAAGGCTCTTATCCCCTAAGCTTTCTATCGTTACCCTCAGCCTGACTTAATCTTAGAGGCAAATGACAGGTTTTAATTTTTGTACTGTAGCATTCATGCTGGAATCCTACATTTCATTAGACCTGTAACACAGAACATCCATAAAAGATGGAAGGACCAGGAGGCTTATTCTAAATGTTTCCCCTCCAGTGTTTCACCCATTGCTAGACAAAAGCCATCTTCAGTGTGCAGCAATCAGAATAACCCACCACTGTCACCTGCAGTAACCAGTACCCAAAACGTGAGCAGTCACTGATGACCATCTTGGTACAAGAACTTGTACTATTACAGAAGCAATGAGTCAGCAACACATTCAGCCCTGACTTCCAACAGCCATCCAACTTCAGAGCGCTGGAAGTGCCTCAAGAGTTTGCTGTGGTTTGCTCATCCAGCTTGAAAGCCTGAACTAACGTGCCAATATGGACATTTGTAAGTTTGGTTGGTGAACTCACTGACATATAGAGGACAACTTGAGTTTTGTGTCAAATTATTTACTTCAGATTTGAAGAAAGACTGAATTGTGATGTCCGGATGTACACTGACCTTTATCCTTGCTTTCATGTTGACTTCAAGACTCTGTATCTCCTTCTTTTCCTCTTCCCTACTTTTGTTTTCTGCTTTCAGTTCCCACAAATGTCCTTCCCATTTGCTCCCTCAGGCATCTTCCATTTTAATTCTGTCATCATCTGACTTAGCTCTTCTGTAACACTGGAATAAAAAGGAAAAAAAAGGTTCCAGTGGGAATCATAGGTAAATTCACCACAGGTTGGAGGAAGTCATCCCATATCTTCAATCTGCTTCCTTTAACATTTGCTTTGTGGTCAGAATGGTGGTATCAACCAACCTGACCTGTTTATTTATTTATTTAAAGGAAAAAAAACAGAAAAAGGTTAGAAATAATACATAATTTCAAAAAAAATAAGAAATCACTAGTTGATAATTACATATTTTCCTCTTAGAAGTAGTTGTTCAAGTTCCATAAGTAAAGCATACAAAGTGGACATTTAAACAGTGAGACTGCAAACAGTTCTGTTCACCTATCCAACAAAAACTTAGTAATATGGTTATCAATCATACACACTTAAACATACAGTTTAAGTGTATGTTATATCCTTTAGAGTACTTTCTTTTCTTCTCTTTTTTTAAAATAATTATAATCAATTCTTGTAAATGGTTTAGAAGTTCTATGCATGCATGAATCTCTACATGTATACCTATCCTTTCTGTATTAGAGGGAAAAACAAATCAAAACAAGACAATAAAGCAAATTCCTAGAAAAACACAAAATGAAAAAAGTCATATAGAGCCACAATACTAGGTGATCTACAGTAGTTACTATAATGTCTCTTGTTATTTTCAATAGAATTGTCTATATCATCAGGCATAGTATAATTGAACATAGCAGTACATAGCAATATTAATAAAAACAAAACATTGGAGACATTATAGGACTTCAAAAGTAGTTAATAATCCAACAAGAATGGGTATCCTGTTGAATCTTTTCATCTTCAGAGTAGTTGCCTCTACTCTCAGACTTGATACTATCAAGCATACCAGATTCGAATAAAATCAGTCAAGACAAAACAGCGATCTAATAAATAAGATCAGTCATAGTAAGACAGTGTAAATAATACAGGGCTTCAGTTTAAGTTAACAGGAAATTAAGGATAGTTACTGTAGTATAACCTGATATTTTTGGGATAGCTGTCTGTGCTTTCAAATCTAGTACAAGTAGACAGACTGGAACAGAATAAAATCAAACTAAACAGAGCTATAAGAATAATGTGGATTTTAAATCCTGATACACTTAATTAACAATGTCCTCTGCCTTCCTTTTTTAGACAGTTCCTCCCCTTTCACTTTCTCAGGGAGCTTTGTACATTTTAGATTCTATTAACTCCTTTAGTTTTTAGATTAGGGGGTCAACCCTCTATCTAAATAAGTGTTTCTGAACCTTTTTACCCCTAAGCTTGATCATGAGCTGTATTTCTTTGCTTACTAAAGCCTCAAGGTTTTCCTTCCTTATAGCTGAGTAGTTCTCCACTGCACAAAAGTGTCATGAGTTTCCAACCTATCTGCAGCTGCTGGATGAGCTGTCCCTAGTTCTCTCTGGTTCCCTGTCACAAAGAGCATTGTTTTCTCACCTTTGACTTTCGGCTCATTAACCCTCTTTCAGGTTGGTTGTATTTCCTATTCCAACGATAGACCCTATCTCCTGATCTACTCTGCCTGTGATTTTTTTTGTTAGTGTATCTAGGCCATCTGTGTTAAGAGACTATAGCCAATCTTCTCTGCCTCATCTCTGCTATGCTATTTTTCTGCCATTGGTTGTTTATTTTTCTCCTTCATTCCACTGTCTGCCCCATTCATTGAGGCCTCTCTGCCATTGTTCCTGGAATCCTGGTGATTCTTTTCTCTCTCTCTAGAATGTCTTTCAGTATTTTTTGTAGGGTTGGATTGGTGATCACGAACTCCCCCAGTTCCTCTTTGTCATGGGAACATCTTGTTTCTCCATTAATTTTGAGCAATAGTTTTTCGGGTACATCAATCTGGGTTGGAGGTTATTTTCTTTCAGGGCTTGGAATACTTTGCTCTAAGCTCTTTTTGATTTGATAGTTTGTGTCAAGAAGTCTGTGATTTTGATGGGTTTTTCTTTATAGGTAATCTGTTTCTTTTCTCTGACAGCTTTCAATATTCTGTTCTTGAGATGAATTTCTGGGATCTTGATTATTATATGTCTGGGTGTAGATCTGTTTTGGTTGTAGGTGGCTGGAGTACTATATGCCTCACATATCTGAATATCATTTCCTTTTCCTATGCTTGGGAAGTTTTCCTTAATTATTTCTGTGACTAGCCTTTTATTTCATTTGTATTTACCCCTGATTCTTCACTCATGTTTTTTATCCTTAAGTTATAAATCCTCTTGTCATCTTCTAGCCTTTGTATTGTTACTTCTTGGTTCCTTGTTATTTTTAAGAGCTCTTTCCTTTTGCAATCACACATTGCAAATCTATCTTCAAGTTTTGAAAGTCTATCTTTAGTTTCTGTCAAGAAATTTTGCCAGATTTCAATGGAGTTTTTAATTTCCTGATATTCTCTTTGGATCTGTTTCATGTATTCTAGATTTTGTTTATATTTTTCATCAAAGGTTTCTCTCCTTTTTCTGGGTTCCTCCAATCTTCCATCTGAGTCTTCGTGAGAGGTGCTTAGCATTTCTTTTATTAATCTTCTTATACCTTGCTTCACTTGAGTTGGAATTTCAGTTTTAAGTTCGTCAGTGAGGTCATGGAAGTATTTCTTTATTTCTGCTGAAGCTGTGTCCGATATTACATGTTTGCTGCGCTTGATCGCTTCCATATTTACCTCTCCTGGACTTATTTTCCCTGGGTCAGCATCTGGAGGCTTTTTCTTCTTTCTTTCTCTCATCATGCTTCTGATTTCTTTCAGACAGCTGTATGGTGGAAGTCTCAGGTCCTTTCCATGTTGCTTATGGTTTTTCTGACGATGCTGGCTAGAGGATTGCTGCCCTCTGCAGTTTGCTGTTGATCTGTGAGGTGCACACTAGGGTGATGTGGGCTGACCCCTCTCCTTTGAGCCAGTCAGCCAGTGAGGGCCTTCAGCACGTTAGTCTGTTCCCTGCATATGTCACAGGTTCAGGACAGTTTCATCCCTGGCTATTGGGTCCCAACCAGGGGCATGACCCAGCCCAAACAGATCCCGCCAGTCCGCTTTGGGCCAGGAGCAGCTGACTGATGCCACTGTGGTTGCCAATTCAGGCCTGTCCTGCCCAACTCTAATGTCATCCAGCCAGTCACCCCTTTGCAGGACCCATTTCCTAGCACTCACCATGGGTTAGTGCAGCTTTCCCGGCTGGTTCCACTCCCTGTTGTGGTGCATCCTCCCACCAAGGGTCTCGGGCTCACCAACCCCCGATTTTGGCAGGACCGTGACTTCAGCTCAATCATCAAGACATGCCCAGCACAGCACAGGACCAGGTCCAATGGGAACGTGTCTAGCTCCAGTCTTTTCTTTCTTTCTTTCTTTCTTTCTTTCTTTCTTTCTTTCTTTCTCCCCTTTTCTTTTTCTTCAGTTTCTTCCTGAGTCATGAGAATTCCTCTCCTTTCATCTGGTCTTCTCCGTGGTATTAAATTCTAGCATATCCGTTGTTTTTCTCTACTGTGCTGCCTATCAATCAGCCATCTTCCTCCTAACCTGACCTTTTAAACTGCCAAACTGGGTTACTGAGGGCAAAGGCCTTCCACAGGAGCCATGTACAAAAATTACAAAAGACATTGGCTAAGCAAGAGTTTTAAAGACGGCCAACATTGATGCAATGACTAGAAAAAAAATTCTCTGGAAAAAATGAAGACAGGAAACAGAGAAGAGAGGGAGAGAGAGGGTGGAGGAAGGAGGAGGGAGGAGGGAAGATCTTAAGCCTCTATGTAGAAATGATCATCCAAGTCCTTAGTTGATGCTCTGTACTTAACTTCTAATCATCCTGGTTATACTGAACACTGAGAAACCTCCACTTTTACATATGAATGTGAATCTTTTTTGACCACATACCATGTGTGTTCTAGACATTTCACATGTGACCTCTTACTCTTCATAATGGCCCTGAGAAGTAAGTACTGCTTTATTTTATTTTACTTTATATTTTATTTTATTTTAAACATGAGCAAACTAAGCTATCAAGAGAGATAAAGTATCTTTCCATAAAGCTGATATGAAACTAGACAAATGACTGCCTCTGAGAAAGCAAACCCAAGGGATTCAGGAACATGTTGCAGGGAGGCAATGCTAGGAGGATGCCCCAGGGTGTGAACCCAGCTCTGCTGGGAGTTCTCTGGGTGCATTCCTCAGCCTCTAATCACATTCCTCCTCCATTCTTTTTGCTGCCTTTTGTCTTCTTTCTCAGTCCATCTTTCTTCCCTTCATGTGATGACTTCTTCTATTGTCCCCCAGTTCCTAATAACTATTCTACATTTTTTTTTTTTACAGTAACAGCTTCCTTTCCTTTTCCCCACAACCTGATAAGTGGATGAACAAAGAAGGGCAGTGTGTAAATGTGCATGGCCCTGAGTTTGCCCCTTGTTCCTCTGTGTTTCAGCTGTGAGACACTGAGCAAAAACTTAGACCTAATAGCATGTGACCTGTCTGCAAACTCAAACAAGCCAAGCTTCACCAGGGTGAGCTGAAGACCAAAATGTCTGATGCCTTTAAAGAGCCTTGATCCTACCTAGCTCACAGCAAGAATATTGGGTTAGCACCTGCTCTCACCCTCCGCTTCTCTCCTCTTCTTTCCTCTTTTCTCATCATCATCATTACTATCACCATTAAATGTTATTAACTTGGGGAATTTCTTAGAATATAAATGTTGAAGTGCCTTTCCCATTTAAATTTCCCTTCTACCTTTAAAGGGCAAATTGCTCCAGGGAGGTGACCTCTCTTTTTGCATGCTCGAGATTAACAGAAGTTAAGTAGTTGCTATTATAACCCCATCTCTAGTCTCCAGTGTAAAGTGGGAGAAGTACAAATTTAGAACAAATTGGTACATTAAAGGTCAGTTCCTCAGTGAGGACTCCAATGTATTGCTTTCTGCTTTAAAGTGGGGCATGAACTGAAAAGGGATGGATTTGGGAGGCATCCAGTGGCTACAGTCCTTGGCACTTTTCAGTGACCCCAAGTTCTTAGGACATGATGAGGAGGACTTGAAAAAGCTGAGAGATGCATCCTCACGGCTGACTTTCAATTCCCTGGTGCCTTCCTGAGTGCAGCCCACTGCTCAGATCTCTCAAAAGGAAGCGAAAAACATGAATGTACCTTTTAGAAACATGCAAGATTAAAGGGTACAGAGTGTGGGGAGAAAGGAAGGTAATAACTGTTCAGGATAAGACTCAATTAGTGAAGCGAAGTCTCATTAAAAAAATTAAAATACTATATTCTTGACTTCATTAAAAAAACACAAACATAAGTTTACATATTAAATTCCCCTTATACCTGGGCTGACTTTCCAGAAACACCATATTTTTGATTTCTAAATGTCCTAGCCTAAGTATTCCTAAATTGACCCAAGTATTAGGGAGCCTTTTTGATTTTTCCTCATATGTTCCCAGCATATCCCTCAGTGCTGTTTTCACTTTGCTCCACTCCCCGAATCCCCCTATTTCTATTTAGTGATTGAAAAATAGAATAAGTCAATTTTCCAATGGTTGGAACACACTTCACTAACTAAAGTGCTTACCGAATTTTGCAACCTTCTGTAGAAGGCCTTTGACTTTGATAACTGTATCAGAGCTATGCATAAAGTCTTTTCTCTTTAGAATCCATGAAGGAGAAAAGCATCCTGGTGAAATCTCCAAACAGCTGTGAAGAAGACACTGCGACCTGCAGTAGATAGCTGTCCCCTGGAAAGGTCAGGGCAGCTCTTAGTTTTTATTCCTACTATTGGTCCAACATACTGCTACCTTTCCCTCATAGTCTGTCAGAGGCTATTTTATTAATTCCATGTTTGTATTTCTCATGACATTTCCCCATTATTACTTTTGAATAACAATAATTTGAGAGCCTTTACAGCTTGTTCTCAGAATTTAATCATAAATCATTCATGTGTTCTAGCCTTGTATGTCTAGTATTTCCATTAAAATCTAGTCCATGCTGTTTTACAAAATGATATGATCTTAAGAAATGAGATGCAAGTTGACTTGCATGAGGCAAATGACTCTTGGTCACATTGGATGCATGTTTGATAGGTGAATTTATTTTGAACCAGGTTAACAATTAATCCAAATAACAGTTCAAACCTCCAGTCAACCTCCACTGTCTGGATGAAAATTAAAAGAATCTGGAAATATTGGTTCAAAGACAAAGAACCAGGATTACTCTTTGCTCTTAATAAATCTCCTGAGCTTACAAAAGACAAATCCTACTAATTATCATTCACCTCTCCATTTGCTGGGTTTGTATCATGTCTCAATAGTTTTTTGTTTTTGTTGTTTTTTGTTTTGTTTTTTGACTCATTCAGCACAAAGATACAGTGACCATCCTGGTGAAGGGGTGTAAAGTTAGCAGACACTAAACCACTATTTCTGTTTTAATGTGACTAAGTTAGAATTTCCATCTATCAGAAAGCAAATGGTTTTAGTGCTGACTCCTAGGTAAATTGGGTAGCAGCTAACAATGGTCTTTGATGATCCTTTTTTCAAATCAGGAAAAGTGTATCAGAATGTTGAAAATGTAGCCTTTGCTCAAGGACAGCACATTGCACAGTGATAATTCAGAATGTCTAAGAAAATAAACAGGTCCTTTGAATGTCAGTGTGGAAAAAGACTTTTAAAGGAATAAAAGAGCCTGAGCACAGAACACAGTGGTTTTCAGCTAGGGTCCTCATCCCCCAATTATATGGTATAACGTGTGTACTTACTGGGGAGAAGCAGGAAGGTAGGTTTTGCTAGAGTTTGTTTTTTTCCCTACATAGAAGTTATGGAGAAAAAACTAAGATACTTAGAACTAACACAATGTGTCTTGGCCACAATGTAACTTAAAACCTGTATCACTTGCAATCCGGGCACAGCAGGAGGAGAAAATCTCATTGTTACTGGAGTTTCTTTCCCCTGGGAGAGAGGAGAGGAAGAGGAACAAGTTCTGAAGAGCTGGAGGCTTAAAACTGTGTTGAAGTTTTAAACAAGACTCAGAGAGTTTTGATGAATCTAAGCCATCACTTTGGTATGAAAAAGCAGAGAAGCAGCAGCCCCTCGGCCTTGCCATCTTTGCAAGTGGGTGAGGCTCCGCCTCCTGCGGTTCCTACAGGGCCTCCAAGGCTTACAGGGCCCTGGAGTCTCACCAGTCACACGTGGTTCCCTTGTGCTGGTCAACAACGTGACTTAGGCGAATTGTTCACTGCGCAGAGCGCCAGGTTCCATCTCTAAAATAGATTGTATCACTCCACTCTAGGAGCCACCTGTGGCACTTTGCCTCAGCACCCCTCAGTTCTCTGGCCCAAGGCTGCTGCCAGCTCTGAGGAGAAACACACCCCCCATTTTCCCTGTTCCAATTGTCTACACACTGGGCAGATCATAATCCCAACTCATGTGTGACCACAGATATTTCTATAAGGGCAGAAGAGACTCACCAGATGCCCACAGCCATCCAGAAAGGGGTAGGATTTATAATCAAGAGCAACTTAATAAATGTACTTTGATTTTTTTTTTCTAAGTTGTGTTAAAATTTTAAAATTTGGTTAAGCAATTGAAATATCACTCCAAATGTTTCACGTGACCTCAGTGTTACAGACAGGTGAAATGTCCCTGTGGCTGTGTGCATCCTAGGCACAATGGTGACAGACTCAAGAGTGTTGACACCTGAGTTCAGGAAGCATGGCTTGCCCAACCTTCTACTTTATTTTTTTAAAGAGAAAAAAGGAAAAAAAAAAACACAGAAAAATCAAGAAGCAAACAAATCAAAAGAATAACAACAACTAAAGCAAAGTGACAGCAACAACAATAACAAAATAGCTATCTAGGTTTTCAAAACAAGATGATAGGAATTTAACAATGGTTGTTATATTGCACATTGTTACCTTCAAAATAGTTGCTCAGGTTACCAGCCTACAGGGCTAAAACAAAACAGCAAACTGGAACAAAACATTGGATCTCAAAAACAAGACAGAAAGAAATCCCCACAGTTGCTGTGCTGCATACAGTTATCCTCCAAGTAGATGCCCATACTACCAGCTTTAGGCCTGCAAGGCAATAAAAAAATACAAACATTAAGGTTTTTTTTATTTTCTTTTTTTTGTTTTTTCACTTCAGTTGCTATCATCTTTGCCTGACTTCCTTCAAATCAGCTCATTGCTTATGGGGTTGAGTGGTTTTGCTTTTCTTGTCTCCCAGCCCAGCACTGGCTGGCTCACAAGAAGGCATGGTTTGGCTTCTTGATTCTCTTCCACTTCCCCATGGAGGCTGCCCCTGGCCCATGGCTGACCAATGATTTAAGGTAGACTTTAATATGCATTCTCACCCCAGGCCTCATTCTGTGCAATAATCTTTTCATTCATATTATATCAACTTTCTAGCTCATTATTTACTAATATTATCACTGTACATGTGCACTCTTTAAATACTTGCCCAAACTTATACTTCTAACTGTGCTCTTTCTCCCATGTATTTTTAGTTTGTTCTAGGAGCTGAACCCTGCCCCCTAGCCCAGGCTTCCTATGGCCTAACAGAGCCCAAACACTGTGCCCACTGGCCAAACCTCTTGTCCTCCTCAGCCTCTCTAGATTTTCACTGAGCCTTGAGGTGTGCATACAAGAAGTATGCTAAGGACTCCCTACCCACCCACAACATGCATCTTCAGCTCCAGATTCAGTAACTTTTCCAACTTGCATAATGAAAGAAGTGCCAAAATACTCAAGACTATAAATCTTTAACTGACAGAAGGTTAAAATATGGTCAAAGTTCCATTTGATTCAAATGTCTCTATTGGAAAGAGTAAGATAACAGCATATCTTCACATAATCATTAGCAAGGAAAAGCTATAAAAGATTTTCAATCATTAATTTCTGGATAACAGTAAATAACTCCTAACAACTAGTTAAAATTTGAAGACAGGGTCTGGGTGTGTGGTTCAATGTCTCAAGGCCTGGGTTTAAACTCCAAGATAGACAGAGATCAGGGTCAGAGACACAGATACAAAGAAAGAGACAATGAAAAGAAGGAAGAAAAAAAGGAAGAAAGGAAAGGATGGGAGAGAGAATTGGAAGACTGGGGTCCTTTGTTGTTAAACCCAGAAACACTTGCCAGAAAGTGACATCTTGCACTATCCTCCTTACAAGGTTGGACAGAAGCTCTGTGCTCCCTCCCTCGGTGTCTGCCTGAGTGAGACTGCAGCCTCACTCAGATAGATCAGCAGCAGGGCCCAAGAAATGACTATAGCCAAGTGGAAGGTGGTTTTGAAGTGATTTTGGCCAGTTCCAAGTAGGATTCAGAAATTTGAGCAGCAGCAGAACTGGGTCGTGAGCATAAGAACCTCTAAAATACCACCACACCGATTTATGATCATTAATTCTACCCTCTTGAGAATGAAATTTGAAAAGGAAAGTAGCTGAATTCAAAGGTCCTTTTTGAAGTCTAACTGAATAGAAATTTTGAATATAAACTCCTATAATTCACAGGAAGGGGCAAGAGAAAGGTATTACCTGTGTATTCTAACTGGTATATATGATAAATACAAAAAGGATTCTAATGAGTATACACATGTACTTGGCAGTTGTGATAATCTTTGATCTATTTCACCTTTGTGTAGGTCTCTTTGTCATTTTTGCAGACCTACAATTTGACCCAGATACTAGAAATAAGCAGCTAATACAGACTTGGTGTACAGAATAAAATAATATGAAGTTTGTACAAAGAAATAAATCATTCATCTGAAACCTGACCCTCAACACAAATGGGACCCAGTGAGGCATTACCCAAGGGCACTAAAGAACTCTTTCTGCCATGTCGTGCAAATGTGACACCCAGCTAAATTAAGCAAATGAAGAGACAATATTAAAAGGCAAAGCTTGTGATCCTTAATAACTCTTATTTTTCCTGAAAAAGGATCTAGGTATACTAAAAATTCCATTACTGAGCTTCCAGCAATATTATTTAGCCCTTTCTTTGTAAAACAGACTATGATGCTTGGAAAGAGATATTTTCTGAAATGCTCTTGGTTCCAAAAAAAAAAAAAAAAAGATGGCAATATTGCAGATATTTTGGGCCCATCCTACTGAATGTTAGAAATATAAGTGCACTGGTTTCCTACAGTTACTCTAACAAATAACACAAACTTGGTGCTAAAGCCACACACATCTATTCTCTTACAATTCTGAAAGTCAGAAGTTTGAAGTTCCAACAGGCTAACACCACTGCACTGGCAGGTTGCCGTCCCCTCTGTGAGTTCTGAGGGAGAATTCCTTTCTTTGCCTCTTCCAGTTTCCAAGGCTGCATTTCTGCATTCCTGGACTCAGGCCCTTCTGTCATCTCTACATCCAGAGCAGAGGATCCAAAACTCTGTTCTGTCACTCAGCTCTGGCCTCTGCAGTAAAACTTCCCTCTGCCTCCTCCTGTAAAGACATTTTCATTTCATTTTGGTTCCACCCAGATAACCCAGGATGACTGCTACATCTCGAAATCCTCAGTCATATCTGATCGGCATATTTTAGTGGCAAGCATAGGGGGAAATACAGAAGATAGAGAAATATAAGGGATAAATGTTCATATCGAAATTGTTGTCCACGTAAAATATCATGTAAGAGATTTAGTACATTCTCACATCACAGTTCAAGGCACCTTAAGCATTCTTGTTAACAGTAATACCCAGCCATAAACTGATGCTAAGAAACCAAATCTATAGAGGATTCTTTGTTGGTAACAAGGGAATAAACTATTCTGGCTCATTATGGTGATATCTCACTCTTTGAGCAAATAATCAGTAAACAACCCATAAAAATAAGTGAAAAAATTACACAAATGCTCAAATGGTGTATAGAATCATATCAATTTTATATACAATACATCTAAATAGATAGCTTATTGCATTAAGACAGTATTTCTTCCTCAGGTGGTAGAGGTATAATACCCTACAATCTGTTTTATAAGGAATTCAGATGAAAACATGCAACAAAAATGCCATGTGGCTGATAAGGAGACTGCATGGGGGAAATTTTTGTATAAGAGCATTTTAACATGATATGTGTTTCCAGTCCTTACTGAAGTCACTTGTCTAGATGAGACTTTCTGCCCCGCCTAATTTAGGTTGACAGTTTGCAGTGCTGAACTCTGACACATAGTCTGGAGAAAGTGATGAACACAGTATGTTATGCTGGTTTTTCTCTATTCAATTTGCATCTTCTGCAACTTTCACCAAGAGGATTTTTTATTTCACTTTAACTTTCAGTTGCATGTTCTTTTATTCAAAGTCCAAATTATTGAAGTTACACGATCCAGTACAAAAGAGAATCCTCAAGTAAATCCTTAATGAGATATTCTTTTATCATTTAAAAATTCCTCAACTTGAAATGTTCAAAGCCGGGCTTATTGGCACATGCCTATAATCCCAGCACTCAGGAGGTTGAGGCAGGAGGATCATTGCAAATTTGAGACCAGTCTGAGCTACAAAGTGAGCTCAAGGCCAGCCTGGACTGCATAGCAAGACCTTGTCTCAAAAATAAAATAAAATAAAATTTAAAAAATTTAAAAAATAAAAAGAAAAGAAAGAGAAAGAGAAAGAAAGAAGAAAAAACCCTGAAATATTCAAATCACTATGTTTTCCATATCTGTGTTCCAATACTTTGTTGTATTGAGATGGCTTTCAATAAATTGTTTAGTCTCATGGATCCGTTGAAAAATTAGGGGGAAAGTGATATAATAAGGATAAGGATGGAAAAGCAGAGAGAATTTGAGACTTTAAGATCAGATTTTTAAAAATTTATGTTACAATCAATTACATAAGTAGACATAGAACAAGATTATATTGTTCCATCTAGATGATTTTAATTTTAAGAATTTTGAAGAAAAGATTAACTTCATTGGCTCAATTTATCTACAAGTATGTTAACCCATCCATGGAATATCCACTGGAACAGATAATTCCAGGTAATTTTAGATAAATTTTATCCATGAATATTTCTAAACCCTCTCTACCAGGGAAGAAGATATTTGAGATAGGAAAATTAATACTGAAGGAGTTCTACAGTCTCACATATTTAAAAAATTAAAAATGTTTAAAATATGGAAATAAAGAGTAGAAGTACTGGTTAAAATATTCCAGATTCTGTAACACCAAAATATATCAAATTCATATCAGAATCATGTTATCACTCCACTGGCGGAGTAAAGAACTCCTTACACTTAGGTTGTAATTTCACTGAAGTGAAATTTTTCTACTCTAGTTATGAAATTGCTTATAATATAGGAACCAATTGCCCAGCATATAGTCAATGGGTAACAAAAATAAATACAGTATAAAAATGTAATGAAATCTTCTGTTTGTTATGAAGAAAGACAAACATCAGACTCATGGTACAGCACTTGAGTACCCCAGTAATGGTAATGTCAGATGAGGGAGCACAATAGTGTGATCAGGCTGGTGAAAGGCAACACAGGATATTTCAAATTTCATTTTAAAGTAAACAGGGTTTGGGCATAATAGTGGATGTGCTGCACATTGGCATAAGTATATGCACCTAAATCCTAACTTTACCACCTATGAATTTTATGAATTTGGACAATACAATATCCTCAGGAAACCTCAGCTTCCTCAGTGACAAAGAGAGGACAATATCAGATCTTCCAATTTCAATGCACAGGATATTTACAAACAGTAAATGACTTCAAATGTATAAAAAAGTAGCATAACTATAAAGTTCTAGAAAATTTCAGTGGTTACTGCAAAAAAGGAAATACTTGTTAGAGTTCACTTATAGATGAACTTTGATACTTTTTGCCTGTCATTGTAGTCCCACTATTGTGTATGAATCTTATGCTTAATTGATTGAAGGTAGGCACTTAATTCTTCTAAATTCTACCTCAATAAAATGCTGAATCATTGTGCACACACTTCAAAATGGTGCCTTTAATACAATCATATGTGAAGAGTTATATTTCCATTTTCTTCAGAGCTTTAAATTGAGTGCTGCTGTTCCTTGGAGAATGCAATACCAACACCTTAATTTATTTTCAATTAGTGGTTAATTTGCTTTAAAATGTGTTATCAACACTTCATAGTCCTGAGAGTTTCCCAGAGAAACCAAGAGTATTGGGAACCCACCTCATTTCCTTTTCCTGCAACATTAATAGGTCACATAAAATCACAGCCTACTCTGAGCAAACTTTCAGAAGCACACGAAGCTGTGAAAACCTCAACACCATTCCAGGGCCGTCGAACTCACCAGTCATTTCCTCCTCAGCATCGTACAAGGTAGAAAACCAAAATTATTTGCTTATCAACACTCCTGTTAGAAAAGGTAGTCTCCCCAGAATATATTAGAAATAAAAATAGCTTTGACGTATGGCAACTATATCCAAATAATGACATAAGTTGCTAAAAAATTATCTCATTCACAAGCAGCTTTGATTGTAAAATATCTAAGAAAACAATCATTTGCACCTTTAATTGAAATACATTATTGACAATTACTATGATAATTCTAATGATATCAGCCTTCATATGTTTATGTCATCATGCAAAACCATTGAGGCAAATTTATTTTATATTAAAATTTCACACTTTAATTTCCAGCTTGTTAAAATAAATTTCTCTATTTACTACAGATATAAAAGAAATATTTTTGACACTAAACAACTGACAAACTTAATGTGCTAGGCTCGTAAGACAAAATTGTAAGAAGATATTAAAGCCAACAAATAGCACTAAAGGCAATAGAAAGTGTTGTTAAAATTAAAACTTGAAGATAGTCTATGTTTTAAGACCATCTGTCTATTTTGTTTAAATTAGTGCTGGGAAGAGAGTACAACGGCAAAGCTGCAACTCAGATCCATAAGAGAAATATTCAAACTAATGAAAATGTAAATACTCTTCTAATCAACCAATGGGAATAAAACATAAATCTGAATTCATGATCCTGAAAAATGACTGAGGAATAGTTATAGTACATGACCTATTGTAATTAAAGACAGGTTTGCTTGAATTAGGACATAAAATAAAATTTCAAACAATTCATATTTTTGCCTTCCTTGTGGTGGCAAATATAATTCTGCTGACAGCAGTTTATCTAGCATCATTTCTCTGAAATGAAAGGAATGTAAAGTTAGAGAAAATTTATTTTTTTGTTTTAAAAAAATCAGAAACTGAGAAAGTTTACTGCTTTCCCCAAATTAGACAAGATTGCATTAAACAACTGATACCGGATCAAGGATCAAACATCCTACTAAATTCTATCTTATCTAACCTGAGCGTGTCCTTTCCAGGCTCTTAGTGAAAGCTCTTGCCCTCTGCTCAGCAGCACTTCTCAGCTGGCTGTTTTCTAGCTCAGGGCTTCAATTTTGCTGATTCTGCCCACAAAACCAAAATTTACTTCCTGTAGATGATAGGCATACAGAAGAAACCAGAAGGCTTAGCATGACTCATGTGTTGGTTGAACAAACAGAAAAAGAAGAGAAGAAAAGGAAAAGAAAAAGAAATAAGGAAAGAAGGAGTGACAGAAGAAAAGAAAGAGAGAAGGAAGGAAAAGAAGCAGGAAAAAGAAAAGTAGACAGAGTGAAAAACTTGTTGGTTCAGGTGAAGATCTCAAAGCACCAATATGTAGTCCAGACCACAATTCCAAGAACAACAAAAGGAATAAACTACCAGGCAGGGCAAGCAATGAAACAGAGGGAAAAAACAGGGACCCAGCGGTGGGAAAATAAAATGACAAAGATAAGCTAATATACAGCCCACATAAGTCACCAAATATGCAGGTAACTTGAGGGAAAATGCAGGGCCATGTGTGAGCTGGAGAGACTTCAGCATACCTCAGAGGAAAGGCCTCAGCCATATGCCTTTGTTTCTTCACCTAGACCTGTGGGGGGAATGGAGACCAGATTACAATCTAGCAAAAGCTGTGATTTTTATCAACTTCAGGCTAGAAGATAGACATCTAAAGAAGCAGTGTGATAAACATAAAGCAAAGGAGAGCTCAAGATGCCATGGAATACATGGAGAGGCACTAAAGTGAATTCAGGGAAGGAAAAATATTTCAGCTGAGATTGATAACGTGGGGAGGAGCTGGGCAAAGGTGAGGTGTGAAGCTCTCTGAGGAACAGAAAATGGATTCTGTAAATATCCAAAGAAAAGACGAATGTTAATGGAAAAATGAAAGAAGCACAGGCTTGGAGTTGTGTTGGGGAGAGCAGTGAGTTGGGATTTGAACTACTAGGAATCTGGAAGGTCTGAAAGGTCATACCGGGACCCTGAGATCCACTGGCATGACAGCCAAATGACTTGAAAAATTGGAAATCATTTAACAATGACTGACACCATCTGTAATTTTGGTTTTAGGGTAGAAGCAATTAAAGTAATTTAGCCCAGAAGATAAGAATTTTGCAAGGCCCCACAAACACTGTTATGGTTTTTAATCATCATTATAATTCAATGGAGATGAATTTGCCCTGTCCTACAAGATGACTTTTAACTTCATCACTTGATATGTGCTGATGGCTTAGCTCTTTCTTAAGGAAATAGTGTATGACTTGAAAAACTTCTAGTTTTTTAAACTACTGGTTGTTTGGATTACAAAAAATAAAAGGTTGTTAGAATGTAGAAATGCCAGACATCTAACTCTCAAATTGCTGAGACTCTCTAATATTTTATACTTACAGAAGTTCTCTAACCTAGTTCCCTCCAAACTGAATGTTTGTTTGTTTGTTTGTTTGTTTTTATTTTGGTTTTGGATAGCAGGAACTGAATCCCAGGCCTTCACACAGAGCGACATCCCCAGCCCTTTTTAAAATTTATTTTATTTTATTTTTATTATTTTAAGGCGGTGTCTCCCTCAGTTGCCCAAGTGGGATTTGAACTTTCCATCTTCCTGACTTTTCTCCCATAGCATGGGGATCAGACTGTTCTGGATCACTTGTTTTATCAATCAGAAGTTTTGAACACAAAAATATGTACAAAAATAAAAAGAAGAGTGGGCTAAGAAAAAAAAAAGAAAAGAAACTGAAGTTCTTACAGAAGAAATAGAACCTTCCCAAGAGTGAAATCACTCTGTAGATCATATTAATTATCTCATGAAACTACCTAACGATGATTTCTGGGTTTCTTCTTTTTAAAGTTGATAAATTTTACCCCAGGGACTTAATTTATAATATGAACAAATAAGGTTTTGGGCCTAGAGCATTCCTAATTCTTAATTTACATGCTTATCTTCACAAGGAGTTAATCAAACTTTCTTACTATTTGAACATGAAAGAAAAATCCCAACCACAAGAATCACTGAAGCCACCATTTACTTTTGAATGGATTCAGCATATTAAGTCACCATGTCCTTGACAGGGGAATTTTAGACATGTGAAATTGCAGGAAGCCTTATCCTTCTTCCTGTAAGGAAAAGAGAACATTAGATGGATTTAGTATCTTAAAAAGTTAACATAAGACAGCTAAGATGACTATGCTACTAATTCTACTAGTTCTTGGAAAAGAACAGTTAATACTCATATGATCTGATAAATTTTGCATGTCTATATCTGGTAATCTAAACAACTTTTTTGAAGATAACAATACACAATATAACAACCATTGTTAAATTCCTATCATCTTGTTTGGAAAGCCTATATTGTTATTGTTTTAGGTCTGCTGTTTGTCTCTTGCTTTTTTGTTTTTCTTTTCTATGTTTCTTTTTTTTTCTTTTAAATAAAAAAAATTTAAAGAAATGTTAAAAATAACAGAAAATAAAAGTTAATGTATGTACAGGCCTCAATAAAGGAAAAATAAAGAAGTGAAATTGTGCAGTAACAAGGATCAGAATTCAAAGTTCTCTAAATACTTCCATTTAAGGAAATAACTCATTATTGTCTTTTGTGGATTGAGTGGGTGTATTGGAACATACTCCTGAATACTCTGAGACGTGGGCAGACTGTGGATGCTCAGGTCTGACTGGTTTTAATCCAGCTCTACCGCTGGAGAAGTAGACAAGTTAATAACTTAAGCCTTTGACTCTTTATCTCTAGAATATCTAATAGCCGCACTTACTCCTAAAATTGCTGGGTAGGTAAAACTATGTGTGGTGCTAAAGCACAGTGCCTGGGCTATTGTAAGCACTCAATAATTACTCACATAACTGCCTGAAGAAATGGAAGGATACTTAGCACTTAATATGACTTTTTCTAACAGAGTCTGGAGTTAATGTCGATTAAAAACACTGTTTGCTCTTGCTGTTATTGAATTTTTGTCTCCCTTGTTGATCTCAGTGTCCTTTCAAATGTCTGCCTGAATCAATGCCATTTCCTTTAGATTAAAAACAGGGATAAGATGCTATCAAACTTGCTCTGTGAAGCAGCAGGCATAGTCCTGAGGGCCAAGGGTGTGGATGTGATAAAAATAATTAAATCCTAAGGGCAGTGGCACCCAGCGGCAGTCCTGGCTTACACCAGGCGAAGTGCCTGAGGCTGGACAGGTCTTTTGAGTTTATGGGCAAATGAGGTGGAGAGCAAGAAGCTAGAGATGATTGGGGGGAGTGGAATGAGAAATAGGCTCAAAAAGGAAAAGGGCTAGGAAAATATAACATACATCCTTACATACCTCTTTCCTAAATCTAGAATTTACCAGTGTACCTTATTACTAGCAACCTGCTGTGCAAAGCTATTCTCACAAACTGTATTTGTCCTCATAGTTTATAACCAAGTTTCAGAAACAATAAGCTCCTTGTTCAAGGTTATATAAGAAAAGCAAATCCTGCAGGGAAAAATAGCATTTGTTGGTTGCAGCGTGTTCTCATGATCTGGGTCAGGGACATCAGAAAGACCAGATATGAAGTTACTGAGCTACGAAGACACAGGCTGACCCTATTTTTTTCAAGTAGCAGATTTTTAGGATGTTCCACTTGACTGACAGAGCCACATTTGCACCGAAAGTTGTCAGAGTAAGATGGCATAAGAGATTTTGTGTGGGTGATAGCTTGCTGTAGAAACAAATTCCCTGCTACTTGATGGTTATGGGGTTCATGATTCTTGCCTTATGTCCTTGAATTGGCATCATTATGTAAAATTGAAGAAATGCACCTTCCATGGTAGCAAAACAGCTCCTTTAGCTCGTATACATGATCAGAAGAAACAGGTTGTGTAATTACTACATATCTGTGAGAGAAATCTTTTGAACGTAGTTTTTTCCAAATAATTAATCATACTTCTTAATTTGGGCTTTTGTTCTTTTTAATAAATATTACATACTTATGCCTCATTGGCAACCATTTTTCTTCCAAACTTCATTACAGTCACTTGGGGAGAGCAGTGAAGACACTGCTGAGTTAAAAAGTTGGTATATTCAGGCTGACAATTTTCATTTTCATCTACAACGAAATCACCAAGAATGTAAAAGCTATGTTTCGGAAATATTTTCAGGTTTTCTAATAGTGTTTAAAAAATATTTTTTCTGTAAAGCTTTTAAAAATGGATTAAATACCTGAAACAAACATGGTAGAACATTCTCTTCTAAGAATAGCATGTCTACAATTAGTAAATGTTATCAGACACATGGAATTTATGTCTGCAAATCTGGCCTCATATGGAACAGAAGCACAAACAATCAACAACTAAAAGTGTAGATTTGGCCTTTGCTGTTAAAAAAATAATAGTATTGCAGATACATAAGAACAAAAATAGTATAATCTCACTTATGCAAGGTACCTAGAACAGACAAATTCAAGAGACAGCAAAGAAGATGGTGATTATCAGAGTCCAAAGGAAAAAGACACAACTATTATCAATGAAGGAGTTCGGAGTTCAAGTCTGGAATGGTCTGGAGCAGAAAGTGATGGCAGTTGCATCACAGCGTAATTGTATTTGCTGCCACTTGATTGTACACTAAAGAGGTTAACATGGTAAATTTCATTTTATGTATACTCTACTGCAACAAAAAATTTTATCTATAGCAATGACAGTAATATGAACTAGTCTATACTGTGGCATGGTTGATATGTTAAATGCTTTTCCCTATTCTTTTATTTAATGCCTAAAGTACGATTTAAAGAGAATGAGATATAAAAACTTAAGGCACAACTAACACAGATAGAAAATGGTACTTCTGACTTGGAACCTGGGTCTATTTCCAAAGCCCACACTCTATGTGTATTTTAAGCCTTTTTAAGAAATTTTAACACCTTATTTCATTTAAATTTCCATGTCAAACCAAGAGCAAAACTTAAGTAAAAATCACAGAGACTCAGTATTCTAACACTGACAAGGATGCCTCTCCTGATGCTTGCTTTCTTTCTAAACTGTCCTGTATCTATGGAACCTCAAACATGCAGCAAAGACAAGCCCAGTATAGCATCCTCCTCTGATAATACAGTGTGTTGCAATTTTGACATTAAAATTAGGCAGAGAAAATAATTTATTCCCCCCTTCCCCTGCTGCCCTCTACTATTTGTGTTCCATGATATGCCACTCCAAGCACATAATTACCTCCTTTACAGTTTCTAGAATGGATTTCCATAATTTTGTTTTGGCTTTACCCCTCTATCATACCTTGCTGTCCTGGCTGTCACCTCCTGCCCCTGGGTAGTCTCATCAGGGGACATACTTCTTAGTAGGCAGGTGACCTTACCAGGGACACAATCAATGTGGGGACTTGAGTGTTGGCTCTGCTGCCTCTTAGGAGAAACCTGACTGCAAATTATTCCAGTTCCTGGAAAACCAGAGCCACAAAATGGAGAGAGTCCTGCTGACTTTAATACTGTCTGGCCTTTCTTCCAGAAATGCCTGGAACACAGCAGATGTCTGATTATATTTTCATTGAAATGCCATGTCATCATATGAATCTGTCAGAACTCTAAGACCTTGATTTCTTAAAGAAATCCATAAACACAACTCCTTCCCCTTCCACTTCCCTCTCATTCATCCAATGAACAGTTATTGTAATAAATGATACAAAAACCAATGTCATACACTCGTGTTGGAAATACAGAGTACATTATGAGAGCCTGGGGAAAGTGTCCCACCTTTCGAGAGAAGAGGGTTGAAGCTGAGGTTGGAAGGAAGGCCTGGGGCTTGGTGCTTAATGGGCTCAGGAATGTCAAGGAGGCCAAGTGACCCATCCTTTGAGTTTCTCTTCCTGTGAAGGTGGTTGTTCAGGCAGTATGATGAGGACCTTTAAGCTTCTCTTTATAATTTTCTTTCTTGGAAGTCTGTGTTACCCTTAATGCTGTCAGGGTCTATAAGGATCTAAACCTCTAGTCCTGATCTCTGCACAAACTCTAGGGAATATATTCCAATGCTTTCACAAACTATCCACTTGGACTTCCTTCTGGTTCCTCCAGATCTATGTGTCCCAGGGACTTCATCATCTTCTCTACCCCAATACATCTGTCAAGCTCTCCTTCCTAACACTTTCCTTGACAATTGCCCTTTATTACCAGGGCCTTAAGGCTCATAACCTCAGAGTAGCCTTTGCTTCCCCTATCCTGGCATTACATGGGTACTCAGGTTGCAGGCCAGATGGCCAGGAGACAGAGATTCCAAGATTTTCCCATCATGCTTTAAACTATGTGTGAATCATACACACACATAGATAACATTCTTTGGTACTTCAGTCAAATCTCTATTGTAACCTTAATATCCCATTGTCACAAAGAGATAGATCAACTAAACAAAAAATCAGCAAAAAAAAAAAAAATCAGAACTGAACCAAACCTATGAACAAATGAACTTAGTTGATGTTTACAGAGTATTCTACCCAACATCATCAGAATATACATTTTTCTCAGCTGCACATGGGATGTTCTCTAAAATAGGCCATACACTAGCCTCCAGAACATACTTAAGTAAATGCAAAGGAATTGAAGTTATCCCATGTGTATTATCTGACCATAATGCAATGAAATTGGAAATTAATAGCAAAAGAAGCCATGAAAACTCCATCAACACATGGAAATTAGTTAATACCCTCTTCAACAACCAATGGGCCACAGATGAGATTAAAGAAGAAATTAAATAATATTTACAACTAAACAAGAATGCAGATACAAACATACCAGAACTTATGGGACTCAGTGAAAACTGTTCTAAGAGGGAAATTTATAGATGTGAGTTCTCACATCAGAAAGACAGAACAAGCACAAATAAACAAACTAATGTCATATCTAAAGCTTCTAGAAAAAGAGAAAGACAAGCTCAAAGCCAATTAAATGCAGGAAATTATAAAAACCAGAGCAGAAATTAACACAATAGAGACTAAGAAAACAATACAAAGAATTAATGAATAGAAGAGTTGGTTCTTTGAAAGAATAAATAAAAGTGATAAAGAATAAATAAAAGTGATAAACCCCTAATCTGTCAACCAAAGGAAAGAAAACACTCAAATTTGTGCATTGAGGAATGAAAGAGTGAAATCAGCATAGATGTTATGGGAATTCAGAAGATCATCAGTACCTACTTTGAAAATCTTTACTCTCATAGGATGAAAAATAAGAAGAAATGTACAGAATCCTAGATATGTATGAATTACCAAAACTAAATCAAGAAAATATAAAAATTCTGATTAACCCAATATCAGATAATGACATTGAAAATGCAATAAAAACTTATCAACAAAGAAAAAGTTCAGGTCTTTATGGATTCACTGCTGAATTCTACAAAAATATTAGAGAAGATTTAATGCTGATACTCCTCAAACTCTTTATATAAACTTGAAGAAGAAATACTCCCTAACTCATTCATGGAGGCAACATGAACATAGATGTAAAAATCCTCAGTAAAACACTAGCAAACAGAGTTCAGCAAATCATCAAGAAAATTATACATCTTGACCAAGTGGGATTCATCCCAGAAATGTAGGGATAGTTTAACATATGTAAATCAATAAATGTAATATACCACATCAACAGACACAAAGACAAAAATCACATGATTATTTCAATAGATACATAAAAAGCTTTTGACAAAGTCTAACACTCATTTATGATTTTAAAAAACCTACAGAAAATTGGAATAGATGGTCTTTATCTCAATCTGATAAAAACCGTATATGACAAATCAACAACCAACATACTAGATGGACAAAAACTGAAAATTTTCACTCTGAAATCAAGAACAAGACAAAGATGTCCACTATCACTATTCCTATTCAATATAGTTCAGGAAACATTAGCCACAGAAGTTAGACAAGAGAGAGAAAAAAAAGCAATAAGGATAAGAAAAGAAAAAATTAAATTACTGTTATTCACAAATGACATCATACTCTACATAGAAACTCTAAAACTGCCACCAAAAGACTTCTAATACCCAAATTCAGTAGCAAAGCTAGATACAAAATCAACACTCAAACATCAATAGCATTCCTGTACACAAACGACAAACTCACTGAGAAGAAAATCAGGGACACCATACCCTTCACAATAGCATCCAAAACAATGAATTACTTAGGAATCAATCTAACAAAGGAAGTAAAAAATCTATACATTGAAAATCACAGTGCTCTGAAAAAAGGAGATCAAAGAGAATATCATAAAATGGAAAGATATTCCTTGCTCCTGGACAACATAATTAAAATGGCCATATTCCCAAAACTGTTATACAGATTTAATGCAGTCCCAATCAAAATGCCATTAGCAGGCTGGGGATTTAGCTCAGTGGCATAAGTGCCTGCCTGGCAAGCATGAGGTCGTGAGTTTGATCCCCAGTACCACAAAAAAAAAAAAAATGCCATTAGCACACCTCATAGAGCTAGAGAAAACATTCCTCAAATTCCTTTGAAACCAGAAGAGACCTAGTATAACAAAATGGATTCTGGGCAACAAAGGCAAGGTAGGAGACCTTACAATCCCTGATTGAAATTATACTACAAAGCTACTGTGATAAAAGCAGCATGATATTGGTCAAAAAAAAGCAGACCTGAGGATCAGTGGGAAAGATTAGAAGACCTAGACACAACTATAAACACACTCAGCCACTTTATCTTTGATAAAGGGTCCAAAACGTGTTCAATGGAAGATAATCTTTTTAATAAATGGCGCTAGAAAAACTGGCTCTCCACATGCTGAAGACTAAAACTAGACCATGTCTATCACCATGCACTAAACTCAAGTCAAATGAATCAAATATCTAAATATCAAAACAGAAACACTAAACGTCCTGGAAGAGAAAGTAGGTAGAAACCTTGAAGATATAGGTGTAAGCAGAGAGTTAATGAACAAAACCCAAACTACATGGGAAATAATTCAAAGAATCAACAACAAAGATCTCATCTAATTAAAAAGATTTTGCACATCAAAAGAAAACACTAAGAGAGTGGAAAAACCCATCAGGTGGGAAAAAATTTTAGCCAATTGTCCCTCATATAAAGGACTTCTCTCTAGAACATATACATAGTTGAAAAAAATCAGACCCCCCCACCTTAATTCAAAGACCTAATTCCAGAAATGGGCTTCTGATACAAATAAAAATAGCAAATACATACATGAAAAAATGTTCAACATCAACGGTTATTTGAGAGATTCAAATTAAAACAGCATTGAGATTCCATCTCACTTCAGAAAAAATGGCTACTGTGGTGGATAGATAACTGGTGGTCAACTTTTAACACCAGCTGAACTGAATCAGCATGGTGCTGAGCGTGGATGGCCCACCCAAGGATGATTGCCAAAATAAAAAGGAGAGCCAGAGGAAGAGTAGTGTTGTTGGTTCTCTGTGGTGTTGTTGGTTCTCCTGTTGCCATTGGTTCTCTTGAGGAGATTGTCAAGTTTCTTTCCTAATACGAAATTGGTTGATCTTATCATCGAGGAGCTCAGGACCTTGTCACTGAGAATGGCTAAAGTGCATTTTGGAAGCTCTGGTTCTTTTTTGAGCATCACATCTTGGCCCTGAGGAGAAGATATGTGTTCACCCTCCTGGAGAAGTTTGTCATGCTGGCTTCCTCATATGAACTCGGCTGTTCTGATCATCAGAGGAGCTCAGGACATTATTGTTGCTGACGATGGCTGTGGTACTTTCCAGGGGAGCCCTAGTCCTTACTTTTAGTGTCACTTCTTGGCTCCAGTGCACAACTCTCAGCCTGCTGGTACAGACTTTCTAGCTTCCACTGCTGACCTAGGGGCCCTTCAGCGTGGATCCATGAAACAAACTAGCATGAATCATTGTTGTGCGTTCTAGGGCCCCAGTTAGGCTTGTGGGAGGCATTGTCATGGGTTTTCGGTCCTCAGTTAAACTCATGCAGGTTATTGCCATGGGATCCAGACTCTCAGCTGGATTCTCTAGATCTTTAGTGTGGATAGATTTCCTGCACTTTCGGCAGGACGGTGGGGAAAAAGGAACCCTTCTCAAATCCTGTTGGTGGGAGTTCAGACTTGTGTAATCACTGTGGAAATCAATGTTGAGATTCCTCAAAAAACTAGGATTAAAGGCCCATTTGACTTAGTTATTCTCTTTCTGGGTATCTTCCCATAAGAATTAAAAGCATCATACCACAGTGATATATATGCAACCATATTTATAGCAGCACAATTTTTAATAGTTAAATCTTGGGAACAATCCAAATGTTCATCAACCAGAGTAATGGATAAAAAAGATGTGGCATTTTTATGCCATGGAGTACTACTGAACTATAAGAAAGATAAACTTGAGTCTTTTATAAGTAAATGGAGGCAACTTTAGACCATACTCATAAGTGAAATAAATCAGACTTGTATGTGTAAACATCATATTGTCTCCCTTGTATAAGGAAGCAGAAAGAGTACATAAAATCCAAAATGTACAATAGATATTGTGAAATGGGAAGAAGCTATTCAAAAGAAAAGAGAAACTGAGATGGGGAAAGGAGAAAAGAAGGGAAAAGGAAAAATAAATATACATATAAATATATATACATATATATATGATAGTTAAGATAGTTATACTATTAATTTCTATTAGTTCATTGGAAAAAAAGTCTTATATTGTTTTATCAGTTCTGCATGCCTGTATCTTATCTGAGCATTTACTTTGAAGATAACAATATGCAGTATGTTAACCATTGTTACTCTCCTGCTATTTTGTTTTGAAATTGTTTTTATTGGTTTTTCTCTTTAACATAAAAAGTCTCTGTTATAATCAAGATGAAATTATTTTCTTTTCTTTTTGACTTATTTGCACCATGTTTACCTTTACCTGAACACTTCTATTGAGGAAAAATCTGGAAAACCATAAAAAGCCACTTCCAGGTAAGCAACTATGATAATATATTGTGAACAAAACCATTTCAGACACAATGAAATAATTTGAATGTTGATGTTTACAAACAACTATCCATTTCTTACTTAAGCCAGCTGAGTTCCCCTGACCTATTTCTATGATGGCCTGTGTTTCTAAACTATTTTGACTTTCTTTCATGCAACTACTTTTATACCAATACTGTATAATTGCCAGTACTGCTTCTCTAGAAAGCATTCCTCCTTTAATTTCAGGAACCCTTGTATTCAATCTATTGGCAATCTAAACATTTGACACTTCTGATTAATTGGAAAATAAATGTTTCATAGAAATAGTAAAAAAATTATCCAAAATAATGAAAATAAATTTAATTTTAGTCACATAAAGACCTAATCTTAACTCAAGCTCCAGGATATTCATTGTATGTTTCATACCTAAGAACAACTAATATACAGAGTAATGAAATTATAAATGGGAAAATTATTAGCCTTTGTTCTTATTTTCCCTATATAATACTTGGATAAGAAACAATGTAAGTAATTATATGTTATCCCTTGTCAGCAGATTGTTGAATATGAGCATTTATTTTAATGTTACAGATTAGGAAGCATGAGTTAGGAACAAAATGTGTGGCTAACATTTAAATAAAAATATTACAGTAAAAGACACAGTACCATTAATCCCCCTCACAATATTCCCTTGACTTCAAACAAACTTACCCCACTGCTCTTACCACTTTATGAAGCAGTTCTAGAAGTCCTCTTTCGTGTCTTTATAAGTTGTGATAAAAAAAAATACAAGGAATGCTGCTGCTCAGTGCCATGCAACAGAAAGGCAGGGTTGTAAAAACACTAGCATGTGCCTTGTCATCCAGTTTTGTCACAGGATCTAGCACTGTGAAACATCTGGCTCTTCCCCAAAATCAAAATAACCATAAAGGTTTTGAATCAATTTAGCACACATCGAGGCAACAGGCACTGAGCAACTAAAGACACAAAAAAGGGCAGAACTGCTTTAAAAGTGGTAAGAAGAATGACTTAAGCATGTTCAAAGCAAAGAGGATCATTGATAATGCATTAACTTTGAGGGGAATTAATGGTAATGTATTTTTTTACTGTAACAATTTTTAAATTTCAACATTCACTGGATTTTTTTTATCACACTTTATAGTTAATGTGTGTTTTCTAAGTGTTTTCTTCATTCCAGGACAGTGTGCTTGTCAGACTTCCTCATGTGGTACAGGTAAAATCAATAATCTTTGTTTCGCACTGGTTTATATGGATGGTGTTCTTCATAGTGCTCAGAAAAGACCATGTCTTGCTCAGCAACTCAAAGATGGAGGGGGCAGATATCTGGGTATGTGGCACATTCAGGATTGGGAAGCTCTGGGCTAGAAAGCAGTAAGGCAATATTAGCCTAAAATATAAAAGGTTCCTTGGCAAAAACACACATGTATTATTATAATATAATGGTCCTAAGCTCAGCTCTGGAACCAAACTTTGCAAGCACTTCTTAGCCAAGAAATCTCATTTCCTTTTGGTTTCATCTGTAGAGGAGGTCAGTAAATTTTACCTCATGAAATTAATCATCCCTGTAAAGTACTTGGAATTGTGTAGGAACCACAGGGAAAGCTTAAGATAAGTTGGCTCTTACCTTGTGTCCAAACTCTTGAACTATCCCCCAAAGGATTATTTTGGGTAAACCCATAAACTGCACAATAGAGGCTCAACTTCTTAGGAGATGGTGGACTGGAGGGTGTCACTAGAGAAAATGCCGCCTCATTACTACTAGAGAAATCTCCCTGTCCTTTCCCTAAGAGTAGCATCATAACTGAGCTAGTCACAGCAAACTAACTGTAGCATACATTCTTCCAAAGTGTAAAAGTCAGTGGGTAAACAGAATCTAACTTACAGGATTTAGAGCACACATCTTTATTTCTTGAGTGACCCTATTTTCCACACTAAAGAAAATATCATTTAAATTATTTCTCTTATTAACCATACCAGTATTTCCTCATTAAGAACCTAAGTTATGATGTGCTTTAAACTAGAGTAATTGAAGAAAAATTTAAAACTTCAAATGAGAATTCAATGAAGTCAAGAATTTTGCTGATCTTGAAAGAAGCCATAATGTATGAATTAGATGGCTTGTTAATATAAGGAGTATTAATATTTAAATACTGAAGTTTTATTATCAAAGTTTCTACCCACGATTTCATACAATTAGCATTATTTTGTCAATACATATGTTCTGTGGCAAAAAGGAAAATTTAAATTTAGAACTTTATTTCCCACCAGGTAAAATGCATAATTGATATGTGAAATCTGTTGAAAACTGTTTTGAGTTATCTAAATGTTTACCCATGGAGAATTTGCTATCAAAAATTTTTCTTATAAAATTACAATATAATTCTACTCTGGGATAATATTAATCTCAAGAAGCATTTAAAAAAGGAAGAAAACAACATGGACATTTAAAACATAATTTATAAAGAAAACAACATGGACATTTAAAGCATAATTCCTTGGCAAAAACACACATGTATTATTATTATTATTATTATTATTATTATTATTATTTTTACTGACAGGAATAAGTCCATGTATCTGAAGCAAGAGCTCTCACATATGTTTGATATATTTTATCAAAATTTGCTTTGACTGAGTCACAAATATTTCAGTGACTTTTTTTTTTTGGTTTGCTTTTATAGACTGGTTTTTCACTCTACTTTAATTAAGAATTAATCTCTATATACACTGTATGTAAGTGACAATCATATCCAGTTTGTATATGAAATATTTTCCTCTGCAAATAAAAATGTTTTGTTTTAATGTTAATCACCACTTGCAGAAAACAAACCATAAGAATTTATAAAATATTGACAAACCATGTGATTTTTTCTATTCTGATTTAAATATGTGTATGTTTGAACATTTAAAAATAAGAGTACTTTTAGAATGAAAAAGACAGTTTGCCTTCTACTAAATTCTATTATCAGAGGGAAAAAATAGTAAATGAAATATGTTATTTCTAAGACAAACAGACATTATTCAAATCATTAATACAATCTATGTGATCTACCACTATATTTATACACACTCAGAAATCATTTAGATAAATATTTTTGATTATTTGGAACCTAATATTTAATATTAATTTCCCATTCCATAAAGAATGGGTTATAAATTCCTTTTATAGCTTGCAATTATAAAATACTGTTTTGGGAGATGATATTTTCAGGGTGATTGATGAATTTTCTCCTTATTTCTAGAGGTCTGCATATATACCTCTACAGCAAATCCTTTCTTCATGAAATATGAAAATGACTAACATAAAAATAAATATAAAAATTAAACATTTGATGGGCTGAAATTTTAGCTCAGTGATAAGAGCACTTGCCTAGCACATGTAAGGCTTTGGGTTCAAAATAGCACCCAAAGGAAAACAAAATCCTGCAACTGGAAATTAATAATAAATATTTAAACTACTGAACACATAAGTGAGAAAATTAATCTCTAAACCCCAATGGCTATACTTGTTATACTGGACTCAATAATACCTCTCAAGGAATTTATTTTAAAAATTATAAGAAATGTCTATCAAATTCACAAGAAATTAATGTTTTTGTTTTCAGTAATCTTTTTAAAAGCAGGATCATCTAGTCTAGCAGAATAATGGACATTAAGTTAAATCTGGTATTTCCATAATATATGAAAAACAAGAAATGATTACTATCAACAATCTTTAATATTTATTAAATCCAGTAAAGTGATCAAATAGTACTCCACTACACAAGATTATATGAATTTTACCATATAGTGTTTACAATGAATGTACTTGTGCCAGACACTGTACTAGGTGCTAGGTGTACATCAATGAGCAAGGCAGAAACAAGGACCAACACTTCTGAGCAGGGGTGTAGAAGAAAAGAATTGAGTATGTATTTAGCAGGCATCTTTAGACTCCATAAAACATTTTATTTCCATATGTTTGCTTCAGCTGGGCCCTAACAAGGTCCCTGGTCTATAATAAGACAAGAAAAGCAAATGTGCAAGGGCTATTGATAAGGAAGAGATACTTTCTCCCCTGGATGTTGCTTTTGTTCTGTGCCATGGTAAAGGCTATTCAAAACAGCCAGTACGTCACTACCCAATTCACCATCAGCACTTTGGAGAGTTATGCATCAAGCACTCTGACTGTGCTTGCTCATAAAGTGAGGAGGAGAGAGAATACAAACCAAAGTGCATTTATTGAAGCATCTGCCCAGTTAATGCCAGAGCTGAGATAGATCTGTGAAACTAACATATCAGGTGAGATTCTCCAACTTCAACTCTCTCACAAGTCTAGGTAGGAGTTATACAAAGTACCTATCCTATGGGACACTGAGAGAGATTCTTCAGAGTCTATGAATAATCGTGAAATCTTAGAGACTCTCTGCTGAAAGCTCATCAAAACACCCCTTCATTTCTACTATTCCTAGGAAGGACAGTTTCCATGCCAACTTCATTTTTTGGTTTGTTTTTTTTTTCTATTCTTTTGTTATCCAGGTAGCCTAAAAGGTCTATCATCTATCTTTATCTACAGTGTCAGCTATTTTTATTTATTTAGCAACATATAAAAATATTTAAAATCTATCCATCTATTTTATAGTTTTCATTGACATATCATTTCTAATTCATATTTTGTGAGAAGAATTTAAGTAACCTCAATGCTATCGTGTTTCTTAACACAACTGTTTTGATAATTATACTCATAATTGAAAGTGAGAGTAGTCTTCTGTCTTTTATATACGTAATAAGGAAAATAGTTACCTGTTTGCTAACTCCAGAAGCTTCTAATGAGCCCCAGGAGCAGTAGTGTAATTCCCAAAGCTCTTTCAAGGAACCTATCTCATGTGCAAATTTAAAATCTGGTGCAGAGTTGAACTTTTTTCAGCTACTTTTACAATGGAAGATGATGCTGGAAGGAAGGAAGAGTCAGCCTACATGGCCTGAGGGAAATTACCACCTGGTGTGCTTCCTGAGAGGCACTGAACTACCCAGCACCCTGTCATGCCTTTACTCTTGGCTAAACGTAATATTCTACCTTCTGCATGGTTCTGTGACTGTTTAAACTTGTTCAATCCTAATTGGTCTCCATATCTGTTTTTCCTGCTTCTAGCTGACCTGTAAATGTTAGAGGTCACCAGGGTTTAATTAAGGTCTCTCTTTAATGTCCACTTTTTTTTCTATCCAGGTGATCTCATCCATCTCATTGGCTCTATTGAGTCCCAAATTTATCTCCTTATTCAAGACTTTTATTCTAGACTCCTATAACCAACTGCCTACTACTTATTACTCTCTCCTCTTTGATACCTAATAGGCTTAATTAAATTATGCACAAGACATTACAGGTATGGTGGCATACACCTGTAATCCTAGCACTCAGGAGGCTAAATCAGAAGGGTAGCCAAGAGTTCAAGGCCAGCCTGGGCTATATAGCCAGACCCTGTCTCAAAAAAAATTTTAAAACAGGTATTAAAATATAAAATGTGGGAGAGAAGTCAAGATGGCTGACCAGTGAGCAACAAAATACAAAGCATCCCAGGAGAAACAACTCATAGGCCAGAATAAAACACCCTGGAGAGACCCAGACGGAGGGAGATGGATCCTCTTGACACAGGAAGAAATTAAAACATAAAAAATCTCCTCAAATATGTTGGGACTATAACTGGAACAGCTAAAAATTATGGGACACAGTGTTTGTGCAGCAACCTGGCAAGTTTGCGGTGGCCTAAATTTCCACCCAAACTCATTCCCGCCGCCACTCACAGGAAGCACAGCAGCGCTGAAGTCAGGGGTTGATGAGACCAACAGAGAGCAGAACTGGTGAAGGGACCTTTGTTAATCCATGGTCAGTGCTGGGAATGAGACCCTCCCCCCCTGCACAGGAAGGGTGTGACCAAATGGGCTACATGTTGGACTCAGGCAGGAGGAGCCTGAACTGGGAGGGACAGTGACTTCAGTTGGTTGCTCCCTCCCCAGAACAGATTCATGGGATTTGCTTGGACTGGGCCGCACCCTTGGCTGGGACCCAATGAGCCATCCCAAATCAATTCCCTGTGCCTAGCACACACTGACTGGGTGAAGGCCCCTGAAGTTTGGCTGGCCCCGTGGGGAGGGGCAGGCATATGCAGCCTGCTTACACCTTGGTGACAAGAGCAGGCAGGAAAGGGTGGAGGTCCCTTGCCAGTGTGCTTCAGAGGAAACATGGCCAACAGGGAAGGGGGCTGGGACCTGCACTGTAACCTGTGTGGAGGAAGCCAGGGCCATCACAGGAGAGAGAGGCAGGAAGAGGCCCCTAGCCCAGAACCCTGAGAGCCCTGATCCAGGAGAGGGAAAAACAAGGGAGACTGAGGGCAGCAAACACACAACATCAGACATGGCTTCAATGGACATTAAGAGATATCTTCAGGACCTTGTAAATGAGCTCAAAACTGAAATATTAAATCAGGTAAAGCAAGATATGAGTAGAGTAATAAAAGAAATGCTCTCAGGAAGCATCTCTCAGAAAGATACAGACAGAAGAAGGGAGGAATACAAAAAAAGGAGAGAAACATTCAATAAAAAATATAAAGAAAATACAGAACACATGAAGCAAATTCAAAGAGACTACCAGGAAATTAAAAACTCCATTGAAAGCAGGCAAAACTCCTTAAAAGATAGACTATTAAAACTTGAAGACAAGTTTGCAATGTGTGATCATGAAAGGAAAGATCTCTTAAAAATAACAAGGAAATAGGCAGTAACAATACAAAGGCTAGAAGATGACAAGAGAATCTACAATTTAAGAACAAGAAATGTGAATGAAGAAGCAGGAATACATACAGGTGAATTACAAAGGCTATTTGTGGAAATGATTAAGGAAAACTTCCAAAGCATGGGAAAAGAAAATGACATTTGGTTGTGTGAGGCATATAGAACTGCAGCCACCTACAACCAAAACAGATCTACACCCAGACATATAATAATCAAGATACCAGAAATTCAATATAAAAGCTGTCAGAGAAAAGAAACAGATTACCTCTGAAGGTAAGCCCATCAGGATCACGGCTGACTTCTTGACACACACCATCAGATCAAGAAGAGCTTGGAGCGAAATATTCCAAGCCCTGAAAGAAAATAACCTCCAGCCCAGATTGATGTACCCTGCAAAACTGTCACTAGAAATTAATGGAGAAACAAGATGCTTCCATGACAAAGAGGAACTGGGGAAGTTTTTGACCACCAATCCAACCCTACAGGGAATACTGAAGGACATTCTAGAGAGAGAGAAAAAAAATACCAGGATTTTAAGAACAGTGGCAGAAAGGCCTCAACGAGTGGGTAAAGCAATAGAATGAAAAACTAGACAAAGGCAGAAAAATAGCATAGCAGAAATGAGGCAGAGAAGGATAACTAGAAACTCTTAACATAGATGGCCTTGATACACTATATTGTTAATAGTGCACCAGGATTTAAAACCCACATTACTCACACCACTCTGCTTAGATGTATTATATTCTGTTCCAGCCATTCTACTTGTACTAGATTTGAGGGCACAGACAGCAATCCTGAAAATAACAGGATATAGTATGGTAATCATCCTTAATTTCCTATTAACTTAATCTAAAGCTATGTAAAACCTACACTGTTTTACCATGACTGATTGTAATCAAATCTGGTTTGTTGGATAGCTATTTTGTATTGATAGATTTTATTCAAAGCTGTTATGATTGATAGTATCAAGTCTGAGAGTATAGGCAACTGCACTTAAGATGACAAGATTCACTAGAATATCCACTCTGGTTTGATTATTACCTGCCTTTGAAGTTTTATACTGTCTACAATGTTTTATTTTTACTAATATTGTTATATACTGCTATATTCAATTATACTGCTATATTCATTTATGCCTGATGATATAGACAATTCTTTTGAAGATAATAAGTAACAACACAGCAATCATTGTAGATCATCCTGTACTGTGGTTTTATATGACTTTTTGGTTTCATGTTTTTATAGGAATTTGTTTCGTTTTGTCTTGCTAAGTTTTCCCTCTAATACAGAAAGGATAGAAATGCATGTAGAGACTCATGCATGCGTAGCTGTTTACACTCTCACTGTTTGAATATCTACTTTGTATGCTTTAATTTTGTAACTTGAACAACTATTTCTAAGAGGACAGTATGTAATTTATCAGCTAGTGATTTCTTATTGTTTATCTTTTTTTAAATTCTGTGTTATCTCTACCCTTTACATGCTTTTGTTTCTCTTTAAATAAAAAAGTAAAAAAAAAAAAAGTAAAAGGAGGAACAGAAAGTGCTCTAAATGATATAACTGCATTTATGTTTAAGTGTGTAGGATTGATAACCATGTTGCTAAGTTGTTATTGGATCATTGAACTTCTTTGCCACCTCACTGTTTGAATGCCCACTCAATGGGCTTTAATTTTGTAACTTGAACAACTATGTCTAAGACAATATATAATTTATCAACTAGTGATTTCTTACTGTTTATTTTTTTTCTAAAATTCTGTATTGTTTCTACCCCTTTTTCTGTTTTGCTTTTTTCCTCTTTAAATAAAATTTAAATATATATATATATATATATAATGTGCACACAACAGAACTCGAATTTCCTCCAAAACCTGTCCTACTAGTCTCACCATATTAAATAACGAGCAACTACCCAGGTGTTCAAGTCAGCAACAACAAAAAACTATCTTTAATAATCCTCTTTTCTTATCTCCTGTACCTAGTTTGTTCATGAGTTCTGTGAATTCTGTCATTCGAATTTCCTTTGTAATATATCATTGTTTGCCCCAACTGCTGGCCCTGTCTTTCATATCTAGATACCTAAAATAGCCTTCTCACTTGGCCCTAGTCTTTCCTTCTTGTCTCCTTTTACTCCATACCCAATCAGGTTGACTCAGAAAAAACACGATTTCCAAATGTATAAGGAAGTTGCAGAAACAGTAGAAAGAAACTATCTTTTTCAGCCAGTTTCAGGTATGATGATCCCATTCATTATCCTATTTCTTCAGTATTTGTCTTCTGCAATCAAAATGGAAACAAACACAATACTAGTACATTATTACGATTTAATTCAGACGCCTAGTTCAAGTTTTACAATTTTCTTATTTTTTAATTGTTTACATTTTTATTACTACATGTTTGCAGTACATAATTACATTCATCATGGGAAGCTGGTACATGAGCTTAACACATTATTTTTACTTTTCCTCTCCTCTTCCCTCCCCTCTCCCGTCGTCTCCCTCCATCTCCCTGTTTTCTATTCCAGTTATCTTAATAATGTCCTTTGTGACTCAAAGATTCAATCCAGAATCACATATTGCATTAGTTGTTATATCATTTATTTCTTCACTTTTTTTTCCTCCTAATACTGAGAGTTTGAACCTAGGGCCTTCACACTAAGCTAGGTCTCCAGCAATCTCTCCAGTATTTTTAATCTTGGAGACAGGATCTCCCTAAATCACTGAATTGCCTGGGTTGGGCAGAAATTTGGAAATAAAAGCAAGAGCCACCACACTGGCAATTTTTTTGTTTGTTTGTTTGTTTGTTTGTTTTGTCTTTTTGAGACAAGGTCTCCCTTTGCAGGTTAGGCTGGCCTTAAGCTCACTTTGTGGCCCAGGCTGGTCTTGAATTTGCAAGGATCCTCCTGCCTCAGTCTCTTGAGGGCTGGGATTACAAGTGTGCACCACCTTGCCCGGCTTACCCTGGCTGTTTTTAAATGTCTTTACCACAGTCCTTGTCTAATTTTTAGTCTCAGTCTTGACCTTCTGAGACTATGGTCCAATTAGTTTCTATAATGACCCTCAGTTTTTGCCTGGTATTTCCTCATGAAGAGATTCAGAGCATGCATTTTTGGCAGAAATTTCATATAAGTGATATTTTTCCTTCTTTATTGCATCATATCTGGTTGTGTAGATCTGCTCTTCCAAGAAGCAGAAGCCAAGATAGATTAAACATAAAAGAGATATATTAAGAGAACACCTGTGAAGGATGAGGGGGAAGGGGATGGAAGAAAATAGAGAAAGAGAATAAGTAGACCAAGGCACAGACTAACTTTTAAAAGAAAGGACCTCAGAACGCAGTGAAGAGTGAGAAAATTCAGGCAACAGAAGGGGGATCCCCAAACTGTAAGAAATTGGCTGCTACTCCTAGCAGGAATGGGTGGCAGGGCACCTCAGAATGCTCAGTGATTGGCTGGGAGCATCCTAGGCAAAGGAGAACTGCAGTGGTCCCAGGGACAGGCTGAAATCCTAAGCTATCCGTATGTCCTCCACAGCATGTTCTATTGAAGGACATCTCAGCAGGCACTGCCATGGCCACCACACAGAGACACCCAATTCTGCTGATACCATTCCTGGCAATGTTGGCTCGATGGAGGTGGCATCAAGCCAGGTTTCTTCATCATGGGCATGGTAGTTGTTGACTAGAGAGTTATTATCCTCAGTTATTTTGGTGCTCAAATTGTCCCAGATTCGGTCAGAGGGGAGTCTGTTCAGGAGACGTTCTACCATTCTTCAAATACTTCTTACTTTCAGCACAGAAAAATAGCTCCAGACTCCATCTCTACTTTCCCGGCCCCAACCCAAGGATTAGCCATTGCTCCAAAGAGCACTGGTTCACTTCAGTAGATAATGGTATTTGAAACCATATTGTTACTAGAGTATCATTTTTCCCTGATCCTCTCAGTGAACAAAGCAAAACAATGAAAGCTTCTCGCTCATGAGATTAAAGTTCCAATCCAACACCAAAAGTTTCTTTCTCGATTTCCAGCTTTCCTTATTTATAATTCCTTTATCACACAGTGAGAAATAATTGTTTTACTCAGTGTATTACTTCTGTTTCACTCGGGGTACTTCTTAGTCATCCTCATGTATAAAGCCAGTCTCATGACCTCATTAAGTGCCATCCCACGTGTTCCTTCCTTGAGCAGCTCCGGACTTTCCCCTGGGACGCCGCTGCATTCCATCTGAAAATGCTTAGAAACACCAGTTTTGAAACAACTCCTACTATCACTGAGACAAAGAGTCCAACTAATACTATCGAAATTGGATTTAGTAAAACAGTATATAAACCTAAGAAATGCAAAACACAGTAGAAATAATATTAAAGAACAATGCCAGATAACCTCAGAGACACGAAAGATATTCACTGAATTTATCATTTAGTGAACAGTTACATAGTAACTTCTATGCGATCTATAATTCTTATAATTTTGTAATCCATATCGTGTTCTAGAAACAGGATATAAATCAATAAAGAACAGATGTAGTCCCAAAATCTGAGAATAATTCAAGTGCTAAATAAAGAATCCATAAACTTAGAATCGCTAATAAGGCTATAGCTAAAAGTGCTTTTTAGTATAATAAAGACTAAGATTGAAATAAGAATTAACCCTGTCAGAGAAAAATTAAGAAAGAAAATAAGCAGAAACCAAGATCAAAACATTGAGAAATTATTAAATGTCAAGGATGGATTAGACTGAACTGTAAAATTCTATGGCTTTTAGGGGGGAAAATAAAGAATAATTTATATAAATAATACCCTGATGAATATCCAGGGAACTATGCTGAATGGAAAAAGCTAATCCTTAAAGATTACATACTGTATGATTTCATTTATATAACATTCTTGAAATGACAAAATTGCAGAGATGAAAATCAGGTTCATACTTGCCAAGGACACAGCATGGTTTGGGAGCTGGAGGGACATGGAAGTGACTATAACAGAGAAATCTAAGGGATCCTCCCTTTGACAATGAGAGTGTGTTATGTACCCTAGTTGTGATATTGTACTTCAGGGCTCTAAGATGTTACACTGAGGAAACTATAAAGCATACATGGAATTTCTCTGTTATGTTTCACAACTGCACATAAATTTACAATGACCTTTTAGCATGTTTGTACATAATAATTTTATTTATTTTGGGCATTCTTGATCATTGTTGATCCTTTTTCCCCATCTCCTCTGTCGTCTTTCCCAAATTCCCTTCCACATCTCCAAAATGCTTACATCCCTATTTCCTACTGTTTCTCTTTTTATCTGCTCTCTAAATAATTTGTTTTGGGCTTTTCATACAAAAGAAATTCCATGATATTTAATCTTCTGTGTCTGAACTGTTTTACTTAAGATTATAATCTCAATATTCATTTATTTTCCTATGAATGACTCAAACATATTCTTTGTTAGCTATATGTTTTTCTTATCCTTCATTAGTTGAGCATTGAGGCTGTTTCCAGTAATTTAGTTATTGTACATTTTAAAATTGCACTAAAAATTAAAAGTATGCAGGCCAAGATTAGTCCATTTAATTTAGCAGTCATATGTATGTAAAAGTAAAAGAAAACATTTTTAGATCAGCAATATTTAGTATCTAAGCATATGTTTCCTGTCAATATCTCCTGCATACTCAAGAGAACTCCAGGAACAAGAATTAAACGTTTCCAAATAGAGGCAGTTAGATATTTATGGTGAGCACTATGAAGACAAGTGGTGAATAAAGTCTATGACAACTAGAAAGTGCTGTTTTTAATGGTGGAACAACAGTAACTATGAATACTCTAGAAAGATAAGAAATGTTACTATTTATCCAGAATGCAGAATTATTAGAATAAAACAGGTCACCAATGACAAAAAGGACTTTCGTATTTAATTAATGATGAAGAGGGAACAAAATATTACCAGTGAGCACTAGCTTATTTTTTTCTCCTTAAAAAGAAACAAAAACTAGCATACTTAATCAAAAATTAATATTTGCAATATCATGAGTTCTTATCATTTACTTTAACTCATTTAAAAATGTTAAGAGTATTTATCTCTAAATTTTATTAAATAAGGTATAATTAATGTAAACAAAATGCACATGATAAAAGTTAAGACATAGTGAAAAAAGAAAAGTATAATTTTTAACCATAAAATAAAATAAGAATACAAATAACATAAATAAAAAATAAATCTTAGCTGAAATAGATAATATGCAATGTCTTTAAAATAGATAATTAAAAATACAAAAATTTTTAAATAAAACCTAGGAATTTAGAAGTACAATGACATTTTATAATTTGATTTATAAATAATATCATTAGCAGAACTTTTGTTTCGAACTTGACAATGAAAAGGTGTAGTTTTTAAAGGTCATCTTTTTTCCACAATGTGTGGAGTAAAAGAATATAGCTTATATATCATGTTTCTACTATTGTACAGTAAATGCATACAAACATATTTTTATATACTTGGCTAGAAAGGAAAACAAAGGCTTTTACACTAAACTGTTAACAGTGGGTTATGTACATACCTGCAAAAAAGATAAGATGTTAAAATAATCATGGAATAACTGAAAATAATTACAATATTAGTAAAATGGAATACAAAATGCAATAAAACATATTTTGAATTAACAATATGCATAGGATACTAGTTAAAAAAATGCAGTATTTTAAGGAAATGGAATTAAGACTTGAAGTTTCAAATTAAAATTTTCAAATCTAAAATTTATGCTCTTTCATCCTGGCAGTAGCACCTTATATTTATGCTTTTTCCTTTTAAATCTTTAGCCCATTTTTAATTATTCTAAAAAAAACCTGTTTTCTAAATGTTATTGATATTATCTTTATTTAATATCACCTCACTCATACATTGGTATGATTCAAAACTTTGGCTTTTGTTCTACTAACATAATCATTTCTTCAGATTTCAATGCATTCCATATGAAATTTTGGTAAAAGAAGTCCTTTTTATTACTTTTTTTTCCCTCAAAACTTTCCTGAACATCTTCAACCAATTATTGTAGATGAACTTTCCACATCATTTTGTTAAATAAACAAACAGAAGCAATGCTTTGGAATTTTATTTTAGGGAGACCAAACTGATGAGCTACTTAAGAAAGAAGTCAACATGTGATGTGACCATGGCTACTGACTGGCCTCTCTCTCTTACCACAGGGCACAGGCTCACACATTTCCAGCTAAAATTTAGAACTGGCATTTACATGTAGTAACAGTCCCTCTAAGAAAAACAGAGGTGCATATTTTTTTTTCTTTTTCTTTAGGAAAGAGAGGTACCATAAAAGGAGATGTGATGAGAAAGGCAATTGTAATTTGATCACAAAATTTGATTACAGGAGCCTTACAGATCCTGAGGTTAAACTATGACTTCAAGTTAAATTAAGTTTCTTTAGCTCATTTTTCAGAAGTATCAAGCCAAGAAATTCAAGGTATGTAAGTGGCGAGAACTGGCAACTGCTGCATCTGAACAGGCTCATTCTTATTTACTTGTCAGGAATAGCTCCCACACCCAACAGGGACATAATTTTAAATTATTTGGTTTCTTCCATTCAAGTGAAAATATTTAGGCCTGCCTTTTACCACCGGATCTCCCATTCTGTGCTCCTGCAAAAATTACTGATTAACTCTATCATTAAAAGGGTGCAGTAGGGAAAGGAACACATTTCTTGAGTGCCTGTTATGATTTAAATGTACTTTACATACACCATCATCATTTAATAGCTTTTTGGTGAGGAATGCTGCACAAAAATTGAATCAGAAACCACACTGAGTATTAGTTGCCCATGTAGCATTAACTTATTTAATATACTGTCATTCAGGACTTTAAAAGATGTGTGAAAGTCTTATAAACATTTTGATTTTTCTGTAGAATTGCATATAAAATGTAATTGAAAAACAGATCCTCTTGAGTGGTTTCAATGACTCCTTCTAGTTTTGACTTTTGTCTAACGAATCAATAAATACAAAAGGTTCACAAGTTAAGTGAAGGTTCAGTGGTAACTAATCTACTGAATGTTTATGGCATGTTTTCATTCCTGGAAGTGTCTTGTGAACATATCCAGAACTTTCACTATTATTTCTTAAGCCTGAGCCTAAAGTTGGAGCAAAAATTATTTTCAATCTGACCTTACGTTCTACTCACAAAACCAAGAGATAAGAGAATGTTTGCAACTGCTAGTTAATAATAAATTCCTCTCCTTTCAACTATTTCTTATAAATGTCTCTGTATTTCCAAAGATTTTGCTTCCTTTATTAAGGTGAAAAATCATACTTAGTTTGAAATGTAACACATTTTTTGAGCATCCTAACCATCATTTTTATATCAATAGCAAATATTTGAAAAGACTGGAATACACACACACAAATGTCTAAAACTACTTGCTATCATTATAAATTTGGTTTTGCAGCATTTGAAATTCATCGAATCAAAATGCCCAGAAACAATCACTAATCAGCAGGACAGTCTCTAGTTGTGTGCCCTGGAGCTTCCTGCAGCACCAAGGCAACTCAAGAGGGATTTTCTGTCACTGTCCCCGCTGTCCACCACGATGTAGAAAGTGCTATTCAGGATGGGGCAGGGGGCTGGCCTGCCCTCTTCCTCTGATCCTAATGAAACGTCCTACTCTTTCAGCATGACAAATCTGAGCTCAATGGTCTTTATCCTTTTCAGCTTTAAATGATTTTTCTCAAAAATATAATTGAATTTAAAATAAATTTCACTTTTTCAGAATTAATTTTTTTGAGACAGCACTTGCACTTATGGGGCACATAATGATAATTTGAGACCTGTATAAACGTGTAATATCAAATCAGGGTAACAAGCACTTTTGTCAAACAGTCCTTTTTGTGAGTTGAAAATTTCATATTCCAATTAGTTATTTTTGAGTTATATCATAGATTGGTGTAGCCAAACCCTACTGCTGTAGCCAAACCATAGACTGTTTCATGTTACAGAAAATCAGAATGAATTCTTCCTCTCTGTTTCGGTACTCCTTTTCTAACCTCTTTATCCTCTGCTTCTGGCAACCGCTATGCAACCACTTTTGCATTCAGTTCTTCAAAGACACCAAACTTTGTTTCCACAAATCAATAGAAACATGTGGTATCTGTGTCTGATTTGTTTCACTTAAAATAGTAAGATCCACTGGGCTCTATACATATTGAGCGTAGAGGAAAACATAGTTTTCTTTGAGCCTTGCCATTCCTTATCTAAGGATGGCCTAGGACCATGCTCATCCTGTGACATCCCAAGATTGATTAGAGTTGAAATTATCTTTACCAACAGATAGAAATTGGTTACTTATTGTAGAGAGTTGTGATTGTGCCCCCAAAAAGAATTTAAAGACCTTCTTTATTACTCTGACAAAACATTCCCAGGTATTTACAGACAATCTCTGCATCATTTTGTAAAAGCCAAGAACAATGCATTTCATTTAGAATGGAATGGAACACAGCCTCAACTCTTGCCTACACATGGAAATGTTTGGACTGGCACACAATTATGCTGCTAATTTGCACTGTCAGAATAACCTGCATTAATGTCACAACTTCCAGGATGATGCTGTACTTACTTCTGTACTATCAAATGTGATATAAATTGAGAACATCTCAAATAGATGAATTAAAATGTGGTAATACAACTGTAGAATTTAAGCATGCTCAGTCATTTTGTCTTAGCAGAAAAACTCCTTCCTCAGTGGTTTTTTGGGTTTTTTTTTTTGTTTTTTTGGGTTTTTTTTTTGAGCTAAAGTATTGTGCAGGCTGGCCTTGAACTCACTTATGTAGCCCAGATCGGCCTCGAACTCACAATGATCCTTCTGCCTCAGCCTCCTGAGTGCTGGGATTGGAGGCATGTGTTACCATTCCAGCTCTTCAGTGGTTCTTAACTCTCACTTGAGCTCAGAAATAGCTGGGGTTTTTGAAGAAAGTAACTATGCCCAGGTCCTGCCTACCATTGTGATGAGTAGTTGGTAATGGCCAAACATGGACATTTTTGAGTTTCATAGGTAACTTAAATTGAAGAGAACTATAGACCTACCTTTTTTACCTTTTCACCACTCCCTGTTGCAGCTTGCTTTTCTTTAATTCAGTGTCTTTTTAAAATTTACAATGATGTAATACATTATCAAAGTTTTAAAAGACATATAAAACTAAGAGGTATAAATAAAGATGCAAATCCCTTTGAAAAGCCAGTCCCTCTCAGCTAAACTCAGGGTTTACCATATTCTCTCTGCTCCTGCTGCCAAAATTATTAAGAATGGCCTACATCTGCCATCTCCATTTCCTCAATATTTATACCTGATCACTGTTTACCACAGTTTCTGTGTACTGACTGCCACCAAGCTATCTGCCTAGATATCTAGGTTAGCTTTAGGTTAAGCTAAACACATTTTAGTCCTTAATGTGATTCTCCAGTATTCAACAGTATCATATTTCTATCAACTTCCTCCTTTTTAGTGTTTGTGAAAGCCTTCCCAAGGTGGTCTGTCAGTCTCCCTCTCAAAGACCCTTTTCTCTTGCCTGGTCCTGCACTTATGATTATTCTCTCTTGGTACCAAATACACACCAAAAACTTCATATACCACCTATGCATGCTGATGGTTTCCAAACCTCTGTTTCTAGCTCCTGTCTCTGCAGGTCTTGATTTTCAGACCTATATAATCTCCATGCCCAGAGGGGATTCCATCTCCTTTCTCAGCTCCAAACTGCTCACACTTTAAGTCACCATCCATAGTAGTAACTGAGGTGTTATCACAGCTTCTTCACCCATTTGCCATCCTACCTCCTACATGCACTGTATTTATTTTCCACACTTCTCAAATATAACCTTTCTTGTATGTATTGTTATATATTATTTCTGGCCTTCTTCATTGTCCCCTGGTCAATCTTTAGACTGGTAATCTTGACCTTTGGCTCCTCCAAACTGTCAAGTATGATTTAAAATACAGTCTCCAGTACATTCTTATCCATAAATACAAAGCCCATACTTCTTAGATGATATCGCATATGAATCCATTTACATGATATTTATAGTATATATACCTATGTTGTATTTTTCCAGCCTTGGTTCACTATTTCCCCTCTTGCCCTAATATTCTAGCTGTATTCAACTATTTGCCATTCTCTCTGATGGTCTTGTCTTTGAATGTCAGTCCTTTTCCTCTTCTCTTGAATAATTTGATCTTTTCAGCGTCAGTTCAGCAATCACTACCTGTAGCATGCTTTCCAACCCTGGCTTTTCCCTGTCCACTCCAGTGGCCCGTGCCTCAGACATCACTCTTGGTTTTACCACTCCTTTCACTTATGTGCCATAAACCTTTACAATGGACCTGCTCACACTGCACTGGTCTTGTGTCTTCACTTTCTACCTTCCCACTAAGAGGGAGTTCCTCTAGTATTATTCCTGTCTCTGCCATCCCAAAGTTCAGTGAGTGTCTAATACATAGCTGAATTCTCCATTTTCTGAAAGAAAAAAAAATTGATTTGATGGAAATTCAGAAAAATAGTCTTTCTCACTAATGTAAAGGAAGAACTGTATTGTCAAAAGGAAAACTGGCATTCTAAACAAGAATGTATTAAAATTAGAACCAACTATACAAAGAAAAGAACTTGTGAAAATCATTCCAGTAAGTCTAAGTTAAATGTTAGCTTAAGAAATTAAAGGTTGGTAATTTTGACCCTAGAGGTAGCTACTGGGGAGGGAGACATACTGCTGACTTGAAATTTCATTCATAAAAAAAGGTTTTTCCTGTTTGCACAACTTTCACCTTTTATCTCGGTGCTTCTTAATCTTTTTTTGGTCGGAGACTTTTTAAGCACCCTGATTTCTACAGTCCCTAGCTGTAAAATGCAAAATCAAAATAACAATTATGCATTCTTTAAGAAATGTCTCCAGCCTAATTCAATGATTTCACTAAGCATTTGTTTCACTATTCAATTTCTGTTAGGTGACTTCTACATTGATCTTTTTTGTCCTGGAAGTACCATGTACTTGTTATTTCGCTTATGTTGTCTCTGTACCTTTGCTGTGTGCTCCAAAAAGACAGGAGCCAGGTAAGCATTTTATTAACTTTTCCTGTCATCCTCATCCCAAGTCTGCCAAATGTACACTCAAAGACTGAATGACTTTTCACCTGAGAATGAGTTAAGTTCAGGTAGTAACACTAATACCTATGTGCTTAGAACCTACACCAAGTAGTATTCAACACTAAACCTCTTTAATTCTCACACTTACCTCATGAGGTATGTGGTTAACCACATTACGAATCTGAAGGACAGAAAAACTAACTTAACCACTCACAGCATGTATCCAAGAAACAATGGTCCTGGCATTGGATACTGTCAACTGGATGCCCTGATTAAAAGGCACCAGTAAGATTCCTTCCATATTCATATTCCTACTTGTATAATCCTACAGGGAGAGATGCAGATGTCTGTGCACACAAAGGGACACACACACACACACACACACACACACACACACAGGACATTGAACCCTCTCTTACAACTTCATTATTTTTACACTTTTCTGTGTCTTGTTTCTTCCACAAAACAATAATTTGTGGAAATCCCCCTAACTCACAGGTGTACATCTAGTTCATCCTTCCTAATGGCTGTTCTGTCTTCCACGGGGTGTATGTGTAATACTTTATTCAGCCACTCCCCCACACACTGTGTTCCCTTTGTTTCCAGTTGTTTGACACTAAGAACAATGCTGTATTAATACAAAACATCAGCAAGGCTGGAGGTGGATCAGGAAGCAGGCAAGCTGTAAGTTCTAAGGAGGAAGCCACTGTGCATCTGGTATTCCTGAATCTTCTAGGTCAATGGAAACATTTAGTCTATTCAGCTCTCTTTGGTCAGAGATCAGAAAGTATGACATATTTTGGTAATTCCCAATATCAGACTGCACTATAGATTTGAAAGTCAAAGTCTTTGGGATGCATGGCTCATCGGTCTTTCCCTCTGTTGACACAAGCTGGCCTATACAAGAGAAATCCTGCTCTAGCTTTTCTACCAAGATCCCCATCAAGAGGCCTCATCTGCACCCAGCAGTCAAGTGAAGGGAGGAAAGATGTTCTCAGGTTTAGTTTCCCCAGAATCTATTCCAAGTCCATCTAATAATTTAATGTACTGCTACCAAACCTACCTACCACACAGATTCCAAGCAAAGCCATGCTGTAGAAAATTTAAAGTAGAAATACATTGACACAAAGCCAGTTAATAAAGGTAAAACCAGAATAACAGACCTGAAGAAAAATGGAGTGGAAAACTACTGCATTGCCTTCCCCTCCTTGTAAGGTGAATTTAAGACAAGAGATAAAAGGTATTAAACAGACCATACTGCAAACATTTCTACAGAAAATAGCTTTATAACAAAGAATCAAGCACCACTTATTTCCCCACTGGCTTCTACTTTCTGTTAGTCATGAATCTAATGGATCTTAGGAGAAATATACTTACATTAACCCATTCCACAAATTATATACCTACTGTGAGAATTTTGTAATTTTCAATTACTCTTTTGCTTCAATGAATGTCCTGTCCACTCTTTTCTATTCAATTTCAGTATATATTTTGTGATTTTTCAACTTTCTCACCTAGCACTAACTTTAGAAAATATCAAGCCACCTTTAAGAACACTTAGCAGTCATTCAATTTGGATAATGAACTTTTTGAAGCCTGGGAAAATGATTAACTATAAATGTACCACACAGAACTTAACATTATCTTGTGTACAATGCTCAAGATTTAATTCATAATACATTTCTTCCCACATTGAAGAGTGTTGACAAAAATTCTAGCGTAAATCACAGAGAAGGTCCTGGCAGGCACCACAGCTCTGCCCTGAGTGATGGGCACGTTGGAATGCCAACATGTCGATCTAACAAGGGGCTGCTGCACTCCCTGGCTGAAAAGAGTAATTACCTTATACCCCCGACACACTTTGGATGCTAAGTGGTTCACAAAACATATACAACAATGCTAGATGCTAAGATGAAAGTTTTATAGCAACTATAACACACCCTTAAGAAAATAGTCATGTAAAGCAAGGTAGAGAAAAGTTAGTAACAGAAAATTAGATTGATGAAAGTTCTTTAACTTTATCAAAAGCATCATAAAGATTATCACAGCTCTGGACCAAGGGTTATCAACATTTTGGCCGGCAGGTGGTATGTTATAACGTAGTGGGGTACACTATTAGGAAAAAAAACGAAGAGTAAGTACCAATATAAGACATCACAACCACTTCTCCACAGGGCTCCTTCTATAATCCTAGATGTGGGTTGCTTACAAACATCCTCATTTTTAAACGTACATCTTCTTTTTCCTCTAAAAGACTCTCTCCCATGGATCGTGCCTCTACATTCATGGGAAAGAAAAGAATTAAAAAAAGAAAAATATAAAAATGTTATCTTTTATTTTCTCAGGCACACAAGTGACTTGGGATACCAATTACCAACATTATAATTGAGTTATGGAGTAAATTAACAGTTTATGTTCAGTATGTGAGCTCATTTAAACTTGTGAGTCCTAAATACCCTGCGGAATACCAATTCTTTGCCCTTTTTATTTGCTTTTGGTTTTTTGAGAACAGGGTCTCACTATGTAGTCCAGGCTGGTCTTGAACTCACATCAATTCTTCTGCCCTAGCAAACCAAGTGCTGGGATTACAGGAGTGTGCCACCATCCTCAGCCTTCCTCTCTTTTTTAAAAAATGACTGTTCAGCTTTATACAGTGACCCTTTAAAAAAATTATATCCTCAATACTTTATTACAACAGAAATCAGCAATATCCAGTCTAAAAACCAGGCAATATAATACTGACCATCAATCTGAAAGCATGTGTAGCTTCTGACTGAAAAAAAATTCCACCACCACGTCTGTCAATTTAGTCCAGAAATGTTGCTGGAATCTGTAAAAAAGCCTCTTCTCTGAAAATGTTGGCTGGCTGTAAATAGCATGGATTTACCACATATGGAAGGATTCACCTGCACTGAGCTAACATACACCTAAGCATTTTCTCAAGCCCTAAAACTAATAAATGCTAGTGAATGTCAAGTCACAGCACCCTCTTTCCTACGGAACATCCTTGTTAGCACTGTGTATTACCAAATAGTGACACAGGACATATGTATGCACCTTGCCATTTGGCTCAGTTACAGTAAGGGCAAATAAGAGTAACTACTGAACTTAACAGCTTCACAAGGAGGTGAAGTGTCTTCCAGTTATATGCTTGACCTTCTCAGAGGAAACTACCTTAGAAAGGTTTGCAGTTGTTACAGAGTACATCCAAAAGAATACGGGTATTTCTGAATAAATGCAGTGACTTCTGAACACAAACTCCAAATGTATACTCTGATGCAGCTATTTGGTTATCTTATTTTCACAAAACAAAGAGTATACATTTCAAGTTATTTTACAAGTCAGACAATCAAATAAAAGTGGACATGAAAGTACTTGTAATTTATACAGCAAAATTTGGTAAATAGTAAACAATATATCATAAAAATATAGAAAACACAGAGAAAGGTCTTGGGCACTCAAAACAACTCATCTTTCACCAAATCTGGAAAATAGGTGGACTGTATGCTTCTTTAAAGGAGAGAGTAAAATGACTTTATTCTGTACTTAAGTAGCTTAAGAAATCAAAACATTTCATTTCTATAAATATTCACAAATAGAGGCATTTCATAAATGTATATGATTGGAGGCAAAACTTGGACATTAAAAAAAAAAATCCCATAGAAAGGTGTAGCTGCCCCAAGTGGGATGCAGAATTAAAGACTGAGCACACAAGCATGGTAATGCTATGCACAATTTATAGTGAATGCAACTGAAACATCCAACAACCAAATGGCCCTAACAGCACCAGTGCTGTTAGGCACTGAAGTTTATTTGGAGGCTGGTAATGTTGACAAAAAATACTGCAGCTACAGACTACTGTTTCAGAAATAGTCAATACATACTATTTTAAGGAAAAAATGGATGATTTATTATATAAAATTATGATTGGCAGAATACAGAAAAATTTCTCTTTTACCTTTACATATTTAGTATAAGTACCACACAAAGTGTAACATTTGGAAGAACATATTACAAACTACCAAAAGGTATTCATTTGGTGAGGTTATTCAAGTCACAAATGCTAAGTAAATAAATGCACTTCAAAATACATTAAGTGTAAAATAACTAAGAAATCAGTGATCTTAAATGATTCCTGTAACAAAAACTGGCAAACAACAAGCACAAGAAACATGTTGACAAGTTATAAAGAAAATAATAAAATGCATTGATCAACAGGGTCATTAATCTAACTTTTTAAAAATAGCTGAATAATTAGGACTCAAAAAAAGAATATTCTAACACTACATATAATTTTTTTTCTATCAATAACAGAAGGGAGGATCTGGAGGCCAACCATGTACTATATCCAGGTGCCTCTCAGAATATTTGCTCTGAAGTGTCCTTTTGTTACACCAAGGTAAGAGAATGTATGCATTATGATGGAAAGGAAAGCAGTTACATCTGCAGAGGAAAAAATTAATCTCTAGCATAAGACTAGAATAATCAGCTTCCAAAGAATTCCTTTGTAGTTCTGGAAATCAGGGTAACAGTTTTACCCTTTAATGAAAAGGCAAATAAGAGATCTCTGATAAGGTGAAATACTCATGGAGAAAACAGAGATGCCTAAGAGAAATTCCACATAATAACTATAATCCCATTAGTAAAGTCTAATAATTAATGGCACACTTAAAACTATTTTAAAAATGAAGGTGATTAATGAATAATGCACACATATGAACTGTATGCCAAATTACTATATTCTACAGTCATAAGTGCTATTAATAAATACACTTGACATCATGCTAGAGAAAGAATTGAGACACTTAATTTCACATTTCAGAATTCCTGAGTCTTATCAGAGAAAAACAAGTACCAAAAAACAAAACACAATAAATTTACCTATAGTAGGGCAAATAATACAAATCTGGGCATTAAGTTATTTAGAGTTTTAAAGCTGAAGATTACAGGAACAAATATATAACTACTTCAATGAAACTATAAATATGATTTTAAAGCTTTTTTCAAAAGGCGTTTTGATTAAACAAGGCCACCTGAGTGACACCTTCAATGATGGCAAGCCCACCATTATAAAGGAATAATGTCTTTATTTCAAAGCCTAATTATTAATACAAAAAGGGAAAAAGTTTATTTTAATAAACTGTTTTATTAAGATTGCAATGGGACAGCCCTTTGATGAAAGATAAAAGGAGGGTAAAGCCAATGTAACCAAATTAGAACACAAGTTCTAATTATGAGCCACTACCCACTAAATAATTTCCCTTTTGTTTTGCATATTACACAGTGAAAATAAAAATGTATTTATCTTAAGAGCACTTCAGTCCCACAATGTAGGATTTAAGCTTGTGTGAAAAGATGTAAATGGCCCTGCATTAATGTGATACTTGCAAAGATACATTCAACTGAAAGTTAATGTGTTTCCTAACAAGTAAGGAAAAGGGCAGCAAAGTGGTCCCACTTGAAACAATAAAACAAAACAAAACAAAACAAAACAACACTGTTTATTCCTTCTGGAAAGGATACCTAAGCAAATAACAGCCAATAACATACATTTAAAACTGAATACTTTTACTCATCTTCATAAATACAACTACTCATGAATTTTATAAATAAAGACACTAAGCAGAAAAAAAAAAAAAAAAAAAAGTTTGGGTTATCTCTCTATTCATAAGTACCCAGAAATAAAAGGATTAAAAAACACTAAAGTGCAGACCTAGAGGCCTTTACAGGCATGATAAAGAGGTGCAGCCAAAATTGCATCTACATTTACAGTTTACATATCCAGAAAATGATTCTTGCTTTAAAAAAATTGTGCAATTTAAAAACTAGTCAGTTTTGTTTGTGCCTTAATACAAATAGAAATTGTCTCTGCCACTAACACTGTGACTTCTAGACACTGGACTGTACACTAGGCCCTGACAATCACACATTTCTCTAGAATCATACAATATTGATTCCACCTCCAGAAAATGCTAGGGTCCTCTTGTTGCAGAATGAAGAGCCGCTGGTATTTGGTTGACTGCCTTTAACCAGAGAGGTTTTCAGTTCCATTTCACAAGCTACAATAGCTGCATTCAACTCCACTTGAGCTCGATGTACTACGTAAAACATGAGGCCTATGCTTATAACAATCTGTGAAAAAAATAAAGTATTAGTTATTGATACTATATGTAGAAAATAAATACATCAATAAATATTTGGCTTAGAAGTGCTTCACACAGGATGCTTCTTAAATATGACAGGCAAAGGCTTATATTTTAAATACTTTATACACAGTTATTTATTTTGTCTTTTGTTCCTTCTACCAAGAGTAGAGAGCCAACATCTGTATCATATGCTATCTGGTAAATGCAGAGCAAATATACATCCCTTTAATCCATATGAATCTTGCTTGCTTCCAACAAGTCAAAAGTTTTCTATTTGTAACACAAAAGTTTCCTTCCAGGAACAAAAATATCTACCTAATAGTTGATCAAACATTAATTAATACAGAATTATACAGGTGAGTTTTTAAATCCTCTATCTCTGTCAGTTCTAAAAGAAACAAGATATATTTACTGAAAATTCTCAAGTGTCACACAAGTGGATGTAACATCATGTAAAGAGATGGAGAAAATGATCAGAGAATTAAATGGTAGATATGTGAATGAAATCCCAAATTCAATTTAGGCATGCTGAACTTAAGGCACTTTACTGGCCTCCAGAAAAGTTCAAAGAATGGATCTGGTCTGAAGCAGTAGAAAGCAGTTTGAGGTAAGGACACACACTGGAAGGTGGGAGTCTACACACAAAAAAATTAGCATCTACCAGATCAACTGGATTAGCCAAGGAAACACATTTTCTGCATGAGATAAGAAAATGAGGGCAGAACTCTTCAGAAATTATTTAGATGGAAACAAAGGCAACACACATAAGCCAGACATGTGAGGGAAAAGTACAAAACAGTGATTCCAAAGAAATGAAAGGAAGACAGTATTGATGATGAAGGTGGAGTCAACAGTCTGGGACTACTAACAGGTTAAGCTGGATGAGAACTAGAGAGGGCATCTGATTAGACAAGATTAATGATTACCTCAAGAATAGAACCTGTCTTAGATCTGTTAGATGACTTTTAAAAAAGTTTCTCTATTAAAATGAAATGAGAGAACCACACACAGGGAAGACAAGGCTTCTACAGTGAAAAAGAAAAAAAAAAGCATCTCTACTACTATCAACAGGAAAGCAGGCCGAGGACATGAGCAGGAAGCACACAACAGTAACAGATTTCTAGGTGCAACCTGAGGGATTTTCCTTTTGAAAGTCTCTGATTTTTCTGTTAAAGAAGAAAAAAGGCAATTTTTTTTTAAGAAGAAAAAAGCAAGCAGGAGAGGGAAGAGAGTGAATATAACCTGAAACTATTTCAGGCTACATTTTAACTATTTTAAGGAAATATCGGAGTGAGAAGACAAGCAGTGGGGATTCAGGGCAGTGTTGAGAAAGCAGGTGGAGATCTACAACCATGAGTTAAATATTATCCATTTATACCGTGTACAATTTTGCATCCTAAAAAACAGGTGCAAAACAGATCAAACTTGGATTTATCCAGAATTAGGGTTTTGCTTGACGAGTACAAAAAACAATATAGGGCATGGAAAACAGTGACAAAACAGACATTGTGGAATCTAAGTTGGACATCAGTATAAGAACAGCTGTGGCTTCCTCTGATCAGCTATGTTGAATTACTTCAATTTTACTGACACTGTAGATTTACTTCAAGTTGACGTTATAAAGATCAGAAGCAAATTTGTGGTTTGTTTCTAGCAAACATGAAGAATCTCATGAATATACTTACCAACTTTAACGTAAGCTTCATCATTTTTGCTTGATGCTAATTTTCTCCTTCAAGATGACTTCCTCCCCATTCTTCTGTATATATTTTATAAGCTGCCATTAAATCCTTACTGAAACAAATCAAGCCCTAACTAACATCAACAAATCAAACTGAAGCTTGATTAAATTTTAATTTCCTCCCATAAATGCCTGGGTTAAGAAATATGTGCCTTTTTTCTCGTTTTTTAAGGTTAAATTTGCCAGCTCAAATGAAGGGGTAAGAAATCACTACATAAAAGATGATTCTATGGTTTAAAACACATTAGGAACTACACTTATTATAGCTGTGTAATTTACTAAGATACAAAGAAATAAGAAGTCCTCCATGAGCTACTAATGGATTCTAATTACCAACCAAATGTCAAAAGATGTTTTGAATAGATTACTTTCTCAGGAAATTAAAATAACAAAATATGCTTAAATTTATATTAAAAAAAACTGAGAATGTAGTAAACATCAAAATCTTATAGTACCTTGAGATCATCATAAACATTAAATTACCACAATACTATACTGTAGAAACAATGTGTAAGAAGTTTACCATGTGATCAGTATGTTATATTAAGACAAACCAAATACAATAAAAATTCTATAGATTCTAGTTATCCAAAGAAAATATAGATCTGTACAAAAATTAGTAAAGACTGACTTCTTGAATATCAAAGATATTATGAGATTTTTCTTGAAGCAAGCCCTTCACAAAAAGCCCAAATAAAATATTGCTTTGTGATGACTGTGAAAATAATCACTGAGAAAAAGAATCCCATTTTTATTCATTTTTCTTCCTTAAAGGAATTTTCAGTACATATTAATTCAGCTCAAAAACTTCCATACATCCATACAATTAAGAAAATGTCAAAATACGTAGTATTAAAAGAACAATGAAAGACCTAAAAAAGAAAAAGATTCTCTTAAATTATGTTCAATGACAGGTTATTAAATCAGCAAGGCAATAATACAAAAAAAAAAGAGAGAAAACAAGAAAACCTTTGGCCTTAAACTCACCTGTAAACAAAAAACAAAATATCCACTAACACTCTGTTCTGCAATGACATCTTCCATTGTCCGCAGGGTGGTACCCAGGTAAGAATTCAGAAGCTGAGTAGGAAGCAGTCCAATTGAAGATGCCATCAGATAGTTGGGTAATGACAGCTCAGTAATCTAGAAAGCAGATTAAAGAGAATGATTCATCACCAAACAACATAAAAATGTGTATATAAGTCTTGCTAGAGGGTTTTACTTGGGAGTGGAGAGGGCTGAAATATTTAAAAGCACTTTGACTTTTTAAAATGATTATCAAGGAAATACATGCAGAATATAGATTTAGAATAAAATACAAATTGAAAGAAAATGTTAATATTCTATCATTCTGCCACTGAAAAAGAACATTTGCAACTATTTTCTTATATGTGAATAAAACACACATGTAGATTACTCTGTAAGAATTTGAAGTGTTCCTCATGCAATTAAATATAATTACTCTTACATGGCAGTGTGGTCATGGAGATGAGAAGCCAGATAACCTAAAAATGCCATTTCTATGCTGAAAACTTGAGACATGGAAACCATCACCTTAGGTCCAGAAAATATGCTTTGCTTATTTCTGTTTCTATGTATTTTTTCCCTTGCTATTATTAAAAAAATTCATAACTATAGCAAAACGTTTGTGTATTAACCTACATGGAAGACAGCACCTAAACCACTTCCATATAAGTCAATTTCCTGGTATTTGTGCCTTATGGGTCTTTCCTGCTTGTGTGTGAGCTAGACCTACTGCTTCTTAGCAAACAGACTACTGGGCAGAAATGATATGTCATTTCCAAGATTAGGTTACAAAAAGAACAGGACTTCCATCTCTTCCTCAAGCAGGCCAGCTGCCATGCTGCAAGTAGCTCCCCAGAGAGGCCCATATGGAAAGGAAATGATTTCTTCCACCAACAGCTAGCTTAAGGCCTGAGGCTTGGCACAGCCATAGGAGTGAGCCTCCACGTCAGTCAAGCCCTAAAATGACTGCAGAATCCAGAGGAAGCCGGAGCCACAGGCCCCGGCTAAACTGCAGAGGGATTCCTGATCCACAGTAACAGTGAGACAATAAATGTTTGCTGTTTTTAGTTAGTAAGTTTTGAAAGCAATAAATTAAGTTTTACACAGCAATAAATGACTAGTAAAACATCAGTATCAGTTATTTTATGATAGATCACTTAAGAGTGAAATTGTTGGCTCAAACAGTAAAAATTTCACACTATGTTCTAAAATGCTAATATATCTGTCAAAATTAGTGTGTCTGTGATTATCTTGCTACTAACTTTTATAAATTAAATTTCAACCATTTTTAGTTTGATATGTCTAAAATGTTTCATTGTTATTTAATCTTTACTATTTTCATTCATACCAACATTTTTCTTATATATATTTTTCTATTTTTCATTTATGGCTTTATTTATTCACATTTGTCCTTTTTTGAATGTTAAGTGTTTTCTCTAAGACTTCTGTATATTTTAAAGATAACCTATGATCTATCACACATGGATTATATTTCCCCCAAAGTGTCCTTTATCATTTTTTGTGGCTGTGTTGATACGGGGTCTTGTTATGTCACACAGACTGGCCTCTAAATCCTGGGCTCAAGTAATCCTCCTGCCTCAGCCTCATTTGCTGGGATTACACATGCACATGGTTCATCTTTTATGTTCTGACTATTAACAATTTTTAAATATCTATATAATGAAATATCAATTTTTCCTATGTTTCTACATTGCTTTTAGCATTAGAAAATTTTAGATCTCATTGTTAGTTTTATCTATTTTTTATTGTTTTCCTTTGTAACATTCACTACTTACTCCTCCTTCTGGAATTTAAGCAAATTAAAAATGAGGATATACCCTTATTCTCTCCCTTTCTCAACAGCCTATTTTCTTAGCATTACATATTAGATAATTAAATAAGTTACTTATTAACTTATATTTATTGTAAATTAACCTAATGTATATAAAAGCCTCTGAGGGGCTCTATTACTGACTATCCACATTTCAAATCTGGTATTTAAAACCCAAATTATAGTAAAGACTATCAGTTACTGTCTTACAAGGAATTTCCCATACCCTTCGCACCTCCTTCTTTATTAAGAAAAGTATCACAACCATCCTCATTTTTATGGACCACTTAGCCATTCAAAAACCAAACAAATTAGTAAATTCTGTTAGGATTAAGGTAAATTTATAACTTTAATGGGACAGAGCTGAAATATCCACAGTATTCCATATTTTTATCTAGAAATATTTTTACAATCATTAAGCATCTTTTTCCACACATCTTACTAAAATTTACTTGTTTTACTCACATACATCACACATTTCTTTTCAATTTATTTCTAGATGTGTCATGTCATTGTTATCACTGCCACTGATTTTGAGAATAACTTCTCTGTACCCCTACTGGATATTACTGGTATGTAAGAAAGTTATTGGCCACTTTATTAAACTTTTTCTTAACTAATTTTAAGATCTGGTTATTGTAACCAGCTATAGGTTACTTTATAACTACAATATAATCTAATAATCATGGAAATTATAATTTCATTAAAGTTACACTCATCTCCATTCACAGATGATTAGATGCAACATAATGGTTTGGACAGAATATTAAAGCGACAATACTTTATCAATTACTGACTTAGTAACTGTCCCTTCCGGATACTTCAGTGAGTGCTGGAAAGCAACAAAGTGTCCAATCTTTAAGGATTTACATATCAACAATTACAGACCCTACCTGAGACACAAAAAGGAAGCCTGTACAAAGACACGGTGTTCAGCATTAAAGCATAGTGAGGAATTAAGATGTTGTAGGAGTTGAAGCCAAAGGGAACTCTGTAGCATTCAGAATGGACGTGAAAGCTAAATGTAGGTTTGGCAGGCAATGATGGGAAGGATGCGGAAGGTAGGTGTTCCAGGAAGAACTTAACACCACAATGTGGCAGGACAAGCACACAATACATTAAGGTGGCAGTATGCTTTGGATCATTTGTCAGCCACGTGCAAGGGAAATCCTGTAAAATAAAGACAGGAAAGTAATTGGGAAAATGCTTGTTAGCGGCCGTAAATGAAGAGTAAGCCTTTGGTCAGGGGAAGAGTACTTACTGGGGGTTCACCAATAGGTGTGCAAGAACTTTTTTTAGAATAAATATGGCAAAGATATAAAATGAGTAAATATAACATAATTGTAATTATGCTGCAGTTAATAACATTACATACTATGAAAGTTATCTTTAAAAACTTAAGGTATAGTCCAAAATGTTAGAATGCACATTTTCAGTCTGTATCATTTAAATGTAATGAAGTTTTTCTAAATAGAACTCACGATTGCCATTCAGAGATGGCGCCAAAATATGCAAATGGGGATGTTTACAACAAATTTCACTAATCTGAAACAACCATAACACTCAACTCTTTAATAAGACTGTGGTCCAATGCATAAATCAAAGTTTGTCAAAACTTTCACAGCTAACTTCATCTTGAGCAAAGTGTTCTCTATACACATTTTCCTCCTATAAAGTATTAAAAGACAACACAAAACCAATTTTAATCATTGTAAATAGTTTTACTGCAGTGTTCAGTGACTTTACCAGCTGACCTACACAGTAAGTCTTTAACTACTAATTTTGTTAAAAATGAAGATTCCAAATTGTTTTATTACAGCATATCTTATATGCCAAAATCCTACTCAGCACCTCCCTCTAGTGCTAGTCTTCAATAAATATAATTTAGAATATCTGTTTCCACAAAGAGATCTATCCAATATTTTCTCCCCAGTAAGCCTTCACCAATCCAAAGTTATAAACATGTCTCCTCATTCTACTTTCCAAAGAGTGACTAAAGTGAACGAAGAGCAGCCACACTAGAATTCCTGCCTTCAGTAACTGGCTCTTGACTTAGGAGCTGTCCTTCAATTCCAAAGCTGTAGAAACCTAGGATATCAATGATATTCTGCTGATTAATTTCTATGATTGGACACACTATAGAATTTCACAGAGAGCAGACAACATCTGAAGGCAGATACACTCTTATTCCCAGAGGTCCTGCGATGGGAACCCAGTTCACTTACCTGGTTCAGCAGGTTGTGTTAAGGCTTGGGTCTAGATGTTCCCCCAAAAGCTTCATGCAATCACAGATGGGGCATTTTCAGAGGTGACTAGATCTAGAATGTGTGGTGCTAGGATGGATTCATGGTGCAATGCTAGGATCAAAGGCACTAGAAATAAGGGTACAAATGCTATCCACTGTAAGTAGTCTGCATAAAATATAAGGGATAGAGTTGTCATTTCTCACTTGCTCTTGCCTGCCTGCTTGCCAAGAACTGTTCTCTGTGCCAACCTGTCTTGGAGCCAGTCAATTACGGAATGAAATCTCGAATCTCTGTGAGCTAAACAAACCTTTTCTCCTTTAATTTTAGGTGATTTTGTCTCAGCAATGAGAAAAATAACTAAGACAAGGTGTTAATGCAAAACGTTCCTTCACTGTTTGACCAAAGAGGTTCCCATAACACAGTAATAACATTCTGGATGTGTGGGGAGAAATTCTGACAAGCAAGAGCTACTTTGACCTCTGAACAGGGAATTCTGGAGCTGATAATCAGAGGGCCTCTATCTTTATAACTGGCACAGAACAAGATACAGTTCTGAAGGAACTGGACTTCAGAGCTCCTTGGGCTGTCTAAGTTTGCATTTGCTCACAAGAACTTTATCACCTGCAACTGATCTATGAAACACTATCATTTTTATATATAATATCTTGCATGGACATAATGAAATTTGTGTTCAAAAGAACTCAAATTCTAGCCATATTGGGGCTGGAGATTTGGCTCAATGGTGCAGTGCCTGCCTGCCAAGCCAAGCATGAAGTCCTGAGTTCAATTCACAGTAAAAAAAAAAAAAAATTCTACTGTATCTCAATGATTCCATTAGTTTTGGCAGAGCTGTGCTTTCCTGCATAGGTGTGATTCTAGGTTTACATACTTGGAATGTTGTTTATTAACAAAGTTACTGTTGAGCAATTACACAAATTCCACTTAAAACATTTAATAATATTACACAGAAAATGTATCACATAAAACATCTAATATTACATAGAAAAATCATAAATTTCTACAATGTTTTATGAAGCAGTCAGCCAAAAGAAAATGACTACAGTTTAATCTTTTTGTTTAATTATTAATAAACTATGTATTTCATTATATATGTTCCCAAAATACTATCAATGTTTCAAAAAAACGAAGAAGGAAGAAAATGTTCAGAAATGGGAACTAGTTTTCATTCTCAGGAAAAAGATGATTTTTAAAAGTGACTTAAGGAAAAGCATTAACTGCCCATTCCTTTCTGTCCATTCCTTTCTGTCCATTCCCCAGATACTGCCAGGTCCCCAGTCCCACCCTCGCTGTAAGCCTGAGAAATCAGTCACACAGCTCCTCCCTCCTTCCCCACATCCAAATATCTACTGTGTCTCGTGGACTACACCTTTTAGGGATATGTCTATATCCTGGTTCTACTTCTATACAGTCTCTTCCTCTATAGTCTTGACCCCCAGGTTAACCCCTATTAGCCACCTCTCCTGATTCCTACAGAAATCTTTTTAAAAATGTAAATCTAGTCTGGTTTAAAAAATCGAGTCTGGCTCACTGCCATCTGCAGAAGAGTCAGGTTCTTCAGTGCCACATGCTTCAGGATCCGGCCACTGATCCTCTGATCCTCTCAAGCTTCATGCCTTACTGTATTCCCACAGCACGAATGTTCTCTGATTTCTAGAACTACTGGCAATCTTGCCCTATGGGCCTCTGTACCTTGTACTTCCTAGCGGGGAAACTCACAAGCCTCTTTTACTTTTACTTGGGCAACTATCTTTCAGTAATCAGTCATCAATTCCTCTAAGAAACCTTCCCTGATCCCCTGAGCCTGAATAAGTGTCTCAAGGTCTGGAATGTAACACAGTGCCTGAAGATCTTATCCTCTGTGTGCCCCTCATCTAAACTACAAATTCTATGAAGCAAGAAACCTCTCCACCTTGGTCTTCAGTAGCATGTCTACTAAATATTAGGTGCTAAATATATATGCCAATTGGAGATCAAATGTATCAATATCAAAATTTTTTGCTAATAAATGTAGACTAACAATAGCTGCTGGTTTATAAACAGGTAGAGCTAACAAATCTATCTGTAATTGGTTGTTTAGAAACATCCCTACCCGTCAAACAGAAAAAGCATTAAAATGGAAATGAATTCTATCTGCAGAATGTTACTCACTGGACTGCTAGTGCCTTGAGGAATGGAGTTTGTTTTGTTTACTGCTTTGCATCTCCTGCATTTAGAATAACAGTGGGACCTAGTAGGCATCTTTCAGTTACCTACTGAGAGAATACAGAATGGAAACTAACAGCATTTTATGTAACCCCCGTGATGAACCTAATGTCAAGGGAGGCTAAGACAGAAAAATCTGGGAAAAAGAACAAAGCAGGGCTAATAGCTGAAGAAAGAGTTGAGGCAAAGAGGATTCTGCTAATAGCAATGATTCCATTGATATATATCCGTTTATAATGCAAAAACCATCTTCATATATACAGATTTCCTCAACAGTTCAATGTCCCTGAATCAGGACTTGCTTTTAATGGCTCTCAAATAATTTGGGTCAATGATCTTTTGAGAATTTCTCTCTCTCTCTCTCTCTCTCTCTCTCTCTCTCTCTCTCACACACACACACACACACACACAGGAGTAAATCTTCTCCCCCAGGGGAAAATGCATACCTTAATGCATATAATCTCTGCAACATGAATTGAAAAGTCCTTTACACAGTTTGAAAAACTACAGGGTTATTATAGTTACTCATTCAATACAACTTTATCAAATGTCTTTTATACAAAATGACCAACTCTAATCAGGAATAAAAACACACAAAGACAAAAAAGTACAGCTGTGTGGACATTGAAAGTCATACACTTTATATGGTAAAATGCTCATTACATCAAATAAAGTCACAAAAATTACTTGTAACATTAACTCGTAATGTTACAGAAAAATATAAACCAATAAATGAAAAGATTAGGAAAAAAACACTAAAAGGTTAATGGTTGCCTTCTTTGCACTTTCTAAGCTTTTCACTCTTTACAATGAATACTTATTTGTGAATAGGTATTAGTAAAATGTTTAGTAATACCTCTCTTTCAAAGAACATTTTGATCTAGAAAGAGGTATTAAAACATACTGCAAATATGTTGCTATCACAATGTGACAAGGTAACGATTTGTGACTCACAAGCCTATATGTGACAAGTGGACGTGATAGAAGCTAATGAGAAAATAAAAGAGGCAGAAAGAGGAGGAAACAGGTTAAAGGAACTGGACTGGACAATTGTATTCAGTGGCCTTATGAGATCTGATAATTGGGCTAAGATGACACTGCATTTTAAATTTACTCATCCCCTCAGTCCTTCAAAGTTAGACTTTATATTCCTCCAAAACAAACTGTCTCTGTCTTTCTGTTCTGCATGAATTAAAACCATGCCAGGAACTCAGTATACTTTAATAACAGGAAGAAACAATCATTTGACACACTGATACACTGATGGATATCATGACCTATTATCTTTATCTGAATCTACAACTACACCTATAATCCAGTTTGGGAGTTTCATAAAATGAAAAAACAAACATTTTTACAAAACATGTTATCACTGAAATGCTTGGGAAAAGAAAGTACAATGTTAAATCGTTGCTCAGAACGTTTGTCTTTTTAAAAACAAACTATGAGACATTGCCTAATTCCTCTCATTTTACAAATAAGACTGGATGCCAAACTCATTAAATGACTTCACTGTGGCTATTCAGTGGCTAAGACAGAGCCAGAAGTTCCCAGAGTTCAGACTAAAACATCAACAGTGGCCTTAGAGTCACTTGTCAAAAACTTATTTAATGGTAATGCATTTCAGTTCCATTGTGATCTAAATCACTAAAAGTAATTTTTTCTTGGTAATTTAAACTCTTAAGAAAATTTATTCAATACTTATATATGCTTTGAACTATGATATCTTTCATTATCAATATTTCAGTCAGTACCTGTTGCACAAATCCCTGTCCTACCACCCAGAACTGCTTCAGAAAATAACAAGAATGATAGAATAAGTGTATTTGAAGTAAGGAGGAGTATTCTGAAGGGTACTTTAGAAATGTCCTTTACAGTAATTTTTTTTTAATTTAACCATTCACTGTACATTTCTATCACACCTTATACGTGAGGATTTAAGGGCCTCTTTCTACAACTGCAGCTGCTCAGGCCTGGGGGTTATTTTGTTGCTCTAATGAAAAAAAAAATAGGCAGTTTTCTGTGACACGCTAGGAGGTTTTGGAGAATTCTGATCTGTCCCAACTACTCAACTTTTCTTTTTTTGGCTTAAAAGAGACCACAGACAGCACACACGAGAAAAAGCATTGCTGTATTGCTGAAATTTGACTTTCATCAAATTCTAATGCACACGAAATATTATTCTTTTACTATTTTTTTCTAACCATCAAAAAATGGAAAAACTATTCTTAGCTTGTAACGCAATATAAAATAGGGCAACAGTTTGCCAAGCAAACTGTTCTAACAGCCTGGGATGACAGCTAACTCAGCTGTGTAGAATTTTGCTAGGCCTGAACTACAGGAGGTGGTCTACAATGTGTATGTAATACACAAGGTGGTCCAGGACAAGGGGAGCCAGATGTCTGAGAAACACAGTTCTCGCACAAACACTAGTAACAAAGATAAGTGAGTAATTCTAACCATTTAAAATTGTGAGAGGCTGGACAAGTTTTTCACCACTTTGTGCCTCAGTTGCCTCAGTTAGAAGATGAAGATTAGGGCTGGTGTGACCAATAACTATATGATGTGTACATGCACTTAGTATGAGCAATATACATACTTGTTAAAATTTTTAAAAAATTTTTTGAGCTTCAGTGTGTTCACTTTGGAATACAGAGGATGCAAAGAAATAGTAAATAATGAGCACATTTTTTTCTTTTTTTAAAATCATAGCTTTGAAGCAGGTGCTATTAGCATGTTTTACAACAAAGTGTGGCTCAAAAGAGCAACTATAATTGCCTCAAGATGACAAAGTAAATATCAGAACCAAGTCTGACTTCAAGTTTGTAATATTTATCCTATATACATGCCTCTTAGGATTGACTCCTATTGGAGATGTTATGATTATTATGGGATAGCACGTATGTAAATTTGCTCTTAAAGTTGGAAAGCAGTATAGTTATAACATATGAATGAGAGGATCTTCCACATTGTGCTCTAGGTTTAATTTTAGGTTTCAAAGATTTAAGAATGACAGAAAACAGAACTTCCCAAGTGGACTTGCTTAAAGGAAATAATTCACCAAATTCTCTGACTTTTTAAATTGTTCTTTAACCAAAGTGAAAAAAAAATGATTTTTATGACTTCCTGTACAGCAAGCTAACAACACCTGACATCAGACTCTTGGAAATTTCAATTCTGCTTCTCATAACAACTAATTATCATGTAATACTTCTGGATCAAAGACATTTAATAGGAAGTAACTTTACAGTCTTCAAAGAGCATCACAGCATGTACTTCAGGAGGACATTTTAATGTGTACTAAATGCAAATGAGGTGTTATTTTTGGAATGTTTTCAATCTTCAACTTTTACCATCATTTCTTCCAGATGGCTTTGCTCTTTTAGGATTTCGTTCCCTATACCTGTATCAACCAATAATTCCTTATTATTCTATCTAAAACTTCTTTTGCCACAACTGATAAAAACAAGAACTTGAAGTTTCAAGGCTACAGATAGGATTTTTAAATAAGAAATATACTTAGAGTACTGAGGATTGAATAAATCAACATATTAAAGAGTACATGTAATCACAGCTTGGCAAGATAGGTTACACAGGTAAACCCAAGAGTGTCTGCTATTCATCCCAAGGGAAAATGAAAATCCATCTGAGAATTTCATGCCATACAGTATCAAGATTGCTAGTGAGCTAGACTGAAGTGTTTAAGAGGCAGAACCCACAGGACTTAGGAGATAATCAGACATGAGGATAAGATAGAAGGTAGTCTAGTACTCTCTCCTTCATGGCACACTTATAACCCTTTTGAGATTAGTTGTAGCCAGGTAACTTTTTCAGGCTGGTATAAACACAGTACTCACTTTAAAAGCTGGCACACAGTTCTCCATGGAATCAAGTGCAAGACTGGCTCTGTCAGCCTGGATCTCACATAAAACTAACATAAAACAGGATGCCTCCTACCCTTCTCTCAAATTAAGAGAGAAGGGTAGGACCTGGACTTCTATCACTGAATAAATAAAACATTGCTTTTTGGCCCACTGAGATTTGATGGTTGTTACTGCAGCATAATTTAACCTATCCTGACAAATGCAGTAAGAAAGCAATGTTATCTAAGATATGTGTCTGGATAGTAACAGTTCTTAAAATATAAAGTGTTTTGAAATTTGTCAATGGGCACTAAGACCTATAAATACAAAAATCTAATTTTAAAAATTTAGAAAAACAAAAAAGTCTTGCCTATTTCCTTGAAGAAATGGAGGATGCATTTTTAAAAGAGAAAATAGATTAAAATATGTTCTTGAGAAAGTATATTTCTTATGGTTTAAGAATTAGTACTATAAAGTGGTATGACTTTTTTTTTTCCAGAATTTCAAAAGTGAAGTGTCACTTTGCTTACCCCTCTCTAGCGCACATAAGAAAAGGTAAGAGTTAGACTTAAGAACAGATAAGCAAGAAAGCCCTTTCCTGTCTTCTATATAGCCATCTTTTACAATCAGCCCCTGCCTCTAAGACATAACTACCTCCAATCAATAACAATGACAGCTAATAATTATCAAGAAGCGACTATTAGTCATAAGCTTATTTAATACTTATGCCTACTACATTTTATATACAAGGAAATGAAGTCAGTCACACTAGATTAGGGACTAATTAAGAATATTTCCAAAGCCTGTGCTTCTCATGATCATGAATACCTAACTTCCTTTTTTATATAAACCCAGATAAATTATCTTAATGATGGGTATTGAGAAAAATGAATTGTAACTGGAATTTTTTTCCCCAAAAAGACAATTTCAAAGATAGGAAATATATAATAAGACAAATATCCCTGGAAAGGGGCTACTGTGGGCTGCTAGAGGGTATGAAGTAGAGAGTGCGAAAAATGAAGGTCAAGATGGCAGAATAGAAAGTCTGACTAAAACTAACATCTGCCTAAACTATATTTTCTTTTCTCTCACATGTCCCAGGTAAATTCAGAAGACTGTTTTAGTTGGAACGGCTCCTTCTATAAGCAAACAGTTCAAAATAACAGGATGCACAAGTCATAACAGAGAGTATCCAGTGGATTCACAACCAACCCTGCTAATGGCTCTAAGAACTTTACAGTAAGATGAATGGTATCAGCAGATTCTAGACTCAGTCCTAAGGTCTGTCACTTGGTAGCTGAATGACTCTGTAGAATTTCCTAGATTGTTGGGTCTCCATTTCTTTCTCAGGAAATGGTGACAATAATACTAATTTCAAAGGACCATTTTACTTTTTTTCTTTTTTTCCAGACCCCAACATGCCAAATTGTAAGTTGCCCCTTGCCAAGCTTGGTTTCAACTACCTGTACATGAATACCTTAAATTATTTCCAAGTACAAAATGCAAAATCTTATGTATTTACCTTTTAAGAGCAATTATCAAAAAGAATCTACCATATTATCAAGTATCAAACACATAATGAGTGTTTCCTGTATACTCAAGATTGCACTAGGCACTGAATATACAATGAAGAAATAACAACATGGGTTGAGACCCTATGATCAGACCACAGTTCAAAGTTTGACTCTACCATTTATCTACTATGGAGTCAACCTTGGCTAAAAACTATCAACAGTCAACAACAAAAGCCAGTATGTGACTATTTGCTAAGCCAGGCTCTGTTACATACATTCACTTTAGTAATCTTCTACCTTATGAAGGAGGTACCACTCCATTCCCACCTTAAGCAGAGAGAATCTGCAACTTGACCAAGGTCACCAGTTTCTAAAACAGCAGGGCTCCAGAGCACTAGTAGCAGAGAAATAGTGTATATGTGCATAATCAGCAAGGCTGGTGTAAGGGCTAGAAATAATATGTGGAATGTGCGGATCATAGTAGTCAGCAGATAGTAGGTGGATAAGAAAAGGCACAACAATACAAGTTATACTGGAAGACAAATCAATTAGAAGCAATCTATACAGGTTCCTTAGTCTCAGTCTCTTTTTCAAGTCCTAGGGCAACTGGTCTATTGTTATGCAAGGTTGAATCACAGTTTATGATTATATTTCATAATATAAGGGACTATGAAAAGATAAAAATTTAAGGCTGAGACCATTCCAAACTACTGTGATATCTCTCTAGCTCAACAGTTTTTAAGTTCAACGGTTGTGTTTCTGAGACTCTATAGGAAGTCTGTAGTTTAAAAACATTGAATTTGAGAAACACAGTCATCTAGCTTATCACCTTTCACTTCAGAAAAGAGAAAAATGAAGATACGTTTAATAATTTGTTCCAAAGTCACAAACTTTGCAAAGATCAGATTCCTTTCCTCCAACTGAATTATCTGCTCACTAGCAGTGTTTTTACACTAAATCAGTTGCATAGTGATGTACACTAAAGAAACAGATAGAATAAGTAAAACTAGCATATAAAAGTGCAGAAAAGAGTGTAGAGGGTGGGCATAAAGAAGCAAAATCCATGCTCACAAGTCAAAAGGTTGTCTGTTCTATTTTGTTTTATTTACCACCCAACGGTTTCAAAATAAAGTCGCTCCAGATAAAAGAGAAGGATTCTCTTCTTTACATCTTATATAGAAATTCCTTGGAGAAAAAAAGGCCTGTTACAAACTTAGGAAACTCCAAAAGCTGTATTCTACAAATATCCCTTCCATTTTTGATGCATCCTTCAGCTAAAACTTGAGTCAAAGCTTTAGATACCTTAATGCAGAAGAGAGAAAGCTAGGCATGTGAAGTCATACTCCTCAGCTGCTGCCAAAGATGCTACAGGAATACAACGACAAGATGGACATTCTCATTCATGCGTCAAGGTAAATGGACGCCCCTTTTTCAATCATATCTAATTCCAAAAATAAATAGTTCTTTCTTTACCCGATCTCCTATTTAGAACTCAAAGCATAGATCTGTCTCATCTGCAGAATGAATTTCTTGGGGTACTAAAGAAAGTGACTGTAATTCATTCCTACTGTCAATGTCACTCCTCAGTGAGTACTTACCTGTTGTAGCGCCCTCCCTCGGTGGAAGACTTCACAAAAAAGGACTTGGAGAAGGATTGGGGGGGTGTCCCTCACTCACCGAAAACACTGCATTCTGAAGCCCAAAAGGTATAGGGGTCAGTCTAGCCAGCGCCACCACCTTCAGGCCGCTTCCTCCCTCCACGACGCGAATGACGGCGCTCAGTTTGTCGTTGCTTTGGATTCTGGCGGCCACCCAGGCGGTGAGCAGCCGTTTGCAGACCACATGGGCGATGAAGGTGCCGATGAGGACTCCCACCACCATCAGACCCATGCCAAGCACGAAGCCGTACAGGTAGCCGGCGGCCACGTTGAGCACGATGTAGCCCCAGCCGCAGGGGAACGAGACCACGATGAAGCCCACGACGAAAAGCAAGACGCCGAACAGCGAGTCGAGGCTCTCCACCCAGAGCAAGAGATGCTGCAGGTAGCGGCGGACCAGGGCCAGGGAAGCGAAGCACAGGGCGGCCAGCGCGCACACCAGCACGACGCTCCGGCACCAACAGGTGCTGCCGAGGCAGCAGCAACGCCAGCTTCTCACCTCCGCCACCCCGACCACCACGCCGCCGCCCCCGGGGCCGTCTGCCAAGGCCCCGTCCGGCGCCGGCGACTCGGAGGCCGCCGGCCGACCGTGGCGCTCCAGATAGGCTCTGAGCAGGGCGCCCGAGGCCGCCGCAGCCGCCGCGCTCGCCCCGCCCCCGAGGCCGCCCCCGGCCCCGCCTTCCGCCCGCGGCTGGGCCCAGCAAACAGGCGTTTCGGCGCGGCCCGAGCGCGCGGCGTGCTGCAGGAGCCGGGGCAGCGCCTGGAGCAGGCTCCCGCCGGGGATCCACATGCCTCGCTGTAGCACAGGCCCTCAACCAGCTGAACTCTCTGCAGGGTGGAAGCGCTCCATGTCACCTAGCATCAACTCCCCGCGGTTGCTCAGGAGGCGGGAGACTGTCAGCCAGAGGAAAGGTCTAAGAGTCCACGGTGGGGACAGAGGAAACTCCGGACCCGGAGCCTGCCGAGCCCGCCCCTTTTGCCCGCTAGGGGGCGGGGCCGAGGCGCGCGGAGGCGGGGTTAGCGGGGGCGGACCCCGCCCTCGTGACGCACAGCCTCAGGAAGGACGGGCCGGAGGCGGTGCGCGCCGGGGCCTTCCAGACCGGCGCTCGGATGCTTGCGTGTCAGTCAGGACGCGCGCTCCTCCTCTGGCCCACAGCTAGCCCGGTCCGTGGGCGGCTGCTGGGAACCTCCCCGGTTCCTTGGGCGGTTTCCGCAGTAACCTCAGCGTGGAGCCGGCAGCTCGGGAGCGCTCACGTCCGTAACCGGCTTGGCCACGTTAGGGGACGAAAAATTGTCAGTTCCGAGGAGGACGGGCAGATCGTCCTCCACTCATCTTCCGCCTTGGATTGGCCTCCCCAGGTAGCGAGGGGCTTTCAGATGAGTCGGTCGTTGAGGGAGCCCGCTAAATTGGGTGTAAAGTGCCACCTTGGATGGAGTGTCCCTTTTCACCCCAGAGGTCTTTTGTTAATGCCAGGCACTGAACTGGGAACACCGGAAAAGATTCTCCAGAGGAGATTTCCTAGGACTCCTGCGGCCTCTTCTCAGGCTTGCTTTTTCTCTTTTCACCCCTTCAGTATTAGTTTTCCTCAGGCCGTGGTAGCAGCCGGTAGAGACGTCCAGGTGGATTGTCAGGTGCCTCACACTCACCACGGTTTGATAACTACCAGTTGAGGCTTTGGTGGAAAAGAGTTTAGTAAACTGTACCTGATAAAGTCATTAATCCCTGAATCACACTGTTTCTTTTCAAACTGCAAAATGAAGAGTACAACATTACCTCATAGAATTGTTGAGCATCAAATAAAATAGTACACTAAGGCGACTGGCTTGCTTCCTGATAGCTATGCAGTGGTATCCGTAATCAAAAATATCATCTTTCACAGATTTGGTCTTTCTTCCTTTTGGGTTTCTTATCCCAACAGGAAAGCTGATGCTCTTTTTTTCCTGCCAAATAATGACCAGGACGTTAGGGTTCTTGCTGGTCGGGTGCCTGCTTGCTCCTTTATGCAGTTCCCGCTCAATCTCTACTACCCCTTACCCCAGATGTGTCTGAGTCAGCAAAAGTTCCTCTTTACCATTTAGCCGAAGTTCATTTCCTCTGGAAGACAGTGGGGAATCAACCGACTTCCCCACTATCTTCTCATCACTACCCAATTTGGCATTTCCTTTCCTCTCTCAGGGTACTTTCTGTGTAGCTACTTCATCACATTTGTCCTATTGTTTATTATTTCTTAATTTACCTCACTTTTTCCCTCTTTAGATTTGAATTTCTTCAAAGTGGGCCCCTTGGTTATTTAAGAAACAATGTTTGCTTGACTTACAGAGTTTTGCATGTCTGTAGTTGAAGAAAAAGGCAGGAAAACCAGGCAGAAAACTGATAGAATTGCCTGAGCAAGAATCCATGAAGAGCTGAAATAGGGTAGGAGTCCTGAATTTAGTAATGTGGAGAAATGTCAATGAATTTGATGACTGATTAGGTGTTAGAAGGATAAGAAGTGAAGGACAGTCTGAATTTCTTATTTGAGATAGTAGATAGATAAAGGAACCATTAACCAAGAGAGAATATACAAACTGTCAGAAAGATGAAGGGGTCTGTCCTGATACAAGAGCTTTGAGATGTCTTCAATGCCATGCAAATGCTGTGTTCCAGTAGGCGGTTGAAAATATAAATACAAGGTTAAAATGAGCGACTCCTTTCTAGGAATTTTGACATTGGCATACAGGCAGCAGTTAAAACCATGGTCCAGGATGAGTGAATAGTGATAGTTGTGCCAAGTACTTGCCATTTCTTTCATGTACATGGCACAGTTGAGTATCTTGATCTCTTTATATTTGGATTGAGCTACATGATGTTCTACCAGGGAATTATGAGCATAGTATTTAATTGCTGCTGAAAGACCCTCCAGAACACTTTTCATCTTTGCCATGATGATCAACAGTGTTCCAGTGAGTATATGCTTGCCATTCTTGGTCCTGGAGGAGAAAGAATGCAAAATAAAGTCCTAAACACCTCAAAATGAACTTGTGAAGTCAGAAGAAAATTTTGGTTGTTTCTAGCCATTGATATTTGAGCATTTTATTACCATGACAGATTTTTGTCACTCTCAACTGATGTGAATGAGAAGGGAAGTGTTGGGACAGTAATGTGCTTGCTAGACTATTGCACTTGTGAGGAGAAACTCATAGTCTGCCTTCATGAGAAGAAGGAGGGGCAAGAATATTTATTTGGATATTTGAGTAGCTGTTAGAACCCAACCGCTCTTTTTTGTTTGTTTGTTTCTCATTGTGTCTCTATTCTTCTTTATCCCTAAGCTACTCTTGTATACCAACTGGCTATTTAATCCTCTCATTGGTTTCTAGCCCACATTTCAGAGGAATATTACTCAGATGTGGAACCCTTAACTCTAAACCCTTCTGGGCTTCCAGCCAATTTGTAGGTGTGTCACTCTTCATGAATCAGGTGCACATTCTGAGCTAAAGCAGTACCATTAGCAAAAGAAATCACCAACACTGTGAAAAGACAACCCAGGAGTGGGAAAAAATTATAGCCAACTGACCCTCAGACAAAGGACTTCTATCTAGAACATACAAAGAATTGAAAAAAATCAGACCCCCCCAAATTCTAAGATCCAATCCAAAAATGGGCATCTGAGATGAATACACACTTCTCAGATGAAATACAAATGGCAAGTAAATACGAAAATATGAAAAAATGTGCAACATCACTGGTCATTCAAGAAATGCAAATTAAAAGAACACTAAGATTCCGTTTCACCCCAGAAAGAATGGCTACTATCAAGAAATCAACCAGTAACAAATTCTATAGGAACTGTTGTGTTGTTTCCAAGATTTGTAATAGCTAAATCTTGGCAACAATCCAAATGCCCATCAATTGAGGAATGGATAAAAAGGAGGTAGCCAAACATGGTGGCACACACCTGTGATCCCAGCACTTGGGAGGCTGAGACAGGTAGGAGGATCATTGTGGACATGTCTTGGCTACAAACTGAGCTCGAGGCCAGCCACCTGAACCACATAGTGAGACCCTGTCTCAGAAAGACAAAAAAAAAAATCACAGACTCACATGTATAAACATCATAATATTTCCCTGATGTAAGAAGCTGAAAGAGTAAATAAGTTCCAAAATGTGTAATAGGTATTGTGAAATAGGAAGAAGTTGTTCAAAATACTATCTGATTTTTGTATGGCAGCTGTGGTCAGGGAAATTTGGGACACTTCCATTCTTGTGTCACTGCAATTTATTTTTCAAGATACTGTGGAAATTACATTTGATAATTTGAAGCCAGATGTGTCTTTATTTACATGTACCAGCCTACCACCATTAATCCAATGCTGTTTTACTGCATAAAGGAAATTACTAACTCCTTGCTTGGCCTACAAAACCTCAAAATCTCATCTCCTCCCCCTCCTCCACATTGCCACCACATTCAAATGTCCTGACCTCCTCTCTCTCTCTCTCTCTCTCTCTCTCTCTCTCTCTCTCTCTCGGTTTCCAGCCTAGCAGAATGAAAATCACACTGAAAACGGGCATGTTTCCTCTCTCAGACACTTGTATTCTGGTTCCCTGGAATACCTGGCACACTAAATATGTTTGACAGAAATGATTAGAAAGATGCTTGTGTGATGGCTGTTCTCCACTGTCCTCCATCCCAAGTTCATTCTCCACTCTTCCCTCCATTAATGGCCATCTCAGGAGGTGAACTGCTAGAGCTTCAGCCAGGTTCTATTTTGTTGCCTGTTTTTATTTAGTTTCAGTAGCAAGAGGCACCTATGGAAGATTGAAGGCTAGTAGAAGTGAGAGGTAATCAAGGTACTTATCTCTTCCCAACCCACTTTCTCTATAGTTTTAGCAGTAGCTCTGTCTTTCTGTGGCCAGAGTTTTTGTTGAACAAGTTTCTAGCCCTTTACTAGCCTTGGTAATAGTTTTCAGATTCTCTGAGGCTAAACAGTCCCACATGATATAGATTCAGGGAAAATGGTAACTGCTCAGTCCAAGAAGTAGAACAGGAGGACAAATGATACAGCTTCAATCTAAGGCCAAAGGCCTGAAAAAGCCCCCTTGGTGCAAATCTGCATTCGTGGGATAAAATGTCTGGAGAGTAATATTTAAAGGCAACAGTAGCAGAAAAAAAATACATCCATTCAAAGAGTTGAATAGGTGTGTGTGTATGGGAGCGTCTCCTTTCTTCTGCTCTTGCATTCAGTCCTAGCACCTAAGTATTGGATGGTACTGTGCACATTCAGTTCAAGGTGTATGGGCCAATCTTGTCTGGAAACACCCACACTGATACACCCAGAAAGTACATTAACATTCGCTAAGTACCTCTCAATCCAGTCAAGTTGGCAATCAAAATTAGCAATCATAGCTAGTCTTTACTGTTGCTTCTGTTGCCTATTGGGACCTGGACTGACAGTGTGGCAGGCCAGAGGCTGCCGAGATCAGTGCAGCCGACACTTGGATTCACGTAACTTACCTGAGGCCACAGAAAAAATGATGGAACCAAGTTTCAAATTAAAAGTGAATTCAGGAGTTATGAGGAGATGAAGACAAACTGTTATACTAGAAGTCCAAGGACAGGGGACTTAAGAAGAAAGGAACAACAGTGCCCAAGAAAGCAAAGATTCAAAGCAAGAAGAGGACCTGTGAATATCCCTTAGATATCTCTTTTAAAAATAATTCAAGAAAAGTACTTCATTTAATGGCAAATTATAGTGGTTTGAGAATGAATGAAAGGTGAGTACAAAAGCATGAATTTAGAAAGCCTTTTTGATAATCTTGAATATGATGGAAAAAGTGTCAGCTAGAAAGTAATACAATGTGAGATGAGGATATTGTTTAGAGTGTAATTTACTGAAAACCATCTCTTTTATAGCTATAGATTTCCACATACTATACAATATTACCTTCTATTAAACTTAAGTACACCCATAACAATATACTTTTCATTATGTGGACCATCAAGCTAACTGGGACACTCAGTTCACTGTGATACACTGTTATGCAGAAAAATTGTTCCTCAAGCAGAATTAGTAGTCTTTTTTTTTTTATTGGTAGTCTTTTTGATCTGGGTTTGGTAACCTGCTGGATTTTTGCCTTTCTTTGCCGCCATCTTATATCTTTGCTTAGGAGAAGATTTGAGGATTCTGGGTTCAAAATTGAGAATCAGGCTTATTTTATAATTAGGCTCCAGAAGCCTTAAGATTTCCAGAAAACTTTGTACCAAGAAAGACATACACTAGGCATTCCTCCAAAACTATTACTGTACAGCCAAAGGAAAGCGGGAAGGGGTCTAAGTCGAATAGTGGCCTCAGGAGCGCAGTGCTGTACTTCAGTGGGCTCTCACGCCAATGAGGAAAGTAGTCACAACACTTCTTTGATGCATTTTCCAGAAGGCAAATGTCTTTCCTTTTCAGGTTTGTTTAAACTACATTATTTAAATGAGTATGTATAGATTCTGCATATAGTTTCTTTTTCAGTGTTAGCAACTAATTCTTTCTGAATGACAGATTTTCAGTTTTTCCCCTCAATGAGAGAGTATATCAAAAGTATATGCCTTGCCAGATGCCTGTGAGAAGATAAAGATGAATGAGTTGTGTTTTCTACTTTTGGAGAGTGCTGTCCAATGGTGAAGAAGAGAACAGCGACTCAATTAGAAAGCTAATGTGATGAATACTTCAGAGGCTGCTTTGGATTTGGGAAGACAGGTTTAAGGAGAATGATTCCTGATAGGGTGGCCGTTTCCAAAGGCTTGTAGTTCTGTTCTTTGATTGTATTAACTAGACATTTCAAACTAAAGGTTCCCTTGAGAGACTGAGTTAATAGTGAAAAATAACCAATTTTCTTCAATAACTCCTGAGCCCAACCTTATCATTGTCTTGAAAATTGTCTCAGTCTCATCCATCATTGATCTGCCACTGTTACAGTTACGTGTCTGCCTATACTTTACAAAGTCTGTACCTGTCTTTGTTCTGGCAGGAAGTGGGGTATCTACAACCTCCTCCTCTTACATTGATATTCACTATATATTTTGCCCAAAAGAAGTGGATCTTGATGAAAATGACAGATAAAGTTTAGGGAAGAAAAGGGAAGTACCAGCTTGTAGCAGCTAATTTGACTGTTTACCTGATTACCACTCTCAGAAAGAAAAAAAAAAAGCTATAGATTTAACTCTATGGATATGACTTCTAATTTAGAAGAGTAAGAAGACTTGGTGTTTCCAGTTTTCACTAGTCTCAATTCTGTGGGAAATAGCATTTTAGGATTTCAGGGTTCCATAGGGGAATGTTATTCATCTATGATAATATGCATACATGCCAAATCTTGAAGTTACTGTAATTCTATTTGTATTTTAGTCTAGCCACTGTACTAGTTGCACTACCTAGTATATTAGGAGAAAATAAATATAAAATATCCCATTTATGTTTATTTAAATATACAAGAAAAATGAAAATTCAGAATATTCTATTACCAATGGGAGTTTGTTTCTTAGTATAGAAAATACAATTGAGGCTGATAATGATTACTTCCATCAAATGAATCTGTCAGTTTTAAGACACACACACGTAAATAGAATTGTATTTTCCAAAATTTATTATATACCTAATTTTTTTAACACTTCTCATAAATCAGGACACAACTGTTCAGAGTTCAGAGAAAAATTTAGGAATTTGAGCTTGACTTTAGATTTACACCAATTTTTTTTCATTTATTAGATATGAGTTAGGCACTTAAGATGAACTCTTGATGTCTCCCTTGGCTTCCTGTGGCTGATCTGGCTGATCTACCTTACCTGTTCATGACCCTCAAACCTGTACTACCAGTTTAAGAGTAGCAAAAGAGAAGTCTGTCAGAAGATTTACCTTTAGTAATAACAAATGTCCTTTCCAGCTAAATCACCAAACAAAATCCTACTCAACAATTTCTTACTGGGAACATCTGTGTTCCCAGAATTTTGCAGGACACCTTGGGGTAGGTCCTCAAGAACCATGGTCAGAAGTCAAAAATAACTATAGCACAAAATATTAGGTACAGTGAGCACAGAAGGAAAGAATGATTAAATGTCTTTGGAAGTCAGAGGAAGCTTTGCAGCATAGGTGATATTTGAGCTGAGTGTTGAAGGGTGAGTATACACTTATTTATATCCTACTCATTCCAAAAGGATTTAAGGTGCCTTGCAGGGTTTGACTAGACCATAGGGGATTAAATAGCATTTCAGGCATGGAGGTGCCAAAGAACAGAGGTGTGAAAGGGCACAATGTGCTTAGGAAGTAGAATATTCTGAGAATAGACACATAAAGCATATATATTTGAGCCTAAGAAAAGCAAGGCACACAACATCGTTTATCTGCACTATCTTCTAGTAGTGGCTTTCAAACTTGAGCATGCACCAGAATCCCCCAGAGAGCTTTTAAAAGCACAGTTCATTTGAACCATCCCCAGAGATTTTGATTCTGAAGATCCAATTTTGATTCTACTAGAGGTGAACAGGCAAGAATTTTCCTTTCTTACAAATTCTCTAGTGATGCTGGTGCAGCTGGTATAGAGGTCATACTTTAAGAACCATTTTCAGATTTCTGGATTTTGTTCCATGATCAGTTAGAAGTCCTGGAATGTTTATAGTTTGAGAAAGAAATAAATAGATTTGAATTTAGAAAGTTTAAAAGAAGCTATGACAAGAATCATGGAATAAAACCATTTTATAGATTTTTTTTCCACATATCCAAGAAAAAGAATAAATGAGCCTGAGCTCATTTGTGGAAAAATAAAACAGACTTGAGAATTTCTAAATCATTAATTAATATTACTTGGAATTACTGATTATGGATAACAAGTGAAAGGGAAGACAACATGTTAAAATTATGTTCAAAGAATGAGAATGTAGCTCAGAGGCCTAGTGCTTGCCTATCTTGTGCAAAGCCCTGGGTTTAATCCCCAGTACTTAAAAAAATCATGTGTTTCATAATGTAGATGAAATACTCTATATGTAGTCAAAGAATCTTACTCTGCCAAAACCTTAAAAATGGGTCCCAACAAGTTGTACAAAATTTCAGATTATTTTCTTGTCAGTGTTATGGCTTAGGCCTTAACATTTGAGGAGATAGATGGCTTGGTTATGGCCACTCAGCAGTCATACCTCAAAAATGTGTGACATGAGGCCCCTTTAGGTAAGAGTAAGCCGTGCTAAGGAATTACCTTCTAGAATGTTGCTCACCAGTTGTGCCCACTCAGTGTATCAGAACCTTGGTCTTGTGTGAATTTCCCAGAGAGATGTAAAACAAATGTCTACCTTTAGCTTGGTGAATAAATTAATTTATTAGGACTTACTGAGCAGTGGGCAACTTGCAGTCTATAGCACCAAAAAAGTGGCCAGCCCCCTCTCCCTGCCCCACTGCTAGGCTACAAGTTTCATAGAGTGCTAAATAAAACAGCAAAAGCAGGATCAAAAGCAAGAAGCTCCTTGAAAGTTAGGTGTGTATCCTATTTCCAGTCCACCCTTATCAGAAAACTCCACTGGTCTCAGCACTGTCAAGCCTCAGGGGTAAATGACCTTGTTATGGTGCATTCTGGTGCACAGTCTAGATACCTCATGAGGGCCCACTGTAAGAGTGACTTTGGATGAGGCTTAGAGGACAGTTCTCACAACACTTGGTACTAGTATCAACTGTGTTCTTTTCAGACTTGGTATTCTTTTTAGCAAGTGTAGGAGCACCTACCAACAAACACAGACCCTGTTAGTATATATATAGAGACAGCATGAAGGATTATTGAGACTGGCCAAAGCCACAAAGATGGAAAGAGGAACATATATGAGCAATTCAATCCTAATAATGTTAACCACATAATAACATGCTGTGAAACTTTTATATGAACTTCAATTCTCCCTCTAGCAACTACTGAGCTTTCAACCAAGTGTGCCTAAGGAACAATCTTTGTTCCGTTCTCTTTTCTTTTGAAGAAACTTCTTCCTAAGATGTCCAGGTTCTATGGATTGTTTGATGTTTTGTGCTGTCTTTGGCTCTTGCAAGGCTGTTGAAATAGTCAAATCTTATATGAACATTTTTTAAAAGTTGTTTTTGTAATTTTTTAGTTTTTCCATCAATATGATCTTTGCCTGTGGTATTTATAAGGTAGTTGCCTCCTTCAGTCCTCCTTGATAAGCAGTGGTAACCCATTAGTTTCTCTTCCGTATCTCAAGTGCAGACTCAGTGTTCTGCCCCTTGGCAGTGATTCAGTGGGTGTGGGATGAAAGGATGGGATGGGATGGGGGTGAGTAAATGTTATATTTTGTTCCTTTTAACTGGCACAATAACTTATATTGAGTCTAAGATGAAAACAAATTTCTTTTCTGGAAAGAAATAATATCCTTTATTTATAACAACATTAAGCATAGTCTTTGGCAACAACTTTTCAGAAACTCTGTTTCTTCAATGTTTCATGTGCACAAGCCATGTAGAAACACAAATTTAATTACCATTTGAGTTAGAAGAAATTAATCTATTACTTCTTCTCCTCACCACTTGAATTTTGAGCCAAATTAGAAAGACACATAGTCAAATGAATGAAGATAAAAACTTTAATACTGTTTCTGAGAGAGTAGATAGAGAATGTACCCTAGAATAAGAAGCAAATAATAACTCCATACTGCAGGTTCAGTCCTTTGAACAGCCCACTAGAGAAAAAGTTTGAGCCTGCAGGTCAAGCACGTTTAAACATTGATCTACAATAGCTATCACCCACCTACTAGGTCATTTCACCATGGTGTGGAGGAGAGAGGAGGGTGGAGGGCAAGAAACCATGGTAAACATGACTGCACCTCATGAAAGTTGGAAGGCAAATTAGTCAAGTCAGACATTTTTTACAAAAGATTTTAAAGACAGTTATATGAATATAACAATGACTCACAATAATTATGTCCAGCAGTGGTACTGAACTACAGAAATACAATAGTCTCTTCTTTTAAGGGTGATTTCAAGGACAAAAAGGAATTTAAAATACCAAGAGAATGGGTTTTCTGGGGGGGAGGCTATAAATGAAGATGATGAATGCTGTAATCAGTTGCATAACTTGTATCAACTCTATGCTGAATGTAATAATATAAAGGCATAATTAAAGCTTTTTAAAGTTGTCACATATTGTTAGTTTCCTCCAATCTACTCCTTCACACAGGCAAAAGGAAAGTTAAAGTTAGAATCCTGGCCACCCCACTAAAGATGCCTTTATCAGCCTGGCTTGCAGTTGGAGAAAGCCATGTGAATATATTGTCACAATGGAAAGACAGTTTATAAGAGATATGTGTGACTATCCTCACTTGTTTAAAATGAATTGCCCCGCCCTCCACTTTCTCCTGAGCTATGTTTCTCTTGATACTAACATGACAGAGACTCAGGCTACAGGGGCCCTTAATGACCTAATGGAACAAAACAATCCTACTAGTTGAGCCTCAGATGAGAGAAAAATAAAAGTTTATTTAGATGACTATGGTTTTTAAATTTCTTTCTTTTTTCTTCTTTTATATATATTAACATTCATACTACCAAATACTAACATATCTCTTTTTAGAGACATTCTAAAATAATCAATAAAAAGTTGGCTATAGTAGTGGATTGAATGGTGGTCTCCAAAAGGTACTTACACAGAGGACCTATTATGTAAGATTATTTGTAAGAAAAAGTCTTTGCAGATATAATTAAGATAAGGATCTCCAGCTGATATTATATTGGATCTATAGTTACAGCTTGATACTTCACTGCTTTGAAACTTGTCAAATTTGTTTGGTGCTTGATACACAAGCTAGAACTTGCTAAAGTCAATTGCTTTGTGACTTGCTACCTTTTCCAGCCAAAACAATTTGCTTGGTACTTGCCTTTTTTAAAAAGCTTTTTATTATTCGTCTTGTCTTTTGGAACCAATTAACGACAAGTATCAGTGTACCACTGTATTGGATTGACCAGGTGATCCCTAAATCCAGCAACACATCATTTTTTAAAAAACAGGCTATTATAGATTCCCATGATAGCCCACAGTGTTTTTGAGATGCAGAGTATACTTTTATCTTTGCTCTTACCCTCTTTTTCTGTTTACTTGTCATAAGCTCACTCTGCAAAGCCAGTTTCTCTCCCACACTTCACTTTTATTGTCTCAAGTAAACTTAGCCACTACTTAAAAAAAAATACAAACATCAGAGGAAAGACTGAGATAGCAGAGAAGAAAGCCATGTGAATACTGAAAATTGAAATTGAGGTTCATGATGTGTCTGCAAGCCAGGAAATACATAGAATTACCAGAAGATGGAACAGCTTATGACTTCTACTCTGGAATTTTCAGAAGAATGACCCTTGATTTTAGACATCTGAACTTCAAAACTGTAAGAAACAAAGTTTTAGCCACATAGTTTAGTGTAATTTGTTAAGGCAGCCTCAGAAAACTAGCATAACTACCTAATAAAAGTTGATAATGAAGATGAAGAAGCTGGACATTCAGATTAAAATGAATAATTTGTTTTTCTATAAAATATTGGCAATCATAGAATACTAATATGTCAACTCAGAGGTGCAGGTAAAAATGGGGAAACATAGTCCTAGTTTTAGTAGTTTCATTGTCTCTTTGGGAAATAGAGCTATACATAGAAAACAATGAATTACTGAAAAAAGAAAAATTTCATGGAAGATTGTAGGCTATTTGAGGCTGAGAAAATCACCCACCTGGTCAATCCAATACAGTGGCACACTGATACTTGTTGTTAATTGGTTCCAAAAGACAAGGCGAATAATAAAAAGATTTTTTTAAAAAATCAGATACATAAGGAATGATACAAATGCACTGTGAACAGTTAAATTCTTAAAATATTAAATTTTAAAAAAGTATACTCCCCTTTACTTATCCCATATGTTTCATCACTTTCTGAGGAAGTTCTGGCAGCCCTTTTTCCATGTCTTTATGAGGTGTGACCAAAAAAATGTCTACTGTATACTGTCCAACAGAAAGGCAAGCTTGTGAAAGCATTAGGAATGTCCTCATCCACCCTATTCACTGGATTTGTCACTGTGCAACTTCTTGCTCTTTCCTAAAGTCAAAATGACCATGAAAAGTAGATATTTTTAATCAATTTAGGACATCAAGGCAGCCATAACAGTACAACTGAAAACACAGAAAAGAACTTCCAGAGCTGCTTCAGAAAATGGCAAGAATAATCGGATAATTGTATTCAAAGCAAGGAGTATTTTGAGGCGGATTAATGGCAAGGTGTCCTTTAGTGTAATAAATTATTTTTTTAAATTATACATTCACTATATTTTTGGACCATGCCTCACATAATTTGTCCCTCTTGATAATTTCCAGTGGTGAAACTGTTAAAAACTTTTTATTTTTAAAAAAGCTTCTTATATTTTTAAAAGAACTTCTTTAAATAAAATATTCACTTACTGTAATACAGAACCTCAGTTCACCAGTGCTTCTGTTTGGGAGCAATATGGTCCCCAAATAAAAGTGTTCCACAAAATTTTGCTTCTGTTCACTAACTCCACATCAAGTGATGAGTATGACTAGGTAGTTTGTGAATGGAGATATTTAGTTAAATTCTTGTTAACCATTATTTGATGACGTTAGGAATATACTAGAAAGAATTTGAAAGCATAATATCAATCACAATGAAGTTATATTTTATATGAAAATGAAAGACTATCTTAAAGGGGTAAATACTTCATGTTCATTTTAGTAATTTCGGTTATGTTAAGAGTTATGTTCCAGTAAGTCATATGAACAATTTTAACATGATATTTATTAATTTTTCTTTTGAAAAATTTATCTCATAAAAATGTATAAAATAAAGGAGAATATGGCTTGAATAAATTAACAAATAATGAATAAATGCAGAAAATAATTGTTTTACACAAAATGTGCTTTAAATTTGAAAATAATATGCTTTAATATTTTTCAGTTTGCACAAAAAATCCTGACCTATCTCCTTTTTAATAAATGAAAAATTAAAATTATTACAGATCTGGACTCCTTTTTCTATACCTTTATTGCTTTATAGGTAAATTGATGAAATAACTTTCTTTTTAACCTGAATTGTTCCCTTAATTCAGAATAAATTAGAAAATCTAATGACTAGAATGTTTCTAGGTAGGCATTTGTGCAGAATTCTTTCTCATATATCTATTTTTAAAACACATTTTAAAAATATTTTCTGGGCCTAAAAGTAATGGACCTTTTTCAAAATTATATCTGTACTAAAGCCATTCCTAAGGTTAAAAGCCAACAAATCAAAAATCAAGCTTGTCTCCTGATCTGATACAAATAGTATATTGATTATTATACCTTGGAGTACACTCAGATTAAAATTTACTTCAGATTAGTTTCATATTGGTGGTATAAACTACAGAATCACCCTAAAGAATGTCTTTCCTGATATTGCAGATAAACTAAAAAACAGTATAGAATTTATTATCCAAGTCATCTCTAACCTAAAGCCCTTGTTAGATTTTCTCATTGAAGACAGAGGTGAAAAGAATCCTTCTGAATTACTTAGGATAAAGTCATATGGAAAAGTCCTTGTGCTTCTTGCTAATCCTCTAGTCACATTGCTACAGAAAACGAACCAAACACAGGGAAGAAACGGCGGCAAGCAGGTTTAGGAGGCAGTTTATTAAGCCAGTGGGTTTGACTGGGATCTCTCCTGAAGAGTCAGAGCCCCACCCAGCAGGGTTTGGGGATTTTATGGGAAAAGCAAGGAGGAAGTACACGTGCAGATTTAGTGCATTGTAATTGGCCGGTTAAGTGATATCTTGGGTTGCTGAGGGAGTTTAAACATTTCAGATTACATTGCAAGGCTATCAGCTACACAAAGCATAAGTTATATAGAGGAAGAAATGTCCTATTACACTTTAAGTTACATTGCAAGACCATCGGTTATACAAAGACAGTAAAGACAGGGGTTACACAAAGGAGCACTTCAAGTTACATTTTAAGGCCATCTGTCAGACAAGCTTACAAAAAGGAAGGAATGTTTTATTATCAGATTGGTCCAAACATGTCAGCTTGGTTTGGGCAGGCTTTCTTAGCAAACTTTTATTTAAAATTTTAAATTCCCTTTCAACATAGGCAATAGAGTTACTCTTTTAAACATATTATGAAATTCAAAGTCATTATAAGAAAGAAACATTTGCAGTCATATTAAGAAACTATAGTTCCAATGAAAAAGACAAATTGAATGGGTCACTGGCATACTCAATCTTAGCTGTAGTTTTAAAACAACGAATTTATAAAATTACATTTTTGTTTAAGTGCCTAGGTATCTACTATGTTTTAAAAATTCCACATGATGTTTACCAGCTTATTATGCTTAGAATGTATCTGTATACTTTTCAGATGTATAGCATTTTAGGTTACATTGCAATTTTTTCTACTAAATTCTCATATCTTCTCTCAGTAGTACTGAAGTTTTGTTAATACAATATTTGATATAGACAATTAACATAAAAGCCATTGCCATTTTATTAAATTAGAGAAGTCAGGATTCACTTTTTAAAGACTATTTGGGTGGTAGAAAAAAGTAAAACCAGCTTTGTGTTGGCATTGCTATTTTTTAAATCTGTTTCTATAAGATTTTTGTTGAACTAAAGTCATTTTGTTTCTCAGTTGAAACTTTTTAACATTTCAAAGCAAGTTTTCACATGGGTGCTGTCAAATAAAATATATGTGGAAACAATAAACCAATAATAATGCTTCACATGTATTCAGTTTCAAGTTTTACACACACAAAAAGAAAAAAATCAAATGAGGCTTTGAATAAACTTATACTGTTTTTAAGACTTATAACATCTGTTTATAAAACTGCTTTTTTAGACAATTGAAAAATGTTCCCCTTGTGAAATAATGTTTGTTGTTATGTGATAGTTAAATCAAATGAAAAATAAGGGCAAGAGTAGTCAAATACTAAAGAAAAACTTATTGTACAAATATCCTCAAAAAACAATCTTGAAAATAATATTTTTTCACATGTAAACATTATTACCATGGAGTTTGCCACTGTATTTTAAAGTCAGTGGTAGTCATATAGTCATACATTTCTAACTAAGTGATATCAGTGATTGCTAAAACTTTGCAAAAAGGTGTATGTGACTTTTTGTTTTAATTATTTTCAGAAGGAATTCCTGTTTCCATGTTCAACTTCTCTGCTTACTCAATGTTTTAAAACTCAATGTTCCTAAAAAGAAAAGATGATGCCTATTCAGTTGTCAACAATCAGGTACTATATTTGTTTTTGCAAACCTGACTTTCAATTACTGCTTGAGCATTTATATATTAATATAACAGTAGATAACCTCCAGTTATGTTTTGGTAATGTTTGTATAGACATTTCATCTGAGAAAAGGCTAATATCTTTGATGGAACAAACCCTGGCAAATTGTATTTATTTGAAGTCTTCTGAGTTAGAGTAATGTTTAACTGATTTTGGTGACTGTTAAAAAACAAAAATAACTGGTATTACAAACAACCCATGTTACTTTTCACAAATAGAGAAAATACCTTGTATAGATTAAACAGAAGCAGTTTTAACTCATCAGATTAGATGGAGACTATGTGCTTTTACTGCCTGCAAGATTTGTCTTCCTTGAGCTACTGATTTGCAGGCACTACTGAACAACCTTTTTCTGCAAGACCAGCCCCATTGAGGCCTGAAACAGTATAAATCAAGCAAGTATTTTTTTTCAAGAAGTTGTTAGCAAGAAAATAAATGTATCAGTAAGAAGATGGGCCAGAACTCCAATCTGCAGGTGTAAATCTAAAGGGCACTGGTATTTTAATCCTAACAATAGATGAGATCATCTAGGAAAGAGGACTAGAGCAATTTTTATTGGCCTTCTAAAACCCATGCCACTGTGAATAAACACAACACCCTTCTCTTTCTCATGATCATTAACAATCCTAACATCAACATCTAGTGTTCCAACTTTTGTTCTTGTGGTCTATGTTATAAAACCAATATTTTGGGCTAGGTATATAGCCCAGTGGCACAGCACTGGACTGGCAGGCTTGAAGTCCTGAGTTTGATTCCTGGTACCAAAAAATAAGAAAATACAATCAATATTTTTGGCTTATTTTCAAGTTATAATCATGCTCAGCAGTATAATGTTTTGGTAAGAGATCACATATACAGAAATGGTCCCTTAGGATTATAATGGAGCTAAAAAATTCTTACGGGATAGTGATGTAACCCATTACTCAGATGTTTGTGGTGATGCTGGTATAAACAAACTTGTACTACCAATTGTATATAATTATGTACAGTACATAATAATTGATAATAGTGTTGTGGGTTTATGTATTTGCTATAATGTACCTCATCATTATCTTAGCGTGTACTCTTTTCAATAAAGAGTATTTATTGTAAAGCAGCGTGCTGTATCATTTCTGCAGTAACCTCATACTTCTTGTGTTTACTGCATCTCAATCTCATCAAAAAACTTTATGGAATGATTGGCCTATATACCATATATGTTTGTTAAATATGCCCTACAATGTTTGTAGAAGGACAAAACTAGCTAATTAATGATAGATTTCTCAGACCATATCCCAGACATTAAACAACATGTGACTATATCATAAAATTTAATACGTATTTTCAGCTGCACATTGAAAACCTCTAGTGAATAAAAGGAGCAGCCAGCTGAACAAGGGCTTGACAAAGGGATTAACCATGGCCAGCCCTCCCACCACACAGGGTTGCTAAGAGCACTATATGAAACCATATATGTGGAGACCTTTGAGACTAAATATGCAAAAGCCAGAATCTGTGTTAACACTCGCTAGAAGCATAGGTGCAATAGGAAATTCTAAAATGGTATATTGCAGGGATTAGTTCTATTCTTTGCACAACTTGATCCACATGGCTACAGTCGGATTCATGCCAAATATATTTTATTACCAGCATTGAAATCATTTGCCCCTCTCTTAATGTTCAATAGCTCTGTATATCCAAACCTAGCAAGTCAAGTAGAGTGGCTCACAATTAGCATGTGTGTTAGGATAAACAGCCTTATTCAGTGTGGGAAGTCCTGGGTCACTGTCATGACCTTGTGCTCCATGTACTGGTCTGCAGGTATCTCTGTGTTACACCATTTACAGTAACTGTTAAGATTTTCACTGATGCCAATGAAACACATTCTACAAACAAAAATAGGATTTTTATTTTTAATCCAATTTTTCTTGCTTATACTTTTTGAAATTTGAGTGAGATTAAGATACTATTTAATGGTGTTTAGTCAAAGTGTACTAAGAATATGTCTTGACTTAACTAATCATCTTTTCCTTATACCTCTGTGGAGTATATTGTCACAATGCAAATGATTAAGGCAGAAAGCAATAACAGTGTAAATCTATATTAGTTGAGAATTTTATTTAAAGCCATAGCCCAAAGCTCGAGAAAATCTGGTTGAATAAAAAACAGGCTTCTTTTTCTTGAGGTTTTCTTTTTTTTTAAATAGCTTCAGGCTACCACAAATTTACAATGGTTCATTCCCCATCCCAACTTTCCCCTGTGATTTCAGTGTGCAGGGTACTAGAAATTACTAAGAGCAAAAAAGAAGACCTTGTTAGCTCTCCTGTGTATTGCTGAAGTTGTCTGGGTTATGCTTCAGAGAGAGAGAGAGAGAAACAAAAAGGATCAGTCCTTCCATCCCCTCACCCCATCTTCACCCTGACCTGTCAGACAACTGATGGAAAGGGAGAGAAGGCAAACGTCTGCTGACCCTGCTGACCGCTTTCTTGACCTAAGGGGAAATTCCAGAAAAAGGATCAAGATCCTGTGATTTTTTAACAGTGAAACTAACTCCTCTCCTTAAGCTGAAAGAGAGTGAAAATGTAGAGCGGAGCTCTATATCTAAGGAGCAACAAAAGTATTTCAAGTATTTGAGTACATTTCATAAGGAAAACATATTAGTTTTCTTGTTTTTTGTTAGCCCTCTGATAAAAAGGCTTTTATCCAAGTCTCTGGAAAATAAATCAGCCATCTCCTTGATTCCTTAGGGACCAGTGAAAAAGTCTGAGCACATACACATTTTTTACAATATGTGTCTGGCACTAACCCAGAACCCTAGTGAGCAAGGCTGACTCATGGAGTTCTACAAGGACTCCTTTTGTGTCCTTGGCCCAAAGCCTGTATGAAAAGAAAGCAAAGGGCTCTTTGACTCCTCTTCCCTCAGCCTACACTCTCATTTTTGTCCTCAAAGTCCTGCTGTTCAGTAGTAACAAGGGGAAAGTAAAGTGTAAGAAAAATAGCACCCCAGGCAAAAGATCTGTTCTCCTTTATGCTTAAAATTTTTCAATCTTAGTTACCAAGTCTTAGGACATTTTACATGTGTGTGTGTGCATGTGCATTGATGGAGAAACTTTTCATATAAAGCCACATAAAAGGATACACTGTATGTGAAACAAACAGCAGCAAAATCAAGATCCCCAAAGAGTCCTAAGGTGCCAAAGTTTGAAGTGTTTACTTACCTGCAAGCCCCTTAGAAATGTACAACGCTGAGTTTCTGTATCTTCCCTCAGCCTTTGAGCCTCCTTCTTGAGATATTCATCATGTTTTGCTATTTCTCAACAGCCTCTTCTTCATGGGCTGGAAGCCTCCAAGGGGCAAGACATGTCTGTCTTATTCTTTGTTCTTTAGCACTTAATAGTCTCTCAAGAGGGTTTTTTTTTTTTTTTCCTTGAATGATACTTCATCACGCCCTGTCACCTTTTCAGAACACCATTAGGTGGAGACTTGGAGAGAAGTCCTCTTTTTATAAAGTGCTGAGTGTTGAGCAAGCTAACTCTAAAAATATTTTTTTCGTTTCTAGTCACTTATACCAGTTTTTATTTGTCCATAGCCCTATGAAGATTTTTTCACTGGTCTCCAAGGAATCAAAAGGATGGATGATTTATTTTTCAAGGGCTTGGAAAAGAACCTATTTTTATTAGAGATCTAAGAGAACACAAGAATACTATAATGTTTTACTTAAGAAATATATTTGTATATAATATATTATCAATAAATTTAGATGATATAATACAGTTTTCACTGCACAAGCATGTATATATATAGGCCCAATGTTTTTTTTTTCTGTATTTATAATAGCTATAAGTAACTTTTGGTTCACAACAGTATTTCTGTTCTCAATAATACAAATTTACTTATATAATGTACCTTATTGTGCCAGTCAGTGCTTTTCTAGAGAAACAGATATAACACAAGATATAGAAATGTGTGAGGATTTACAAGATTGGCTTACCACGGCCACTCATGGAGTAGGATGAGGGAAAGTGCAGAGGGCATCTGCACACTGGAGACTAAAGGATCCAGTCCAAGGTCTAGACTCACTGCAGTGTCCAGTGTAAGTCCACGTCAGGGTCCACGATGGTAGGCTAAAGATTCTGCTTTGGAAGCAAGGGGATGATGTCCAAGGTGGAGGATAAGACTAGAGTTCCTTGGAAGAAACAGAAGATGTGTCCTTCCTCATTTCTCCTTAATACCATGCTGGCCAAGAGTGGCCCTAGGGTAGGTCTTCCATACCATAAGGTGTGGAATTGTAGAGCCAATTAGTTAAACTTCTCTTAATGTCTCAGATTGACACAATCACTCAACCATCACACTTATATTAGGAGATCTTTAGTATTTAATCCAAACATAGATACCAAAAATTACTCTTTGTTTCTTTATTACTGAATTTCCAGCAGATTATACCTTATGTTTAATTTTTAAAAGATAAATAAAATTTGGGGAATTGATTATAAAAGCCAGTTGCCCCCTGGTACTCAACAAATATTTCTAATTCTCTAAGTGGAAATTGAGAAGAATACAAGACAGTGGTAAATTCTAACTTTTAAGCTATGTAGTTTTCAAAAATTATTTGCCATCATCATGTTAGATATCTTTTAATTAATATTATCAAGGTAACAAGGCCCTTAGAAGTCAAAGCAATCCAAAAAGATTTCTGTTCAGAGAAAAATTTTTTAACTTGATTACAGCATTAATACCTAGCCCTGGAAAACTGAAACGTTTCAATAAACATTTGAACACAATTTATTTTCATAATATGAACAGCTGTGTGGAGGATGAAGGACAAATAGCAAAAGGAGAGTATAAATCAAAAAACAGTAAATTTCATACAGAAGCAGACAAACAGAAAGTGAGATACTGAGATATAGGTAAAGTACTCTTGTTACAGTTTATTAGTTACTTGGGCTGCAAGATTCTGCAGTTGACACAATTTGCCACACCTTTGAAGCATGAGCTTTCATGGATTAATTATTCTAGGGGCTCAGACTTTCCACTCTGGAGATACAGGGATGGCTATTTGCCTTCAAGGAGGTAGACAAGTAATCAGGGCACTATAATTCTTTCACAGAATTTTTTATGTCAAGTATTAAAAAGCATTTTGGAACTCCCCGGCTTTTAAAAAACCCAATGTTAGTTGCTGTTATGGTTTGAATGTGTCTCCCAGTGTGCTGGAAACTCACTCTCTAAGGGCACAGTGTTGGGAAGTGGGACCTGGTAAGAAGCGAGCACATCATGAGTGGCCTGTAATTAATGTCGTTATTAAAGAAAAGGTTTATCATTCTCCAGAAGGGGTTGTTGCACAAATTGAGCCCCCTATCACCCTTTCTCACTTGTGCTCTCCACCTTTGTGCCTTCTACCATGAGATGAGACAACAAGAAAGTCATTATCAATATGGATCTCTCAATTTTGGACTTCCCAGCTTCCAGAGTCATAAGTAATCTGTTCTTTATATGTTACTGAGTCTCAGTTATTCTATTACAGCAACATAAAACAGACTAAGTCAATTTCACTTAAAATAAACTATGTATTGTAGAGCAGTAATACTATTATATCTCGCTTTAATAAAATGAGTACTGTTTTATTCATATTTCTAGTCAGTTTGCAATTTTTTAAAGGGTTTATATGGGCCTTATTTTACAGTTGCTATCTCAGGCTAAGTACATAAGGATAAGAACCAATGGATTTAATATTTAATTCCTTGATTTCAAATATAGCTACTGTAGTCAGGGGTTGCAAGGAGAACAATTACATACAAGACACATGATTTATAATATTATTTATAATGGTCACCCAAGGAGTCAAATACAAAGATAGTGCAGTAAATCTGTCCATAACACTAAAGACCTAGGAAACCCAGCTAAGGGCCTGGATCTCATGGCAATACCCTGCATGAGTTCAGCTGAAAACCCAGAGCCCACAGCAATAACTCATACAAGTCAGTCCCACAAATCTATGCTGGGAAGGCCCAAAGGTCAGTGATGGAAGCTAGAAAGTCTCTGCCAGCAGAGCGAAGGAGCTGTGCCAGCAGGCCAAGAGTGCTGTACTGGAGCCAAGAAGCAATGCTTAAAATAAGGACCAGGGCTCCCCTGAAAAGCATCACAGCCATTCTCATTCCAGTGGCAACGAGGTCCTGAGCTCCTCCGATGATGCGAGCAGCTGAGTACATATTAGGAAGCCAGCATGACAAACTTCTCCTGGAGATTGAACAGCACACATCTTCCTCTCCGGAGCCAGGAACCATGCTCGAAGTAAGGACCAAAGCCTCCCCCATAGTGAACCACAGCCCTTCTCAGAGACAAAGTCCCAAAACTCCTCTGATGATAACAGCTGAGTTCATATCAGGGAAGCCAGCATGACATGCTCCAACGGGAAAACCAACTGCTCCAAACAACACTACTACTTAGGAGAATCAACAAGGCTACTCTGCCTCTCTCAGTCTCCTTTTTATGCTGGCAAAAGTCCTTATGTGGGCCATCCACACTCAGCACCATGGTGATTCAGTTAGCTGGTGTTTAAGTTGACCACTACAGCTACATAAGAAGTCCTTTGCAGTTGCCCTCAACTTTTCTTTTAATCTGGAACTAAGCACCTTTTGTGCATGTGGCAATCACGGTGATTGCTTTGGATACAAAATCAGGTAACACTCTACATACATGGGTGCATAGAATGTTTCTCAGATAATGGTTTGTGTTCTAGGTATAATTCAAGAAGCATCAATATAGTGGTGATTTAACTGTTCATCCAAGGAGGGCTTATATAATGGGGAAATTGAGGATCAAGAAAAAATTGCAGAGAAATACCAGTATTTATGGAGTAGAGAGAATGCTTCTTGAGGAAATAAATAGGACTAGATGGGTTGTCATAGAAACCTCAAAAAAGGAGAATTTAAAAATCTATATAAAGTGGTGAAGAGTAGTAACCACTGCAGAATGATCAGGTGAGAAAAGCATTATTGAGTACACTCTGAATTTGGAAATTGAGAAGAGCAGTTTCAGTGGTGATGGCAAAGTCAGTTTCAGTGGGTTAACGAGTGAATAAAGAATGAAGATGAATTCCTATTGTTCTTCAGGAGGCTTGCTAATAAAGATGAGTAAAAAGAAAAAAATAAGAGCAAAGGTTATACTACAGAAGAGTTCAGGTGCAAAGAAATAATGTCTTTATAATGAGAAATATGCACCCACATTTATGTGGAGGAGAAACCAGTGGAGAAATATCTTGAAAGGAGGAAGTAGATATAGCAAAAATTTATACCAGTAGAGACAGTGTGTGCAGAGATACAGCACTGAGCACTAGTGAAAGGATTAGCTTTAGGCTGGAAGAAAGTGGTGATAGAGAACTGAGAACTTCAGGATGCACTGATATCCACTGAATTGTTTTCAGTTACATTTGATTTCCTCATGCTTATTCTCAGGAGAGAAAGCACGCCAGTGTGTCTTTACTCCTTCACTCAAACCACCTCAGGAGAAGTGGAATAAATGGTACATTCAGTAAATTTGGTTAGGATTATGCATCTCTATTAATAATAAAAGATAATTTTTTGTTTCCATCTGAAATCCTTTTTACTTCTCAATCAGTACTGGTTAGGAAAGACATGTCATTCTGTGTGTCAGTTAATACTTTTTAAAGTGCTGCATGCCCAGTTGCTATGGAGCACCCCAAATCTTTCTTCCTTTCTTAGTCAGACTTTTCAGGCAGAAACTGTTTTCCTGCCCTCTTGCACAAAAGTGACCATAGAATTTAATATCAGTATGGAAAATGATCAGAAGTGATGAGTGAGACTTCCACCTCACTTGCTTTAAAAGAAATTACTTGCTTACATCCTTTTTCTTGTGGGCTGGATCTTAAATATGGCTTCAAGCTGTTTTGACTGTGCAGAAGAACTCTAATCCCAGAGATTAACACAGAAATATGGAGACTATCTGAGTCATTCAAAGTTTTGGTAGAGCAGAGATGGACCTCTGTGATGCCCTATATTACTACATGACAGAGAAGATACATTTATTTTATTTATGCTATGTATATTTATGGTTTTTTCTTATAGGAACTTAGATTTTACCTGAAATGCCACAATAAATATGATTTGGCTTTAAAGAATCAATATTTTAAATTTTGATTTAGTTAAAATTTGACCCACTAAAGTCATTAGCTTACAAACTGGCATTAGGGTGCAGGTACTATTATTTGAATGACATACTTTCTAATATAAAATAATATGGTAACTATAAGTATGTTGGTAATATATTCCAAGAATGGCTGGGAAGAGAGGAAATTCTGGGTTTCAGCTTGTGCTTATAAGCCAAGAGACTAGGCCAGGCATAGTAGTACAGCCTGTGGTGCTAGCGCTTTGGGAGGCTGAGGAAGGAAGATCATAAGTTTTAACCCATACTGGGCAACTTGGTGACTTAGTAAAACCTTGTCTCAAAAAACATTAAAAAATTATAAAGAACATACTTCAATATGAGGCTCTAGGTTCAAACTCCAGGGTTGAAAAGAAAAAATGAAAATAAAAAACAAGAAAGATAGCTAAATATTTACTTGTACCAATTAGTTTCAAGTTTTAAAGAAAGTTTAGTTAAGAAAATTCTTTAGGCCTTTCAGGCAGAGAGGACAGCAAGTATAAAAATCCTAGGCAAAGAATGAACTCGCCTGTTTGAGTCAAGGAAAACATTGTAGCTGGTGTAATGGGTCAAGAAGAGACTTGGGAAATTCATTTGGACAGACTGATAATGGTCAGAACAGACAACCCTTGTAAATAAGATAAGGAAAGTAGACTTTATTCTAGGCATGGTGAGGAACCATTAGAAAACTTTAAGCAATTGAAACACATAAACAAATCTGCCTTTAAAAAATACTACTCCATCAAAAAAATGGATGTAAGGAAAGAAGCAAGGAATCTTGGTGCAAATAGCTGCACATACTGCAAATAGCCAAGGCAAGAGAAGACTGTGAGCCACTGGCACTGTGGTCCAGAACTCTTGAACATCCTTGGGATCTTCAACATAAGAAGTCCCCATTATTAGTAGGAAAGAATAAATGTATTAGTTGAAACTAAAAACAGTAAAGTATCAAAGATTTTCTTTTGTCTGCCGCTTACTAGCCAGAACATTCCTTCCTTCCTTTGCTCTGATACTGCTCTTGGCTGCTTCTGACCTGCCTTTGATGTCAGAGACTTAGTTTCTTGGCTCAGCTCAGCAATTCAGAATAGGGGCCCTCAACCACAGCTGCTTGATGGTGGGAACACGGTCAGCAAAATGGATGTCAAAATCTGAGTTAATCAAATCAAATGCTGGATAGGGCGCTCGGTTTGGTACTTTCAAAGGAAGTTGCTGCCAAATCCAGTGAATACTTGAAGCTGTTTTGAAAAGAGGCTTCTGCTGCTGCTTGACCATGGTAAGGCTTACAGATGGAGAGCTTTCTGTGTTAGTTGATCCACTGTGCTGAAAGAAGGAAGATAACAAAATTGGCTAGGGATAGATGCCTTCTGATTGGCACAGAAACAAGGTAGCAGGAAACTGGAGCAGATGAAGGTGATCTGAAAAGCAGTTTATAATGAAGAGTAGATCGTATCTTTTTCCATACAAAGCTAGTCTCCACCCTCTAATCTTTACATCTGGTAAAATTTGGACTCACTGCTTTGAATACAGGAGCAAGTGCTCCAGCAGCACCAGAGGTGAACCATGAAGCGAAGCCCTCCTTTTAATTCCAAAAGAAATTCCACTCTCCTCAGTTCAAGGACAAAGTGTCTTCTATCTGTGTTCAGACAGACATTTTCTCAAATGACAAACTGTCCATCTAATTTAACCAGCAACTTCAATTTGGTGATTCATGTGTGTGTGTGTGTGTGTGTGTGTGTGTGTGTGTGTGCGCGCGCGCGCGCGAACGTTTCCATGTGTGCTCAGAGGCAAAATAGTCCGTTAATAAAAAGGGTAGAAAAGAAGTATCAAGGACTTTGAAAGGAATAGTGTGTTGTTGACATGGCTGCTATAATTAAAACTGTAGACAGAGTTGACCAAATATGTTAAAACACTCTGAGGGCCCATGTGAGGTGAGAGAACACAAAAGTGCACAGTCATAGTCTATACTTGTTTATGGTTCTTTCCAACAACTCTCAGCAGACCACAATAAGGGAAGAAGAAGTAGATGGTTTAATAGAACATTGAGTATGGGTTTCCAGGAAAGTGGGCAGGAAAACTAATGTTAATTGGTGACCATGTGTTTGGAACCATAGACAAGGCTGCCTAGGATGGATAACATTGGAAGGAAAACCAAGGTAACAGGTATAACTTGATTACTATCATGGAGATTATGGAACCAAAGAGCATGCAAAGTGAAAACAAGAAAAAGAGAGGTCATGAAAAATGACAATAACTTGAGGAGGCATCACCTGCTACATTACATGCGCTCAACTATAGGTTAAGAAAAAAATCAAGTAATGTTTCATATAGTATCCCTACTTTGTAAATTATATGAGGATTCTATATTCAATAATGTTATGCTTTGAGCCTTAAATGTCTGACATATAATATAGCAGGTGAAATTATTTAAGCTCTAATCTATTCAAAGGGTGCTTATCCTCTTATGGTTAGATGGTAATCAGAAAGTATCTCTTCTGCCCCAACGTTTACTGAAAACTTCTCATTTGGCAGCCATGATTAGAGACTTTTACAAGCATTATGACACTTGATCCTAACAACAACAGTGAAATTTTACATGCCTAGCATAAAGTTATACCTAAGTTGAGCGACAGAACTGAAATTTATACCTGGCAGCACACTTACCGCACCTGGCTTCTCCTCCTGGCTTAACCACCATACTAGTCTCTCCTTTTATCATAGGATGGAATTACCTAGTATTGTTAACAAAGATTTTGTATTTGAAAATTATTTATGTTAGTCATGTTTCTGTCTCTGGGGAAAATTTTACCTGGGATAAATCAGCTTACAAAGAGTAAATACCTATTTTGGCTCATGATTTCAGAAGTTTTAGTCCATGTTCTGTCTCACCACTGGTCCAAAGACCAGTGGTGAGACAGAACATCATGGTGGAGAGTGTGTGGTGGAGCAAAGCTGCTCACCTCATGGCAATCAGGAATGAAAGAGGGAGAGAGAAGGAGAAGGAAGAAAACTGATTGATGGAGAAATGGATTGATGTCCCAATATTCCCTTCAAGAGTAAGCCTTAATTTTCCTAACTTCCTTCCAGTAGGTCCTACCTTCTAAAGTTTCCATTGCTTCCATTCAGTATCATCAGCTGGTGGCTAAAACTTGGGAGGTCAGGCATTTAAGACTCAAAGCTTAATATTATTGAATTATGGAATCTTCATATAATTTATGAAGTTGGGATACTGTATGAAACAATGCTTGATTTTTTTCTCAACAACCTTTAGTTGAACACATATAATGTAGCAGGCAACATACAATATACATTATGAATTGGTGTTACCATCATCACATGAAATACCCTATATTTAGCAGTCAGAAAAATATAGTAGAAGTTTGGTTGCAGATCTGTTAGAATGCTCTATGTAATTCCTGACCTTATAAATGAGTTATGATACAACTTTGACTTATTAAAAAAGATCCAATGAAATATATGACTTACTGATATGTAGACATTAGAACTCAAAACTTATGGATTTGATCAGAAGGAAACATAGGAAAAATATTAATCTCAGCAATTATTTATTTAAGACCTTGTTATTTTTTTTGTCTTGTTTTGGAGAGTTTTTTTGGTCTTTTTTTTTTCTTTTTCTTTTTCGGTACCAGGGATCAAATTCCGGGATCCTCACACTTAGCGGGCAGGTGTTGCACTGCTGCACCACGGATCTAGATCCCCAGCCAAGGTCGTGGTTATTTGAGACTGATTTTAGCCTTACTGAAAAATTGGCAAAAAGGTAAAGGAGAGTTCTCACATAGCCTCTCCTCACAGGCGCACAATCTCCCCATTATAATGTCACTCAACAGAGAGTACATTTGTTATAACTGATGAAACTGTATCGACATATAATATAGCTGAAGCTCATAGTTTACTTTCGAGTGTATACCCTCTGGGTTTGGACAAGTGTACAGTGACATGCATCCCTCATAATAGTATCATTTTCACTTCTCTAAAAATACCCTTTGTGGTCTGCTTACTCATCATCCCCTTCCCCCACCCCTGCAACCACTGATCTTACTGGCTCCAGAGTTTTGCCTTTTTCAGATCCTCAGAGTTGGAATCATACCTGTAGCATGTAGCCTTTTCCGAATGGTTTACTTCACTTAATAATTTGTATTTAAGTTCCCTATGTATCTTTTCTTTTTCTTTCTTTTTTTTTTTTTTTTTTTTTTTGAGAGGGTCTCACTCTATAGTGTAGGCCTGCCTTGAACTCACAGCGATCCTCTCCAGTTCTGGGATTAAAGGTGTGCACCACCATGCCTGGCTTCCTATGTATCTTTTCATAACTTGATAATCCATATCTTTTAAAACACTGCATAATATTCTATTATCTGGATGTACCACAGTTTATCCATTCACCTGTAAAAAGATACTTCTGTTTCAATTTTGGCAATTATGAATAAAGTTGCTATGAACATTCATCTGCAGGTTTTAGTATGAATGTAAGTTTTCAGCTAATTTAGGTAGGTAATGAATACCATACAACTGCCAGCTTGTGTGGTAAGCGTATTCCTAACGTAATTTTAAGAGTAACCTTTATCTAATACTGGTAGTTAGGAAGAAGCCTCTTGCTGTATATTATAAAAAAAATTCTGAAAGAAAGAAATGAGCAGTTACCTGTATCCATGAAAGGCATATATAGAAGATCCAATCAAAAACTGTAAGAGGAGACATTTAAGAGAGATAAAAATACTTCTTGCCTGACTAGAAAGCCACAAAGCCCAGGGGCTCTCTTCCTTGAATACTTAAGGGAAGACAAAGGACAGGCAGTTATCTCCTGAGTTTGTTTCATTCTTAAATTCTGGGGTACCTCTATCAGACTGATGCTAACAATCTTCCTCATCTGTAAAATTTGGGTGCTGGGTTAGGTTTTGTTTCATGAAAATAAGCACTGCATGATGGAACAGTTGGGTCCATTGTGGCTTGGAGACCCTGTAGAGACAATGTGTAGAGGGTAGAAAATAGCTTTAAATAGAAAGAAAACCATTCTTCATTTAAAGAAATCTCCTGTGGTTATTTCTGCATTTATCTTTTAAATAACAATTAAATAAGAGCAACACTGAAAACAGTAATAAAGTATCTTGAGTCTGAGGCTAGAAGAACACAAACACTCCCTCATCAGAGTCTTCTTAACATCTGCTGTGGGATCAGGATGATGAGTTGAGTAATTATTGTTTATTTTACCTCGAAGTTATTCTCTTGTTTGAGTCAGCTCGTTAGTTCTCTCCTAGTTAAGTTCATTCAAATGGACCATGTTTGTAGGGAATATCCTTAAATGGATAAGGCAGCATTGTGAGTGACTGGTAAAAGTAGAAAAAAAAAAAAGTTGAACCTCAGCATTTTGTGACAATGGAAATAATCTGAATTTTTTTGTTTTTGTTTTTGTTTTTGATTTTGTTAGAAAGAAAAGAAAGAATCTTGGTCCAATTAAAATCAAATTTTGAAAGAACTCTGAATCTTTTAACATAGCAATCTCAAAATATTGTGTCTGTATTTTGAATGGATTCTTTTGTTATATGACTCCACACCAATGAAAATATGACACTAATAAGGGATAAATGGATAAACCAGAAGTAACTACACTTAAATTTTAAGAATTCTATCTCTGATACATTTGTAGATTGTATTATTTAAGAATTTCTATATTCTTCAGAAATGCACTCATAGCAGTTTTAACTATAAGCCACGCTTCCAGTCAAGCTCTACTTTTTATATAATGTTCTCAGATATCTCCTGCACCACCCTGCCACCCTGCTGTTATTTTTAGGGGTCTTTTGTTCTCCTTGAAGTCATCTCTTATGCTGTACCTTTTTCCTTCCTGTCTCTGTCTTTGTCTGTCTCTCTTTGTCTTTCTGTCTCTCGCTCTCTGTCTCTCTGTCTCCATCTCTCTGTCACTCTCTCTTCCTTTTTTCTTTCTTTTTGTCTTTTTGAGACAGGGTCTTACTATGCAGTTTGGGCTTGTCTTGAACTCACTTTGTAGCCCAGGCTGGCCTGGAACTCACAACTATCGTCTTGCCTTAGCGTCCCAAGTGCTGGGATTACAGGTGTGCATCATCACACCTGGTTTATGCTGCACTCTTGATAAAGAACATTGCAGGCACATAGAATAAGACAACCTTCTGATGGAGAATGTGAAAACGAACAAGACAAACCAAACTTGAATAAAAAAAAAAAGACTACCACATAATGGAGTTTTCTGATGATAAAAATAGACTTAACTTTGCCTCAAAATATTCTCAGTCACCCCAGGCATGAAGACGGGAGAACTGTAGCTAGAATGGAGGTTTACTGAGTTCTGAAAAAAACTGTTTTGTGTATCATTCAGTGTTGTTCTTTTCATACAATCTTTTTACTCTCATTAACATAGAGAGGCAAAGGAATCAGCTCAATGTATAAATAAAGTTTGAAGTAACTCGGTATAAAAGAGTAGTTTTGCAAACCTGATCTTCAAATGCAAGATGAAATTGTTTACATTTTTAGAAGCTTAAGAGTTTTTTTTCTTTTAAATGGGGATTTAGAGTACAGAATTTCCTCTTTTCCTTTGTGTGTGTCTATGCATATATATATATATATATATATATGAAATTGATTATAAGATATTAATGAAAGTAACTGACTATAAAATTGACTGTAATACTAAAAGTGTGTAGAAATGAAAGCTCTTGAATGAAGTTCGGTTACAGACCAAAATAGAACATTACTGCACAATCCTGATGACTAAATTTTGACCTGCATAGATCAAAATAATAAAGGGAAAGAATAGCATGGAACAATGTGGCCTCATCCTCTACTTGAGGCCAACTTTAGCTAAATGGAGGGTGCTGGACCTAAGACCAATAGCAGCAAAATAAATGAGGTGGAACGCAAAGGTAAGTTTGGGACTAAGTGACACAAGAGGTGCATATTGAGGCAAAGATGTAAGTTACTCCCCATTTCCCTTGATCTCCAAGATCATAATCATCTTATTTTAAAAAAGAAACTTAAAAGAGGCTCAGACAGATCCTGCTGTTCCAGAAATTGGGGCCACATCAATACATTTGGATTTGCAAGTATGGAAAAGAAAGATGCATGTTTTTTGTTTTTTGTTTTTGTTTTGATAAAATCAGTTGTTCCATAATAATACTACTTAGAATTTCAATGAATATATAAACATATCTACTATATATACACTTTTCTTTACAGTTTATATTTACGGAATATAAACTGTATTATACTGTTTCCTATTTTCAACTACCACTACATATATAATTATGAATTCTCAGTATCCCTGTAGTTGTGCTTTTATTTCAGAAGGGTACATCATATTACTATTTTATGTACTGTAATTTATTAAAACAATTGCTTAATGACAGTTATTGATTTTTTGGTGGGGGAGGGGAATCATGGTAGAACTACTGTACATTGCCTTTTTTTCAGGTTGCAGTTATACTGGGTTGGAGGTGGTTGGCTTGCTTCCATTCTTTGCATTGAGTTTACTATGAGAGAATAGTTAACTTTTTAAAGTGAAAACAGAACTTTGAGTTTCAATTTAGACAACAAAATCCTCTGCCAACAACGAAACAGATAAACAAAAAAATTTGAGAATAAGTTTTTCAGCCAAACTTGTATCTATAATTTATTCAATTTCTGTCCTTTTAGAGTTTTTATTTCAACTACTGTGATAGTTTGCTTTGTATAACAGGTATTCTAAGGGTAAGAAATATTGATTTTTAAAAATCAATTGATACTGGTATAAATGGGCTTCCTTAATTAACCTAAAAGACGTAAGAGAAAAAGAGATTGTCAAAAATCCTTTCTAATTCACCACATAGATACAAGATGTGATAGAAAAATACAGTGACTGTTTTAACTTTAAAATTTATCACAGTAACAGACACAATGCCATTAATCCCACTTCCTGCACTCTCATCCCCTTGTTCTTGGCACTTTCTAAAGCAGTTCTGGAAATTCTTTTTCTGGAGTGTTTTAAGCTGCATTGTTGTAGCTACTTCGATGTCCTCATTAATTCAAAATGTTTACCTTTCATGATCGTATTGACTTTGAGGAGGAGTCAGAAGTCATATGGTGCCAGATCCAGTGAATAAGGCGGATGAGGACACACTGTAACATTTTTACAAGCCTGATTTTCTGTTGACTGACACTCAGCAGCAACATTCACTTCTTAAAAGCACTCATGAGAGAGAACTTCTTCCACAACTGCCTCGGAAATGAGATGTGTGTTTGAAGAGAAAGAGAGTTTCTTAAAAGAATTGACGACAATATATCTTTCCCTGTTATAAATTTTTACCTTTTAAATATTCACTGAACATTTTGATTGCACTGTATATGTCTAGGCAGGATCCTATAGATAAAAAGAGAAAAAGCCTTCCAATTTTTTCACTGTCACCCTTCTTTTTTTACTGGTTCCAATACAGAACAGTGTAATAGATGGGCATTCTTTGCTAGGACACAGTGAGGGTCCTTTGAATTTCTACTGCATGGAAATATCTTACCTGCTTCCTTGAATTTCCACTGCCTACCTGAAGGGTAGAGTTTCACTATCACTGGTAAGACAAGGGCATGAGAATCTCTAATGCTTTCGAGATCCTCTTGACTGTTAAGGATTCCCCTTATTTCATTAGGGCCCCATCTCTGGGTCTGGGTTTCTTCTGTAAGGATAGATCTGCTTCTTAGCAATTTCTGGTTCACAATAAAAGTGTTGGCATATTTCCCAGTGGCCTCATTACTCCTACGACTCAGAAAAGCAAGTGGGTTCCAATTATTGGCTGCTCTTTCTCTGAAAGATAGACTTCACCCTGATCATAGAAATTAAAATAAGGTGTCCTGTTCCCACTGATCAGTGTAATATTACCTCTGAGTAGTTGTCAAGGTTCAGTCACTAGGATAAGGCACATTGTACACATTATCTTATTTAATCTTCATAACAACCCTGAAGAGCTACTACTCTTACACCTGTTTTACAGGTGAAGAAACTGAAGGATAAATCAAATAATTTACCAGATAAGTCACACATTTAATGAGTGGTAAAGTTATAGTCCAAACTCAAACCTGTGGTTTTAATTATGTTGCTATGAATTTCCATCCCCTACCTTCTGAAATATAGTGAAGTCAATAAATATTTCAGAAATGAGTGAGTAATAAACGTGAAAGACCAGAGAGGAAGAATACGATCTAATTGGCCTCCTCTGTGAGCACAAAGGAGAACATGCAGGAATGACGGCCTACTGCAGGTTCTAGGGAAAGCTAATCTATCTGAGATTAAAGTGTTTACCTGAGCATGTGTTATTGAATTACATGAGGCAGAAGAATCTTGTGTTACTTTAATTGCTTGTACCCCCATACCTGGGTGAATAAAGTAGAACTACAGCCACCAGCATGGGGTTCTTCTGCTGACTGGAGGCAAGAGCCCCCTAGCTACCGGTATGCTAAACTGTGACTTTTTGTCATTTCCTCATTTACCCTCAGGTCAGGATGACAAACTAGTAGAACTAGGTCCCTGCTAGCAGTGCCCTGAGTGGGGAAAGCTCAAAGCATGGGCTGGTTCCCTATGACTGGAAGCAGGGATCTGGGACCTGTAGTGCATGCCGGATTGTGACAGACAAATAGTGAATGAATGAAACATTTCCCAGGTGGTAAATCCTTGAGTAGTTCATGTCTTGCTTGAGTTGTGCTAAACTAGTTTACTAAAAACAAACTTCTGAAATACAAAGTACATTTTGAGTATTGAAAAAGAGCAAATCTTGTTTAAAATATATATAAAAAAAGATTTGTTATGTAAAGGATCATATAAAAATATCATATGCAGAAAATAAAACAGGAAAGGAAAATAGACCTAAACAGTTCTTAATTGAATTAAGAATGCCAATTTAGAGAGGAGAGATTTGAATACCTATTGTCAGTCCAGATTATATGAGTGTGGTACAAAAAGCAATAAAGAATCACCTAAATTCAGTGAGAGGGGATGACATTCTTTGACAATAATAAAAAGATTGTTGAATCTTTTATTATTCGGCTTCAGCCTTTTGTACTGATCAGGATGTAGAGAAAAACCAAATGCAGAAAGTGGGAAACAGAGGAGGTTTTATTAAACTACAGCCTGGATATACTGGTAATGTGGAAGAAAGTACTTGAGAAGCTATTCCAGGGAAAATAGACTTCCTTCCCATTTAAAAACCATTTTGAATATGAAAAGTTCAATAACAAAATTAGTTTCTCTTCCTGACTTCTAAGAGTCTCCTTTTCATTTTATTTTTCATCTTTTTCATTATTAGTCAGAATTAGATTTTAATTCATTCCATATAAGTGTAGGCCAAAGAAATTTTAAATGTGAATGTTATTGAGCCTCAAACATTCACATCATCTAAGGAATAGTGTCACTGAAAATCCAAAATCATGCTTTCTAAATTTTAAAATTGTGTTGTGTTGTAATATATATGGCCAGACAATTTTTTTAAATTTTGTTTTACTAAGAGAGTGAAGTAAGTTTACATATTCAAAAAACAAGAGACAAGCAGTCAAGAAATTGTCTGTAGAGAGAGATTTCAGAGTTACTGAGTTTGTAGCAGATGACCAAAAGGCGATTTGGAACTCTTCCCTGAAAAATAAACCTAAAAATGAAGAGCCTAATAATATGAATGTGAAATAATTTTTAAAAATTAGGATCTGATCTCATTAATAGTTACTTTCTAAATACTAGTATCACTGAGTAACTTACTTCAGAAAATAAATAAGCATAAAAGGTATAAAATGACACAGGTTAAAATTAAATTCAATAAAACTAGGAATACTGAACTCTTTGATAATATATTATTAAATTAAGGTGGTTTATTAGAGATATGTAAATATTGAATGACTAAGGAATTGCTTTGCAACTATAAGACTCTCCAAGATGTTTTTTTATTAGAAATTCAACTTGTATTTACACAAAAGAAAAATTAAGTTGAAAATTTGTGTGCAAGAATGGCACTGTTCCTCTTTTGAGTAATACCATTTCTTTCTCAAATAGCACTGCTTGTAGCTTCCTCTCTCATGCAGGGACTAAAGCTCTGAAGTTGTCAGTGGGGCGCACCCAGCAGAGGAAAGAGTTCAGTAATAGAAAACACAGCAGATTCTTTAAAATCCTCTCTTAATGGATCTTTCTCCAAGATTCCAATCTGTATGGAAGCTATCAAATATCTCTCTTGTCTCTTCCAGAAAAATCCTTTCAGCTGTGCCAATATAATTCATGCCACTATCCTTTCCTGCTCTCTTGTGTAAAATCCCACAGATTCTAGACAAAAAAAAAAAAAAAAAATCAGTAACAAGCCAAATCCACAACCATCTAATATTCCTATAAGCATGATACAGACAAGGCTGTTTCCTGTATTATATAACAATGAGCAGTAAACATGCTGAAAGTTAAGCATATTTCCTAAATAGAAGAGGCAAAACAAGGCATTTCTCCTTGTTGTCCTCCCCCATCTGCTAACTGCTATTTCTTTTCTAGTAGAGTACATTTCACTGTCCTGTTTTGCTTTTTAAAGACACGTATACCAGTCTATTTGCAAAAGTCTGAGTATTGGAAAATATTAGTCCACCAGCTGACACATTTACCCAAGAAATATTTTTAACAGGTGCTGTGGAAAAATGAGAACCTAAATTTGTAGATAAGAGTTCCAAGAAAACTAGCAGTCCATGTGTGCACATAGCAATCTTTTTATTATTATTTTAAATATTTATTCAGCTGATAGAAGATACTTCAGCAACAGCAGTTAACTATTTAATGGCTTGCTTTCAAAAGAGCTGTGGTATAAAGAGATTTTGGAAATTAAAGGAAGTCATTTTAGCTGCATGGTGAGGTCAGATAATCTAGTGCTCCAAGTAACATTACAAATATTGTTCACAGTCCATAAACCCATGAGTGTATTGTGTGTGTGTGTGTGTAAGACCAAATTTATGTACTTAGAGTTTTCTCTCTTCTACTGCAGCTGAGTATTTGCAACTTTAGGTGATGAACTTCAAAGAAAATATAGCAAATATGAGAATTAAATCATATAAAGTACAAAATACAGTTCAACTACGATTAGCAGGTATGTTAAGATATAAAGTTGTTCATTTTTGATTTCTATGAAGACAAGTTGATGAAACAACAGAGAATACTTAAATTATTGTAAATGTATTGTTTTTCACAACAAAAAACAATGACTTTTAGTTAATACCACTATTCTTGGTAAAATGCCCTCTGGTCCTGATGTTTTGCCCTATGATAAAACCCAATTCCCACTGAGTGGAAACATGAGGACAAGAACTCATTGGCTGTATTTGCCACAAAATAGTGCCTGACATACAGCAGACACTCTAATAAATACTTGAAGAACTGACAGGGGCTGCACGGCAGATCTGATCTCTCTGATCTGAAGGACCTTATAAATACATCATGATGATGATGATGTTGCTATTGATGATGATGATAAATACTATCTATGGTTTATTGGATTCCTTCTGACAGAGATGACACTGTAAATTTATACATTTCATATGTCACCTAAACTTGGGAAATATAATTATTATTGCCATTTTACAGATGGTAAAACAAGTTACATAGTTTAGGCTATATTCTACCCAGGTCAGTCCTGCTCCTCTTACTGAATTTTTTTGGACAAACATATTTGGTACCAACACTGTGAACACAGGCCTACATTAAGGACAATGGATTGGGAATAATGCATATTCTAGGCTTGTAAGGGGCACAGTTCATACTGGAGATACTGCAAGTCCAATTTGCCAAATAACAGGTACAGAAACTGGTGTTATAATTTCAGAGGGAAAAAAATTGCTGTGTTCTAAAGATCTTGAAAAACACTTATGGGGGAAGGAAGTTTGGAATGGACATTGCAATATGATTAGAATTTGAATGGGGAGGAAATGGATATGAACCAAACTGAGAAGCCGGGACACCCATGGGCAGTTAGAAAACTGAAAAGATTCAAGTGGCTGGGGCCTAATCAAAGGACAGAACTCATTCTGAGAAATGTTTGCAGATATGATTATAAGGTAGCTTAAATGTCCAACTAAGAGGTTGGAAACTATCTCATAGGAGCCATCAAGTTTTTGAGATGGTATCTTATTTAAACAATCATTTTGTTTTCCATTTAAAAATATTCTATATAAATATTTTTAATATCCTCTCCCCAGTGTTATTTCCATGAGTCTACCAAGGAGTTTGGGATCCTTTTCCATATATAGCTTGAAACAGAACACATCAAAGTTAAAACCAAGTCCATATCCTGGCTGCAGAATGATTTCTTTTCATGTTTAGTGCAGGAGGTAACACTGGGGCTGTCCAAGGCTTTGCAAGGAAACTGCCTGTGGCTCTCATGTGTGCGCCTCTGCACATGCTCTTAAAGACTCTGGCGGAGACTAGAAGTGTGTTCTAGAGCAGGTGGACCCCTGAGGCTGGCTGGCCCTTTGTTTGTTGTGGAGGAGGACTGGGGCTGCTAGGAAGCTCAAAGTTTCTCCTCTTTCAACCACACAATATCTACTTTCAGTGTCTACTACACTGAGTTATATTTACATTTTTACTAGAAAAAAATTTTGTTGATGGTAAGCATTTGCAACTTGGGGCACTCATTGCATTGCCTGGAGCAGAAGCATATGCTGTGGAGAGATTAGAGCACCACAGTGCGTTTACTGCTTTCAGTTTGTCATTTGCCTTCTTTGTAACTGTTTGATTTTTTTTGACTCCTTGAGTTTTTAAAATATTATATAGCCAAATCTGATTTTTCCTTTGGAATTTTTTTCATAATACTTCTTTGGAGAAAATTCTTTCTTCATCCAGGAATCACACTAAGTACACATTTTCTAAGTATTAGCAGTATTTGGCTCCCCATCCTTCTAATGGTAACTGTTTATCTGGAAAGTGTTTGGATGATGACGTGAGCATTTAGTTATTTTAATAACAACCATTTTACCAATTTCATTTGTTACATAATTCATTCTATCCCCATTAATATGTGTAATTTGTACACAAAGGCTTTTAAAAATACAGTATTATTTAAATTTTATTAACCTCTTTCTCTTTGTTTATTTTGTGTACAGGAGTATCTACAACATGTTGCACTAGGCCTGACTTGTAGAAAATAGATAGCTCTTTCAATTTGTCCTCTTTTCCAAAATAATTTAATAATCATTTTTATGTTTCCCAACCCTCATCTTCACCCCTCTATACACACATTTTCAAAACTGGATTTTAGAAAAACAATGAATAGTTTTGATACTTTAGTGTAGGTTAGACCTTTGTAAGGAAAATAAAGAGCAATATTTCTGTTTTTGTTTTTTTGGGTTTTTTTTAAATTTTTCATTAGTACATATTTGCAATACATAGTAATCACATCCTTGGTTGGAAGTTGGTACATGTGTATAACACATCTTAATTCTTTTTACTTCCCCTTCCTCTCCCCGTTCTTCCTTTTTTCCTCTGTCTCTTGGGTTCCTTTCCTTTTGCAAAAGATTTATCTCCATATTTCACTTAAGGGTTTCCCTTATATCACTTTTGTCACAATTATCAAATCAGCAAAAGGGACTCAGGAAGTAGGACTTCAGAACAGAGTGCCACCAATGTAGAGGCACAGGCACAAGTTAAGAGGACATTCCACTCTCTAGGTATGGAACAACAGTGTCAAAATACAATTGGAGATAGAGACATAAAAACAAGTGTACTTTATTCCAAAGGTAGATTTGATAGCACTGGTCTTGGACATTTGATTCTTTTGAACTTGAGTTTGGAGGCTTAATAAAGAGATACGCCACTGTAATAATAGAAATATCTAATTGAGGAAGAATTTACCTTTCTAGAGGAAATAAATTAATTTGTAGATATGTTGAATTTGACATAATGTAAAGATTTCCAGTCATAAACATGTGAAAGGTAAATGAACACATTTTGCAGGACCAGAAGAAAGCTCTGACCAAAGGTGCAGAGCAGTTAATGCAATGGCTATGGGAGTGCCAGTGCGTCTAGCTTTGCCTCTTACAGAGTTTGCAAAGCCAGAGTTCTTTAAGTGTTCAACTCATCAAAGGGAGGTGGGTGCAGTGGTTGCCTATAGACAGCAGCTTTTCCAGTGGGGAGTGGGTAAGAGTGGGGAGCAGAGGCAAAGAATTGAGACCTAAGGAGCTACCATATTTAAAGAATAGGATAGTAGGAAGAAAATGGAGTGGTAAAGGAGAAAGTGACATTCGAACAAAAATGTCTGGCTCACTTGTCTCTTCTCACTTCTGATTCCCTTACCAGACTGGGTGGGATTATGACTTCCATTCAATCTTTGGGTTAGCTGTAGGACTCTTTCTTTAAATGCTGCTAGTGGACAAAGTACTGAGATGCTCTGACTGTAGTGTAAAAGAGGGGCAGGAGCCCTGGGCATTCTTCTTTCTTGGCATCTCCAATCTGAGTACCAGACTTTTCCCTGAAGCCTAGGTTAGAACCTCACAAGTTAAGATATTTGTAGTCAGCACGACCATACCTGCTCTGTCTGTGGAGTACCAAGCTGAACCTTGTGTCCCTAAGAATAAAGGAGAAACAATTTTGCCTGTGCAAAAATTTTGTCTAAATATTGACCAGAGCACTTGAAGAAAGTAGGATTTAAATTCACAGCCCTGATCTGAATAGAAATGCTGCTACCACTGATAATACTTGATAGCAGTCAAGAAACGAATTCTCTTTAGTACATTTACTTTCATGTTATAAACCATTATAGATGCTTGCTATTTAAAGATACTTAATATTCTAGTTCATCAGACAGTTGATAATAAAGACTGCAGAGAAATACAAGGAGAATAGAGGCATGGAGGAGGGTCACACGAGTTTATCTTTTATGGCTCTATATCTTTTTCCTCTTATCTAGTACCTTGGAAATGCATTCAGAGTTTGTCTAATATATGTTATAAGTATCTATCAAGATAATTTCTGTATCTGTTAAAGGCCTGAGCTTTGATTGTTACTTGGCTTCTTTATGATTGCTAGTCTTCTAAATTCTTCTTAATAAATACTTTTCCCTCTGTTGAGAGAGATAACAATACAACCAATTAATTTCCCTTTTAAGATTGATTCTGGCTTTTGTAGTCTTGTCTTTAGAGAACTAAAATTAGATTACAAATTACTTTAATGAAGGACACAAAATTCTGCTAGGCAATGCAACTTTTTGTAATTTTCTGAGATGTAGGCATCATGTTGCAGAATTGATAAGAAAGTTCAGATCTTTTCCTAGAAAAGTGGGTCTATTTATACCTTGTAACACTTGGGAAATAATTTGCCTAAATAACTGAGTTGTTCTCAAATATTTGTGTAGGTAGCAAACAGGCTATAAATAAAAACACAAATCCCCTGTCTCCACCCTCTAGATATTTTTTTAATATATATGCCATGGGCATCAGGGCTCTGCATTTAAAGAAATGCATATTCCAATTGACTTTGATGAAAGTAGTCCCATAGGTCATAGTTTGAGAAATAGAAAGTAGGTTCATCTCAAGGAAATCCACTGAGAGAAGCCATGGGTAAGTTTCACTGGACAAACCATGAAAAGTTCCCACTTCATCCAGCACACTTAAAGTTTGGACAGGTGCAAAGATGAATAATGCCAGGCTGTGAGCACATGTGGCTAATTCAATATAAACCTCTGAATGAGGAGGTACACAAAAATACTATGGTAGTTGTTCAAGCCATACACTTATTTGTGTTTTGACCTCTGTGCACTTGCCTTTGATGATATCCTAACAAGCTTTCAGAAAGCACATTTTCTCCCTTTCAGTTCTGTAAACCTTTGTTTATAAAATACAACTAACCTGCTGTGCAAATCCACCTGTTCAGAAATTACATTAATGGCTACGTTCACTATTCTAATCATCAAAAGTTTTCATTTCAGTTCTTCCCCTAATATATCATCACTTATTAGAATTACCCCTTCTGAAGACACTGAAAAAATAAGTTGTTTCAATTTTAACCAGCTTTTTGAATTACAAAAGTGTTGCTCTTGAAACACACATACAAATGTGGACTTATTCATGAAAGAATTTCCTTCAAAGGAAATTGTGTGGAGAAAATATAATTGTCTCATTGGTCTCAGTGGTAATTAGAAAAGAGGAGAGGCTTGGCTTTTGCCTATTGGTCTCCACTTGTTAGTGGCACTACCCCTGCTTATAACATAGTCAGTGAAATTTTGCTGCCAAACCACTAGGTGCTGTCAGAAGATTCACACTGGTGATCCAAAGTCAGCACTTGCCAGTGATAAAACTTTAATAATTAATGTACCATTTTTAGTTCTGTTTTCTCATCTATATATGCTTTAATAATTAATGTACCATTTTTAGTTTTGTTTTCTGATCTATATATTTTATTCCATCCTCTCTGATTTGTCCAGTCACTCAGTACATTATGTTTAATACCTGCTATGTGCCATATTCAATACTTTTTGTTGTAAACCTAAAAAATTGCCCTCCAGTGTGTATGGATAGAAAGGAGTCTGCTGATCTAAGGTGCAAATGACATAAATGCATATAAACATTATTTCAAGATATAAAGTGTTATATAAATGTAAACTACAATTATACATAAAGTTGTCATTGATTTTTTTTTCCTGTACTGTATCTGGTAAATTGGCAAAAAGTCCACTGGAAGAAAGTTGCCAGACTACTTTAAGGGCCAGGTGTGGTGACACACACTTATAATGCCAGCATTAAGGAGGCTGAGGCAGGGGGATTGCCATGAATTCGAGGTCACCCTGGAATTCATGGCAACTTCAAGGCCAGCCTGAATTACTTAATGAGACCCTCTCTTCAAAAAGAAGAATCCAAAAAGTCCTATTTGATGATGCACATAGATAATGGTCAATCTATTTGTTCTCCCAGGACTGCATAGGTGGATGTGGATCTGGGAACAGGATTTCAACTTTCTCATCTTTGCTTGTTTCCTTTATCCAGTCCAACCCATAAAAACCTTTGAGAATGATAAAAGCAAAACATGATGATCTATTCAGGGTTATAATTTTAAACAGGGCCTAAAGACTGAAACAGAGAAACTTGTGAAGTTTTGGTTCAGGGACAGTTTGGTTACCAGGTAACCTGGGGCTCAAGGTTTTCTGGACCACCAGAAAATGTAAATACAGGATTTCATGGAGTAAAAGATGTCAGAGACAACATTAAGTTTCTGGTTCTGATGAGGTGACAGTTTAAGAAATCAAGATGTCATCCTCCTCCTCCCCACTCTTTTTTTTTTTTCCAGTACTGGAAATTTAATGAAGTCCTTCCCACTGAACTATTTGAGTGTAATTGTAATTTTTAAATTTGAGACAAGTTCTTACTAAGTCGCTGAATTAATTGTCCATGCTAGAATTAAATGTGTTATTTTCCTGCCTCACCTTCTCAGAGTACTGGGGTTATTTTACTTTTAAACATTTAAAGGATGTATCATTGGTGGAATTATCATTCCTAACTTTTCTCCATCCTTCCTACAAGATTATAATCTTTGGCTTTACCACGTGACTTTCAGAGTGCCTTTTCCATTCCATTTTTATCAGGCTGCCCCAAGTGACTCTTTTTGGTCAGTGGAAAGTGAGTGGGACAGCACGTGATGTTTGAGCAGAAGTCTTGCTGCCATACTTCTCTTTTCCACCTACTAGAACAGTGATGGTGAAGCCATGACATACATGCCACACTTAGTTGTTTTTTGGTCATTGAAAACTCTAAAATGTTTGCCATCTCTGCCCTAGAATATGTAAGCAAGGGAAACTGCCCCTTAAGACTGAATTCTGGAATAATATTATGAGAAAAATTTTTAACAGATTTGTAATGTTTTAAACATGAAGTGTTTGTTGTTGTGAGTACCAAGATTTGGCATTTTTAAAAATGCCTACAGTACCAGTTAATGAAAGCTTCCTGCTGCACAGTGCTAACCTGAATAGCCAGGCTTGCTGCAGAAAGTTTTAAAATGAGAGACAGGAGGTAGTAAAACATAAATCCCTGTGCCAGAGCCTCACTGCCTGGGGGTAAATGAGGAGGTCAGTGGCAGGAGGCTGGCAGATGTGAGCATCTCGGCTTCAGGTTGGATTACTCTCTGCCCTTGGGATCCTGGTTTACATGGGTTAAGATCTGGTGCTCAAAGCATGTTTGGTCATCCATGTGACACAGTCATCAAAACTGCTATGAGAGAATCTCCGAATGTACAAGTCCTTGTAGAGGCAAATTAAGGCAGAAAGTGAATGGTTTTGGCAGCCTTCTAAGCACCACCTTTTATTATAAAGTGGGGTTGCCCACTCTTGTGAAGTGGCAGAGTGTTCAGAGTTTGGAAGCAAGCAGGATGTTGAAACACATCAAAGAACATTTATAAAGAGCCAGATAGTTTAAGCTTTGTAAGCCTTACTATCTCTGTCCCGGCAACTGAGCTCTGCCTCTGTGTAATGATAGCAGTCTTAAACAACATGAAATGAAAAATGGTGACTGTGTTCCAACGAAACAAAGCATTTTTGCAAAATCACATTACTGGCAAATCAGGCCTGCAGGCCATACTTTTCCGACTCTTGATCTAATGGCAAGTTTGGAAATATGGTATCAGTTAAAAGAAGGTTGTTGTACATTCCTTATTCAGAGAACACTGAAATGAAAATGTTCACTCAACAAAGCCATCATTACCATGAACAGAACTAGGACATATTAGCAAAATTTAATTAAACCCAATGAAGGGTCTAAATAGATGCTTGTCGTGTATGATCTGCAAACATAATTCAGTCTATTATATGAAGATAAGTTATATAGAAATTAATATACAAACCTGGCGTGGTGGCTCATGCCTGTAATCCCAGCACTCAGGAGGCTGAGGCAGGAGGATTGTTGCAAGTTCGAGACCAGCCTGAGCTACAAAGTGAGCTCAAGGCCTGCCCGAACTGCATAGAGAGACCCTGTCTCAAAAAGACAAAAAAAAATAATAAAGAAAAGAAATTAATATACAATCAGAGTGGGACTAGGGCCTCAAGAAAGTGGCACAAAAAATAAAGATATCAGAATTATGGCTGGGGGAAAATCTAAAGGGAGCCAAGCCTCAAGATGGAAAAGCAATGGCAAGGCCCACATGCCTTCCTAGAGACAAACAGCAATTTGAGATCAGACTGTAATTTGTACCACATGGTTCAGTGGACCCTGTTACATTGGTGGGTGACCAGAATATCTGGACCCATACTACTCACCTTCTGAAAAATGGCTTTGTTTTTCCCATGTACACTTGCTATGTGACTTGTTTCTCAATTGGATCAGTGTTAGCTAAGTGGCCATACTTGTAATCTCACAGACTGACTATAGTTTCACCAATGCTGTACCCATGTTGTGACTTTGCTATAATGATGGCCACCCTCTCAGGACATCTCCTGGAAATCCAAGAGCTATACTTCTGCTTTTTAAAAACTCTTCTAACTTCTTTTGGTTCATGACTCCATTCCTCAATGTTTAGGGACCTCAAACTTTAGCACATTTGAAATGTAACAGTTTGAGAGTTATATTTTTCTTATATCATGAGAACCCTGGAGAACTGACTTTATGAGACAGGATGTAACATGCAGTGACAACCACAAACTCTAGCTCTGAAAGCACAGGACATGCAGAAGCTGAGAACTATCCATAACAATTCCTTGTCACACTCAGCATCACTGTGGAATGGGCACAGTCACTCCACATTTGACCTGTCAGGAACACTAAGTCTTAGTCCAGACCAGGAAAGTAATTATGAGTGGACTTAAGAACATAAGTGATCTGTTGTATCTTGATTTCATTTCTTTTTTCTTGGAGAGAAAAAATATTTTATGTTCCAAAAGAAGTTTTCTTTCCATTTGTTTATGAAAAAGAATTACATTATCCTTTCCCCAAAGTTCAAAAGATTCAAATATAAGTTTCTTTGGAGTTTTGATCATGAAGTTTATTACAATTGTGGATGGAATATTCTCCTTGGCTTCAACTCAAAGAATGCAATCTTCAAAGGGTCAGATAGTGATCTTAAATTCTAATGAGTCTGAGCATAACCCACAGAACATCTAGGCTTGAACAACCACAGTTATTAGTGTTAGGAATTTTATTAGTTCTAAATTGTGGCTGCTTGCTGTGCACTTAACTAATAATGTGGGCAGTTGTGATGTCAGTGGCCATCAGATCACAAAACAAGAAGCACAGGGCCACTGCTCCTTGCGACAGAACAGAGGCCTAGGAAAATCATCCTTACTGCGTTGCCGTGGCAGTTCTGGGACAAAGTTTGGACCTATGCTGAAATTCAAAATATAAAGCTGCCACAGCAGGGCATATGCCCCTCATTTAGTGACTAGACTTTGTTATGTCTGATTGACCAAAGACTTCACATGTAATTCGGGAGACATGTTTCCAATTATATGTATATAAAAAGTGAAAGCATATACTGAATTATTTTAGTTTCTGAATATAAAATGTGATGTATTTGCTAATATATATTGTAATCAAACAAAATACTTTTGTTGGTTTGAAAGAAATAAGGTTCCTTTGCCCCCCACAAAAAATTACTTGTTAAAGTCATGGGTTTGTTTGTTTTTTTTGAGGTTCTATTTTACATTAAAAAAGCATTCATCAGGATAAATGTAAGTATTATGTATCACAAATATGTACCAATATGCCATTAGTTTCATGTGGTGCACATTCCTCCTTTGAGAAATTAAAAATAAAGACTTTGTTTAATGTGATATAGTAATGTAAATTTCAAGCTATCAAGAAGAGACGTGACCTGGGCTGTCCTCTAATGTAGATAAAATTATATTTAAGTTAACAATGGGTTCTATATAAATAAGAGAGGTTTAAATCATATACTGATTCTATTTTATAGTTCTTTAGAGATCTTTGGTATAATATAAGTGTTATTTCCTGTTCAGGGATGTGAAAAGTTGAATACTTACAGCGTTTCTAGGAGATAATGAGTTACTTCACTGAGCATAGCAAAGTTCAAATAAGATATGGTTCTGCTTGCTAGTTTTGTTTGCTAAGCATTATGTGATTCCTTGGAGCAGTTGACTTTTCTGAGCTTTATTCTTCTCCCTTGTAAAGTAGAAAGAAAAACAGTCATCTTATAAAGTTGTTATAAGAATTAAATGAGGTAATATTTATAAACATCAAGCCCACAGTGAACACTGAGAAAATGTTCATTCCAATCCCCTTGCACAATTTGACATCCCTGAGCTATGAATAGGAATGTTTCTTTTGTTTTGTTTTCCCACTAGGATTTAAGCATTCTGTATTCCTTTCAGCAACACTTTCCCCCCAACCATGCATTTGTTCCTGATATACTCCTTTCACAGTATCATAAAATATATGAATAGAGAAAAGTCATGTTCATTAAATAAAAATTCATTTCTCATTCAAGCCATAACATTATAACACAAGAGCATTGCATTACAGTAAATGCTTAACCAAAATAGCTTACTTTTTACATTAATTTTGAAGGTTAATTTTTAATATTGCTTTACTTTTATGAATCCTAGAGGCAAAAAAAGCATATTTCATCTTCAATTCTGCAGCATAAGCAAAATCTAAGCACATTATTGTTTTGCTTTTTAAACATTTGTCATTTTTATTACATTAGTACTACATGTTCATTGTAGGAGAATTAGAAAATACAGATTAAAACAGAACTAAAAAAGCTATTCATCAATGTAAATCACTGAATTTTGTTGTAGAGTCTTGGAGACATTTTTGTATCTATCTTGATACATAATGCAATAACCTATTGGTCACTCTAAAATAAATGATGGCCATCTTTCTCAGTCAAATATATAACCTAATATTTTTGGCTACATCATATTTATTTGACCATGCTATAATCCATATAAAAATCCATATTTTGAGTATCTCATTTATTCAACTGTCTTTGTTGTTATAAAATACTACTGTTAGCACTGAACTTTATAAAACTATTTTCTTAGTTTAAATTCTTATATGTAGGGCCGGGGATTTAGCTCAGTGGCATAAGTGCCTACCTGGCAAGCTTAAGGTTGTGAGTTCAATCCCCGGTACAAAAAAACAAAAACAAAACCTATATGTAGATTTTTGCCTAAATCCAGGTACAATTAAAATTCATCAAATTTTAATTGGTGTTTATTCTAATTTTCTCACTAGAGGATGTTTTCTTTCTCTGCCTCTAAAATTCACATTTATATGTCACTGTTGCTAGCCCTATAGATGTGTAGTCCATGAACTCTTATTTTTAATGCTCCATAACACCAAACCCCAATGAATTTTAGTGAAGGTCTTTTTAAAAAACACTATGAAGTGTTCAAAAATGGCTTTTATTCTTCACCACTCATTTATATCTTCAAACAGTAATTGAGATTCTAATCAAGCAAGACATGGTTGAAAGTACAGAAGAATTTAGTCAGTCTCCATTCTTAGTTATGAGTTGTATGACTACAACACTATTATTATGTTGGTCTTTGGAGAGGTACCTGTGCTCCTTTGATTATCTTGCTCTTTCTGAACAAAACCCCCCATGTGGTCTTGGTCCTGTACACTTCTCTGCCTGAACTGTGCTGAGTACCATGATCATAATCCCTAAACCCTTTCCCACTTGTTTGGTCTAATGGTCTTCATCCCCTGCAGCTCCCAGAGATGCCCCACTTTCAGTAGCTGTCTATATTGTTAAATCTCATCCCTGGCTGGCTTTTATTCTTTAACAGATCATCAATTTAATCTGAGAGATTGCCTAGGTTTTCATATTCACACCTTTTTTTTTTTAGAAATGACACTTTTTTTTCTATAGCAGTTGATATTTACTCCTCCATTTACTCTTTCAGTGTATATTCCTTGGATACTTATAATAATGTGCTTTATGCCAGGTGAACAGCAGGGAGAGAAACAGACCCGGAGCCTATCTCCCAAGAGCAGTGGTGGTGAATTTATGGCATGCATGCCTCACTAGGCTGTGTTTAGCATTGAAAACTCTTAAGAGGTTCGCCATCACTGCTCTACATCCTAAGTCTTGAAGGAAGAAGAATCAGGCTTCTCTCAGCCCAGCACTTCTCCCAGGAATTTGTTAACACAGAGGTCCAAATACATTCCAAATATACACTGAATGTTTAAACTGTTTAAAATATTATTACAGTGAAAGATACATTGTCATAATTGTCCTGAAAATATTCCCCCTCCCTTCAAACCCGCTTATCCCATTGTTCTTGCCACTTTCTGAAGCACTTTGGGATGTTCTTTTTCACAAGGATCTTTATGAGCTATGATTGAAAAAAATATGGTGAGTGCTGCTGCCAGGTGCCATCTAACAGAAAGAGAAGCTTATAGAGTGTCCTTGTCCTCCTGGGATCAGGCACCGTACATCTTCTGGCTCTTCCCCAAAGTCAATATGACCATGAAAACTAAACATGTTACAACTACCCAGGACATGAAGGTGGCCACTAAAGCACAATTAAGGATATTCACCTAAGAAAACTTTCAGAACTGCTTCAGAAAATGGAAAGAACAATGGGATAAGCAGGTGGTAAATTTTTTGAGGATTAAATGCTTCTGTGTCTTTTACTGTAATTCATTTAAACAGTCACCATATTTTTCACTCACATCTAGTATGTGTAGATCTGCAGCCATAATCAAATGTTATGAGGATTATAAGCGTATACAACCAGAGCACAGGAATTCAGAAGCAGTGGTCTTTTCTGAACTGGAAACTTTGAAGAAGAAACCAATAATGAAATGGCTTTAAATTTAACCTAGAATAGGTAGAACTTTTATAGCTAGATTTAAAAAAGGAAAGTTTTCATTGCCTTTCTAATGAGTAATAATTAAGAAGACCAAAGAAGAACATAGGCTCTGATCTCTCCCATTCTCCACTTAGTGTCTCACCCTCCACAGCCTGTCCATCTAGCTGGAGTTTCTCATAGCATGGTGATCTCAAGAGCACTTGCACTCCCATGGCCATTGGCATTCATAAGCAGGAAGCAGAGATGCCCACTCATTTAAAGGCAATGGCTGAAATACAAAGTATCACTTTCATGGTATCATTCCTGTTGGTCGAAGCTATTACAGGACTTGCCTACCTTCAGGAGATGAAGCCATGGTCTCCACCTTGTGGTGAGTTGTGGCAAATTCACATCACAAAAAAATGTAGGATGGAAATTATGGCTATCTTTGGGAAACACAATCTAAATCTGTCACACATATCCAATTAGTTCAGGTATGTAACACAAAAGAACAAATTCTTGATATTTTTTTTGGTACCCGGGATCAAACTCACGACTGTGTGCTTGCAAGGCAGGCACTTATGCCCCTGAGCTAAATCCCTAGCCCAAATTCTTGATTTTTACATTCTAGACCTTTTGTGTTAGACAGCAGTTGTCAGTAGGCCTTTATAAAAAAATTCCGTGTCTCCACTATGGCCCTTCAAGGGATAACAGTACTACTATTTCACAGAATAAGCTAAATTCCCCTTCCTACTTAACTGAAATTCTTGCTTTCTTTTTTGTGAAATTTTCTTTTTTGTTTATTTTTTCTATTCTTTCTTCTTCTTCTTTTTCTTCTTCTTTCCTTTCTTCTTTTCTCCTGCCTCTTTCTCTCTCAAATATATTTTGTGTATAGTTTATCAGATTTTTCTGTTTCTAACTATGTCCAATTAAAGGAAAGTTTGTAAATTTTATTGATCTTTTTATTAATACAACTTTTGGTTATTTTTTTCTTTCTTATGATTCTCCTCTTCCACTTACTTTCAGTTTAACATTTTTTCAAGTTCTATAAGGTAAAATATGAGATAATTTTTAGTGATTCTTTTTTCTAATAAAAATTTTAAAAGACGTAATACATTTATGTCTTTATATATTTCTATTTTATGCATTTATATATTTCCACTTTATTTTGTACCATCCTTCAATTTCTCTTACATTTTACTGGGCTAATGGATTATTTAGAAATATACTGTTGAATTTCTAAGCATGTAGATATACGTTTCTCTGTAGCTACATTAGTTTATACTTCTTGTATTTGAACTCCATTACTAGCTTTCATGGGCATAGCATAGTTGGGAATTTTAAAGATAATGGCCATAAAGTAGATTCTTGTGGCTTTGAGCTTGCTATGGTTTGGTTGCACAGTTCCCAAAGGGTCAAGCCTAATGCATAATGACATTATTAGGAAGTGGCAAAACCTTGAGTACCTAGGGCCTAGGGGATGTCTTTAGGTCATTGAACATTTTCTTTTCTTTTCTTTTCTTTCCTTTTCTTTTCCTTTCAAAAGCTTATTTCCTCACGTAATTTGCTATTCTGAGGGAAACTGACTAATACAGATCAGTCTGTGTCTGTTACCAACAACCCAAATCTGTTTTTGTACCACTAAAGAAGACATAAATAATATGTAAACAAGTAAACATGGGGTGTGTTTTCATATGAATTAATTTTAAAAAAACAGTGGACAGTATTAGCTCAGAGGCTGTGTTTGATAACTCTTAGAATTGATAAGCTCTTTTGATAAACATGCTCTTTCGTAATTATGCAATGACAATATCTCTGGTGGTTATATTTATTTATTTATTTTTCAGTCAAGTTCATGCTATGTAGTTCAGGCTGGTCTTGAATTCACTGTGTAGTCCCAACCACACAGCAGTATTCCTACTTTAGTGTCCCAACTTCTGAGATATATATACATTTTTCTTGTACTTGCCATTTTTCCCTTATTTTTGCATTTAACCTATCTGTATCATTATAGTCAAAGTGCTTCCTTGTAAATAAATATAGTTGGGCATTGCTTTTCTTCCACCTAAATAATCTTTGCTTATGTTTTACTTTTGGTTTTCTGAGACAGAGCCTTGAACTCACTATATACTAAGGATGGCTTTGAACTCTCAATGATCCTCCTGCATCAGCCTCCCATGTGTTGGAGCTACAGGCATGCACCAGAACACCTAGTAATTTCTGCCTTCAAACTGGACTATCTGGTTCATTTGCCTTTAATATGATTATCAGTAGTGTTGGGTTTAAGGAAGCCTCTTGTTTATTTTTTATTTGTTCTGTTTTTAATGCTCCATTATTCCTTTCCTATCTCCCTCTGACTAATCAATTTACTTTAGTATTTCATTTTACATCCCCCTTTTAATTTTTACTTAGAGTCCTTTTGTTTTTAGCAGATACTCTAATTATGATGATAGAAATCCTTAACTTATCACAGCCTGATTTAAGTTAATAATATAGTATTTCCTTATAATGTAATAAATTTATAAATTATAGCTTGATTTATACCTTTCCTGTAATCCGTGCTATTATTATATAATTTGCTTATATGCTATATGCCTCACCATGCATTGCTATTTTATATGTTTTAAACAGTTTGTATCTAAAATATCCCTATCTGGATGATCTAAGCATGATATATTGTCTATTATTTTCTTTGGTTCTCATCACACTGTCTTTTTCCATGTGCATGAGCTTTTGAATTCAGTGCTAGTTGTTGTATTTTAAAAATTATGGAGGTGTTTTGAGGCCTAAGCTATGTTTATTTTCATCCTAATTAAGATTTACATTTGTTTCTGACAGATAGCTGGGACAGAAGCAATATTAGACTACTTTAACCAAGTCAGTGGTTGAGATGATTCCAAATTGAGTTTCAGTAGTTTAGAGGGCTAAGCTGTTTCAGCTCGCTCTTACTCAATAGGAGTGGGCCCTGTGGCTCCCAAACTAAAAGCTGGGGATTCCCAGCCCTCAGCCTTCCTTTAAAGGATCTACATACCAGTGTTTATCCTCTTAAACATGTTACTCTTAAAGACTGTGTTCAGCTCTTCAGCTTCTGAATCATTTCTTACAAAATTAACTAATGAGTCTGGAGGAAATACTTAATAAAGAGCAAACACTAAGCTTGTTTTTCTAGATATATTTTTCTCCAAAAATTTTGGTCCAGGGATTTATCTCTGCCTGTATAGTTCTTCAATGCTCACATATTCCTGAAAATAATGTTTTTTGTCAAATTTTTCTAGTTGTTTTTAGCTGTAAAATTGGTTCAAATTACCTAATTGACCAAGCAAATAGTTTCATCTTTTATAAAGTTGTCTACATAACTCCCTAAGGTTATACTTATGATTAATGTTATATCTACCTAGGGTTTTAACAATATTAGTTTCCAGCGACCTTTATTCAATAAGGGGAACAAGCTGGCTCCAAGAGAGGAGGTAGGCCCGCGTGGCTGTGAAGGAGTTCCAGCTCTTGGAGCAGCAAGGGCATGGGAAGTTCCAGCTTGCTGGCCTTGGCTCCAGGGAGTTTGGGATTCCCAACATGCTCAGGGAAAGTTTTGAAACATCACTTAAAATGACAAAACAAAAGACAAAAGTGCAATCTCAAACCTCCAGCCCATTCCAAGAAAGCCTGGGAGTCACATACATAGAAGAAAATACTAGTCATACACCTAAAATACCTGAAATGATATCAAATGAAATAAAGAAGCAAGTACAGGAAGCTATAAAGGAACTCAAATTAGAAATAATCTCCCAGGTAAAAGAAGAAATGATAAAAGTAGTGAAAGACATAGTGAATGCATCTAAAGAAGACACAGCTAAAATATTAGAGGAACAAAGCAAACAGAAAGAATCCCTGAATGAAGAGTATAAGAAAAAAACAGAATACATGAAGCAGATTCAAAGACATATACAGGAAATCGAAAATTCTATTGTAAGTTGCCAAAACCGTCTCAACAAAAGTGAAGATAGAATTTCAGACCTCGAAGATAAGACTGCAGTTAGTGAACAGGAAAGAAAAGATCTTTTAAAAACAACAAGGAATCAGGAAATAACAATGCAACAGTTGCAAGATGATGCAAAGAAAAGCAACATAAGATTAATAGAGATAAATGAAAAAGAAAGGGACAACACAAATGATATCAAGAGGCTATTTACAGAAGTAATATCTGAAAATTCCCAAACACGAGAACAGAAACTGACATTCAGATTAGTGAAGCACTGAGAACTCCAAACAGCCATAACCAAAATAAAACTACACCCAGACATATAATAATCACCATCCCAGAAATCCAACATAAGAACAGAATATTAAAAGCTGTTAGAGAGAAAAGACAGATCACCTATAAAGGAAAACCTATCAGAATCACAGCAGACTTCTCAACACAAACAATGAAGTCAAGAAGAGCATGGAGTGAAATATTTCAGATCCTAAAAGAAAATGACTTCCAACCCAGACTGCTGTACCCTGCAAAACTGTCCCTCAAAATAGATGGAGAAATAAGATACTTCCATGGTAAAGAACAACTGAAGAACTTCGTGATCACCAAACCAACCCTGCAAAGAATACTCAAAGACATTCTAGATACATATAGGAAAAAACCACTAAGCAAGACAGACCAATAAACAGAATGGAAAAGTATAGATACAACAGCAGAAAGATAACATGTCAACAATAAAACAATATACAACAGTTATAATCATTAATGTAAAGGGCCTTAATTCACCAATTAAAAGAAACAGAGTGGCAGAATGGATCAAGAAACAAGGTCCAACCATATGCTGTCTACAAGAAACCCATCTAACCCAAAAGGAAATTCATAGACTGAAAGTCCAAGGATGGAAAACAATACTTCATGCAACAGGATCTCAAAAAAAAAAGCAGGGGTAGCTTTTCTATTTGCAGAGAATGTGAACTTCAAACCAAGAAAGGTCCAAAGAGATAAAGAAGGTCACTACATACTAGTTAGGGGAAAACTTCAAGAGGAAGAGATAACAATCTTAAATATATACGCACCAAATTCCAGAGCACCCAGCCATACAAAGCAAGTATTAAAAGAAAGGAAAAATCAAATAAGTAATAACACAATTATAACAGGAGACCTTAACATGCCATTGACACAAAGGAATGACAAGATACATTGTCATAATTGTCCTGAAAATATTCCCCCTCCCTTCAAACCCACTTATCCCATTGTTCTTGCCACTTTCTGAAGCACTTTGGGATGTTCTTTTTCACAAGGATCTTTATGAGCTATGATTGAAAAAAATATGGTGAGTGCTGCTGCCAGGTGCCATCTAACAGAAAGAGAAGCTTATAGAGTGTCCTTGTCCTCCTGGGATCAGGCACCGTACATCTTCTGGCTCTTCTCCAAAGTCAATATGACCATGAAAACTAAACATGTTACAACTACTCAGGACATGAAGGTGGCCACTAAAGGAAAAATCAAATAAGCAATAACACAGTTATAACAGGAGACCTTAACACGCCATTGACACAAAGGAATGACAAGATACATTGTCATAATTGTCCTGAAAATATTCCCCCTCCCTAGACAGAAAATCAACTAGACAGAAAATCGGCAAAGAAATATCAGAACTGAATCACACCTGTGAATAAATGGACTTGATAGATATATACAGAGTGTTCCATCCAACAACATCAGAATATACATTCGTCTCAACAGTACATGGGACATTCTCTAAAATAGACCATATACTAGCCCTCAGAACATATTTTAAGTAAATGCAAAAGAATTGAAATTATCCCATGCATGTTATCGGATCATAGCACCATGAAACCTGAAATGAATAATAAAAAAACTGCAAAAAGCCCACAAACACATGGAAATTGAATAATACACTCTTGAGCAATCCATGGGTCACAGAGGAAATTAATGAAGAAATTAAACAGTATCTATAAGCAAACGAAAATACAAATACAACTTACTGTAATCTGTGGGATGCAATGAAAACAGTACTTAGAGGAAAATTTATTGCACTGAGTTCTCACATTAGGAAAACAGAAAGAACACAAATAAACAACCTGACACTACACCTCAAACAACTAGAAAAAGAAGAGCAAGCCAAGCGCAAAGCCAAAAGAAGGGAGGACATTATAAGATCAGAGCAGAAATTAATACAATAGAGACTAAGAAAACAATACAAAGAATCAATGAATCAAAGAGTTGCTTCTTTGAAAGAATAAATAACATTGATAAGCCCCTAGCCAACCTAATTTTAAAAAGGAAAGAAAAGACTCAAATTCATGCAATATGGAATGAAAAAGGTGAGATCACTACTGACCCTGTGGAAATACAGATCATCAACACCAATTTTGAAAACCTCTACTCTCATAGGTTCAATAACACAGAAGAAATAGACAGATTCCTAGAAACATATGAACCACCAAAGCTGGATCAAGAAGATGTAAAACTGCTGAGTAACCCAATTTCTATTAATGAAACTGAAAATGTAATTAAGTCCTTACCAACAAAGAAGAGCCCAGGCCCAGACGGATTCGCTGTGGAATTCTAAAAGAAATCCAAAAAGACTTAATGCCGACACTCCTCAAACTGTCCAGTGAGATCTAAAGGGAAGCAATGTTCCCTATGTCATTCCTGGAAGCAAATATTACTCTAGTACCTAAACCTGAGAAAGACCCAACTGAAAAGAGAACTACAGGCCAATCTCCCTAATGAACATAGATGCAAAAATTGTCAATAAAATGTTAGCAAACAGGATGTAGCAAATCATCAAGAAGATTATACACCATGACCAAGTGGGATTAATCCCAGGCATGCAGGGATGGTTCAACACACATAAATCAATAAATATAATCCACCATCAATAGAGCCAAAAGTAAGAATCACATGATCATTTCTGTAGATGCAGAAAAAGCTTTTGGTAAGATCCAACACCCATTCATGATAAGAACCTTAAAGAGAATTGGAATAGATGGTCTCTACCTCAATATGATGAAGGCCATCTATGACAAACCAACAGCCAGCATCATATTAAATAGTCAAAAACTGAAAGCCTTTACCTTAAAATCAGGCACAAGACAAGGATGTCCCTTAGCACCACTCCTATTCAACATAGTACTGGAAATACTAGCCAGAGCAGTTAGACAAGAGAGAGAGATAAAAGGAGTAAAGATAGGAAAAGAGGAAGTTAAACTATCATTATTTGCAGATGACATGATACCCTACATACAAGACCCCCAAAACTCCATTAAAAGACTACTAGTATAATAAATAAATTCAGCAAAGTAGCTGGTTACAAAGTCATTACTCAAAAAACAATGGCATTCCTATACACTAACAACAAAATCACCAAGAGAGAAATAAGAGAAGCTACCCCCTTCACACTAGCATCCAAAAAAATTAGGAATTAATCCAACAAAAGAAGTAAAAGAGCTATACAGGGAAAATTATAATACCCTGAAAAAAGAAATCAAAGAAGACCTCAGAAAATGGAAAGACTACCCTTCTTCAAGGATAGGAAGAATAAATATTGTGAAAATGGCCATTCTCCCAAAATTGATATACAGATTCAATGCAATCCCAACGAAAATACCACTAAAAATGAAAGTACCACTAATGAAAATACTAGGAGGTACATAGATCTAAAGAAATCCCTCCTAAAATTCATCTGGAACCAGAAGAGACCCAGAATAGCAAAGGCAATTCTAAGCAGCAAAGCCAAGGTAGGAGGCACCATAGTCCCTGAACTTGAAGGTATACTACAAAGCTACTGTAATAAAATCAACATGGTACTGGAATAAAACAGATCTGAAGAACAATGAAATAGACTAGAAGACAAACCACAACTAAGAACACACTCAACCACCTTATCTTTCATAAAGGTGCCAAACATGTTCACTGGAAGAATGATAGTCTCTTTAATAAGTGGTGCTGGAAAAACTGGCTATCCATGCAAACTAAAACTAGACCCATACCTGTCACCATGTACTAAACTAAAATCTAAATGGATCAAAGATCTAAATACTAAAACAGAAACATTAAATTTGTTGGAAGACAAAGTAGGTAAAAATCTTAAAGATATAGGGGTAGGTAGAAAATTCATGAACAAGAACCAAACTGCACGGGAAATACTTCCCAGAATCAATAACTGGGATCACGTTTTACTGAAGAGTTTCTGCATGTCAAAAGAAATCTCCAGCAGAGTGAAAAGAAAACCCACCAAGTGGGAAAAAAAATCTTAGTGAGCTGTCCCTCAGACAAAGGACTTCTGTCTAGAACTTATGAAGAATTAAAAAAAAATCAGATCACCAAAATTCAAAGACCCAATCCAAAAATGGGCATCCGGAATGAACATACAGTTCTCAGATGAAGAAATACAAATGGCAAATAAATACATGAAAAAATGTTCATCATCATTGGTCATTAGAGAAATGCAAATTAAAACCACACTGAGATTCCATCTCTCTGGAAAGAATGGCCAGGATAAAGAAAACTACCAACAACACATGTTGGAGAGGCTGTGGGGAAAAAGAAACTCTTCTGCACTGTTGGTGGGAGTGTAGACTGGTGCAACCACTGTGGAGGTCAGTCTGGAGATTCCTCAAAAAGCTGGGATTGGTAGTCCCACTTGACCCAGCTATTCCACTCCTAGGCATATTCCCAGAAGAACTGAAAACCTCATATCACAGTGATATATGTGCAACCAAGTATATAGCGGCACAATTTGTAATAGCCATATCTTGGAAGCAACCTAAGTGCCCATCAACTGAGGAATGGATAAAAAAATTGTGGTACTTTTATACAATGGAGTACTACTCAGCTGTAAAGAATGATCACATTGAGATATTTATAAATAAATGGATGCAACTTGAGACCATACTCATAAGTGAAATAAATCAAACTCATAGGTATAAATACCACATAGTCTCACTAGTGTAAGAAAAGGTAAGAGTGCATAAGATTCTATGGTAATCATGGATCCCCACTGTATTGCTCTGAAGACTTGTAATGTTTTCATTCATTGGTTGGAATGGTTTTATTCTATTTTATTTGACCTTATTATGTTTAATGGTATGAACAACTACTTTGAAGAAAACAAGACATTATGGCAGCCATTGCTGATTTAATATCATCTTGCTTTGAAGTCCTACCATGCTTTTGTTTTTCTATTACCATTGGTTCTATCATGTTGTGTCTTACTGGATTTTAATATGTGTAATAATATAAACAAATTTTTAATGAAAAATGAGATATTATAGTAGCCATTGTTCATTTTCTGTTATTTGGTTCAGAATGCCTTGTAATAGTTTCATTCTCTTGAATGCTTTTATTCTATTTTATTATGTTTGATATTATTATTTATGAAGCTATGCTCAGCTATTTCAAAGAAAGAGATATTATGGTAGCTACTGCTGATATCCAGTTATTGTGTTGTGAAGTGCTGTGTTGCTTGTATTGCTCTGATCTGTGTTGTTCTGTCCTCTTTTGTTTTATTCTCTGTAAAATAAAATTTAAAAAAACAATATTAGTTTCAAATATTTTTTCTGTGAATATGATAAATTTAGAACACTCAACTTTAATTACAAGTTTGATATTGATGCAAAGATAATTTTAAGCAAAAATATCTAACTCTGAAAATTTTATTGACATTCTTAACAATGACTATTGTAACCCAGTGCAATATAAAAATCTTAATTTCAATGATAGGCACTAATTAAATTATTAGTGCTACCTACAATTAAATCATAAGTTTGTCTCAAGAAATTTATTAGTTACAAGTACAGTATAAATTTTTCTTTACTAGAGAAAAATAATAATATTCAGAAATTAGTTCGCTGAGCAAAGCTTAAAATAAGCACACCTTATGGATAATTAAAAGACATAATTGATTAAATTGTTGAAAATACTTTCCTCCGGGGTTAAAAATAAAAGGGCCTGCATATCACCAGTACAAGAATTATCGTAATTTTGGAGAAGTAATTTAACATCATTAATTTCTTGCATTGCAATTTTGTATTTCTTATAAAATCCTATAAATATAGAAAAGACACACTGATTAGGATATCCAGTAAAAGCAAAAGTGATGCTAGAAAATTAAATAACAGCTATGATTCACATAAAAAAATCTTAAATCTCTATCATATTTTTAGAGATGAGCCACACATTTGACTGAATTTCTTTTAGTGCTAAAGCAAATAGGGAAATACAATCAGTTCCAAGATTCACAGTACTATAAGCAATTGAAATTCACAAACAAACCAATTGATTAGGAGATGTACAGCTGTTCTAGCAATTATATTGGAGAAAAATATCTGCTGTGGATCCTTATTCAGAAACTGCTTACATGAATATATAAATTAGAATGAGACTGATGCATTTTTTACTGATAATGACAATTCCCGATAGATGTGGTATAGAAAGTAAAGTTGCTGAAATGGACTGGACAAACAATCACACAAATAATTTTGTGATATTTATTGAGCAAATGTTCTGTGCCAGGAATCATCTGAGGTCAGATATTTATGATCATATGTGGGAGATAAACAAATAATCTTATAACACTGAGAAATTATAATGGAACTCATAACAAAAAATAATGTAACAGGAACAGCTTCAGATTTTTTTCCACAGAAGAATGAGAATTAAGGAGAGTTTTCATCTATGAGTATTTTTCCAGTGGTTCAGGGGGATTGATGTATTAAATAAACCATATATGGGGCTATAGGAATAAGAAACAAGGAAAATCTCTAATTAATTATAATTAAAGGAAGAAAGACAGACTTGGAAGAAACAGAAGAAAAAGTTAAAGAAGATGACAAAGACCACATAAAAACACACTTGGATATCATCACATAGTTAGTGGGGGAATTATTCAATAATTGAAAGTTAGACTGACAAAATTGGAGCTGGACTTGAGGAAGAATGGTCACTGTAGCAGAAATATGAAAGATGAATTAGAAAGTATTAACCACTGGTGTAGAAATACCATTAAAGAAGATATTCAAAAGTTCAGGAAAGAAATGATGAGTGACTAGGTTAAAGTAATTAGAGTGACTATGAGGGAAAAAAAGATAAATTTACAAATATTTAGGAAAACTTCAAAATAATGATATGCTGGCTATCTGAAATGATGGAGACAAAGAGAGTTTAGAATAATTCCTGGAATACAATTAGGAAAGATATAATTTCACTAGACACCTTGGAGACTATCAGAGAGCTTGGTTCCTAAATATTTGAATGTATTTTACTTGTATGTTGTGGTACATTGTGATGGAGTTATCTAGTAGGCAAGGAGATACACAGACTGAGGGTTAAGAGAGGAGAGAGGGACCAGGGAAATGAGTCAGCAATATAGAGGTTTGGTAATGACCAAGTGAGCTTAAATAGAAACAAAATACAATAAGGTTAAAGTTGGAGTTTGGGATTAATCACTATTAAAAGCTTAGCAAGCAGTAAAAAAGGAAGTTAAAAAAAGAAAGGTCAATTTTGAGTCTTTAGTGTGGGGTAAATTCCTGTGTTTTATCCTATTAAACCTGTGCATATTTTTCTGATTGAAAGTTGTTAAGGTTGCCAGAGCTTTAGCTCAGCAGTGTAAGCTCCTGCTTGGCAAACACGAGGTCATGAGTTTGATCCCTGGTGGAAAAAAAAAAAAGGTCAAAGAATGTTTATCATTTTCCTAATTTTTTAAGGTTTCCAAAAGCATATTGATGGATTTCCTTGTTTGTTTGTTTGTTTGTTTGGTACCAAGATGGAAATCATGACCTTATATTTAAAAGTCCAGCCACTCCTTTGTTCTGGTCAGAGGGAATCTGCAATCCTCCCAAGCCCATAATAAAGGCTTCTTTATAACTCTCTTTCTCTTAGTCTCTAAACTGCAGCAAAAACCCTAACACACATAGATGACCAAGATGGCTTTAATTTGTCTGTTTTTCACCAAATAAACTATGCAGTGGTGCATGCACTACACATCCAAAGATAAATGCAAAATTATTCCTGCCCTTTGTATTGGATAATGTGGCATGGTATTAGGTAAAATGTATGATTAGCAGCAAACTTCAACACTCAAATTCTAAATGGAGCTCACAAAATAAGCTACAGTGTGTTGTATAAGTGAAGATGAAAGATAACTCCTGTCCTGACCTAATGCACAGATGTTGTATTATGTGAGTAGACTAATTGTGTATATGAACATTAAAAATGCTAAATAAATATCTGACAATAAAAAGCTAAACAAAAAGAGAAATTTTCCTCATCTAGTGGGGTAAGATGAGATGACCACTTTCCTCTGTCAGTTTCCCACAAACAGCTGCTCTGCTGAAGTACAAATGATTTCAGGGAAATATTTGAAGTAGTCCAGAAGGTAGGTAATATGAGAAGGGTATACTTGGATTTTGGAGGGTGTAGACTTTCTGAAATTGATCTTGGGACCTAATCTTTCTGGTCCCAAATCAAACAAAAAATATGTTACCTTTTCCTTTTGATAGAGAGAAGTAACAGTGAACCTTTTCTTATTTAGGAAAAAAGTGATGCTACTTGCTAAAATACAAAATTTAAATTGAGATTTTGAATTCACCAGTATAATCACAGAGAATGATTTTAAAGCAGAATAGTAACTACACAAGTAATGGTTAGGAATAAGACATAGAGAAGTGTAGAAAGACTTTGACTTCTAGTAATTATTTGTTGAATAATGCAAACTTAGTTTGTGGATTCCTATAGTCATGAAGAAAGAACCACATGAAACTCAACAAAGTTGTAAAATCTCTGGAATTAAGAGGACATGGCAAAAAAGAAAGTTGAGGAGGTCCAAGAAGCTAATGAAAATCACACAGTTATTGGAAAATATCACTTGGATATCTCTCTTTAATTCAAATACTACTAACTAAATTCCCTTGGATACCCTTTCTGGTATTTGGTTCTTTTCATTTTTTCCTTGATGAGTCAGTAAAGAACTCTACTTAGATACTATGGAATGAAGTTACACGAATTCAGGTGGATTAGACTCTTGTTATTCAATGTGTGCTCCATATATTGGAAGCATTATCATTACTTGAGAAAGTTTTGGTCCACCTTCATATTGGCTGGATTAGATTCTATGCTTATTTTACAATTTTGATTTTAGAAGACACTATAAACATATTTAATTGTGCTGAGAGTATCTGTTTGGCTCTGTATTACAGTTCCTACTTACTGATCAGATGAAGTGTTAAAATATTAGTCATCCTCCACAAGTTTATAAAAATAAAACAGCTTTTATTTTAAAAATCTTATTACAATATTGCAGCTTTCATCAAGAAAAAACATGCTACCAACCACAAATGTTCAGAAAATTAGTAGGACTTTCATCACTATCACTTCAGTAATTTTAAAAATCATTGTCCCATTCATATAAATATTACTTCATTTTGACATCTTTTTAATACAAAATGAACTATGCTACAAAATGAAGAAAAGCTGAAAATGGAAACCTTGCCTTGCTGTTAAGAGTAAGCAAATTAAAGAACTAGGTAGGGAAAAAATGTTTGAATTCATTTCTTTTTTTCTCAACTTCTCTCTTTGAAGCCCTTTAAATATGCTGCCGAGTGAACTCTCCAACTCCAACTACTAGTACTGTCTTTGATTCCTGCACTGTGCTGTCATGTAGTATTACCTAGGACCAAAGTTACCCAAGCAGCTTCTGGGTTGTTCAACCTATCTAGCATTAAAGTCTGGAAAATACCTGTGTGCATGGCTTTCATTTCTGCCCAGGTCTTGAGCTTGGCTATATAGACAAGTAAAACTAAATTAATAGGTTAGAAGGCCAGAACAGCAACTTATCAACCTTAGACATATCAGAGTTCCATTTTATCAGAATAAAGAATAAAAGGATTAGAAAGGAGTTAAAAATCACAAGAAGGTAACTACAATCTTTGTTCTGTAGGACATTTTTTAGCTTCTCAATTAAAATAAGAGTCTTTCTAGTTAGCCAATAGCAAGTACAAGTGGAAAAACTTATTGGTTACCTAGCATAACAATGATGTTATTCAAACAGAAAGAATATTTTTAAAAACACCTATTTACTGCATTATGGAACAGATTTATATTTGTTTTTGCAAATATGAATTATTAGCTGTCATCAATTAACACTGTACAGATTTAGTACTTTGGCATCTCTAACAGTTCTTTCTTTTTTATACAATTTTATAGCTATAGAAAAAAACTCAATAGTGCACATAAACATCCAAAAAAGAACAGATGAAATCTTAGTGAAAGATTTGAGAATTTAAGTTTGATATTTTAAAGTTGAACACAATTTTTTTTATCATTTTAAGCCTTATGAGGCTTATAACTTTAGATAGGCTATTTTCTATTTCACTCCTATAGACAGACTAAGTGCTTTCTCCTGGGAGGCAAGTGCTTTTACTTCTTTTAGCTATATTTTCCTGGTAATTGCTTTTATTTTTCTTTAAAAATACATATGCTGATATTTCTTGATGTTCTAAATTTTACCATCTGTTGATGTCCTTTTCTGAAAGATTATAATTTGGCTAAACATACACTTTTACCTTTTACTCTAATTTATTAATCATTATTTTTAGTAAGATTGCACTTTGATGTTTCTCTTACCACAATTGAGCTAGGTAGTACACATACTATAATTGCATAACCTTTATTATGTTACTTGGCATTTTCTTAGGTGAAATGTTGCCCACTTTTTCAAGCTGTTTAATTTTTATGTACTGCTATTCCTCTGTACCCAGGGGTGATTGTTTCTAGTAGCATCCCCCCATATCAAACTCCACAGATGCTCAAGTCCCTTATATAAAATGACACAGCATTTGTACATTACTTTTGCACAGCCCATCTTTACAGTCATCTCTGGAGTACTTATGATACCTATTACAAAGCAAGTAGCACATACATAGCTGCTGTGCTGGGTTATTTAAAGAATAATGATAAGGAAAACAAATACATACATGTTCTGTGCATATACAATTTTTCCCATATTTCTTATCAGCAATTTTTATCAGGATGTGGATAGTGGATGCATGTGGAGGACCAACCATGTCTATCACACTTTGTCCTCAAACTCTCCATCAGTTGAAGTAATTATACATTCCTTCATTTAAGTGTTTCTTCCTTCTTTTCTTTCTTACTCTTTCACTGGTCTTAGCATTTCCTCTGGAGCTCTCACTTCTGCTCCTGATGAATGATTATTCTCTGGCTTGTTTTACAGTTGTCTCATCTTGGGATTCCCCTTCCTCTTCCTTATATCCTGGATGCAGTATCTTTCTCCTTTGTGCACTCTCATATTGTGGTGGAACCTGTTGTTCAGTGTTTATAAAGAAAAGGTATGTATAAGATAAAGGTTGATATTCTTGCTGTGACCATTGATTCTGATTTGTCAACTTAATTGGATTAAAAAAAAAAAACCTGGAGCCCAGGATTTAACTTAGTAGCATAAGCACCTGACTGGCAAGTGTAAGATTGTGAGTTTGATCCCTGGTACGAAAAACAAAACAAAACAAAAAATACCTAACAGGGACCAGGGATTTAACTTAGTGGCACAGCATCTGTCTGATAAGTACAAGGTTGTCAATTCAATTCCCAGTACAAAAACTTGCAAAACCAAAAACTAAAACCACCTAGCACACTCTGGGTGTCCTGTGTGGCTGGGTGGGTCATGAAGGCATGTTCTAGAGTGCTTTGTCTGATCCCTTATCTATTGCTTTCTGCTACAGTTCCCCAGATCTGCTTTTCGGATACCATGAATTAAGCATCTTTGTCCTACCACACCCTTCTGCCATAATGATTTTGCCTTTGAGCCAGCCAATTATGGACTGGATCTCCAAAACTATGACTTTTTTTTTCTTTAAAGTTGTGGATGTCAGGTGTTGTCTTTCACTGATAGTAAAGCTAATACAGAAAATTGCTATCAAAGAGGTGGGATCATTGCTATGACTTTAACTGACCATATGGTTTAGAAGCATTTGGAATTAGTTTGCTGAAAGAATTTGAAAAGGTTAAAGGTTAAAGAGGCCCTGTAATGTTAACAGAGCTTTATGGGTGATTCTATTTGGAGCTCAGAAGACTAAAATTGTCATAGGAATGCAAATGGTAAAAGCCAGGTTCAAGAGGTTTCAGCAGAGAACAATGATTGCACTGTCATTTTGAGTGGAACCCATGTATATTTCACTCTGGAAGAAAATTTATCTACATTTTGCCTGAATCCTGAAGCTTTGTTGGAGTTTGACATTAAGGGCAGTGGCCTAATAGTTCTGGCCTAGGAAGTTTCAAGACAGCCCAACAGCCAGGTGGTGACATGGTACTGCTGGCTATTTTTTGGCCAAATTTATAATAAGAACCAGAGGCAACAAGCAGAGCAGAACAATTTGAAAAATTTAAATTTTTTCCCAGAAGGAACCATGTATAAAGTTGGGGCCAAAGAAAGTATGACTGCAGAAGAGATTAGTGCCATTAAAAAGAAACCAAGCGCTTTGCAAGAAGGATAAGAAAAAAAGATGCCTTGAGGGTATCTCAGGAACCAGCAAGACCTCACTCATGACAGGCTCAAGAGTATAAAATTGTAAACCTTTCATTTCAAAGAAAGTCGCTGGTATGCCTGACAAGGACTTTCTAGGGAATTTGTACCCCAGAATTTATTTCAGCATGCTCAGCCATCCAGGTACCTAGAGGCATGCAGGTACTATTGCAACCATAGCACAAGGGGGCCTGGCTACTGCAGGAGTTGAAAGCCAACTTTGGCATAGTCAATGTGATGTTAATTTTACTAAAGTACAAAATGAGTGAGTTGTGAGGTCAGCAAGGCTTCCACTCAGTTTTCAAAGGAAGGCCTGAGAGATCAGGCAAAAGTTCCTCAGAGGGCAATACATGAAACCCACAAGAATGAAGCCAAAGGTGCAGTGGAGACTCTACGGTGTCTGAGGTGCCAAGAACATGGAATGTGTGTCACAGAAAAAGATATGCCATGAGTGGTACCATCTCAAAAGTGAAGCTGTGTGGGCTGCAACTGTCAAGGACATTGGGATGGAGCCACCAAATCCCTTTGGAACTCATATTTTACCATTGTGTACCCCATATACCAGATAGGGAACTATAGGATTTTACATTTTCCCTGCTGGGTTTCAGTCTTGCTTTGGACCTATTCTTTTCTAACCCCCTAGTCCTCTATTTTGGAATGGGAATCGTTATTCTGTGTCATTGTGCCATGGGATTAGATATCTTGCTTTTTAATTTTACAGAGATTCACGACTAAGAGTTTACCTTGAATCTTTAAAAAGACTTGGGCTTTTGAAAAATACTGGAACTTTTGAGACTTTGGGAAAAGGATTTTGGACTTCAATGAGCCATGTTATACACAGGCTTATGTACTCGGTCACCACTGACGATGCTACTCAGTCTAACTTATTTAGTCCCAATTTCATTCAAATTTATGTTCATACTTCTTCTTCATGAATTGGATGCTACTTTAGGAACTCTTCACAGACAAGAGACTGTTTTCAGGTTCTCTAAAACCAAGACCAACGTCAGGGCAGGGAAATAAATCAGCAGATCAGCACAGATGTGGTGATTGGTTAGGAAATAAATGCAGCAAATAGGCTGTGGGGATTTAGGTTAAGTCAAGACAATCTAAAGAAGAATGTTAATGTGACTCAAATAGTTCTGCTCAATCTTTCTCAGCTTTATATCCTGGGAGACCAGGACTATTTTCTTTCCCCAATGTGCGGTATTTTATGATGATGTTTAAATTTTCACACTTTGTGAAAATTTTTGGTAGAGACACAGATATTCATTTTTCTCTGAATAAAAGAAATGAGACTGCACTGGTATCAACAGATAATTTTTTTAAAAACAACATTTTCCTATGTCTTTAACATAAAAAAGCTAATAAAAATAATGGACTTTAATCTGATTTCCCCTCACATTTTTTGGCTAACAGACAAGATAATATATTCTGATAAATTGTAATGTTCTTGGAAGGAAATTGATTTGAAGGGAGCATCTTTTGTCTATATAATATTTTAAAATATATTTAGTTAAAATTAAAATTATTAAAAATTTTAAAGAGAATAATAATATCAGATATTGTTGAAAAATAGGATGTACCTATACATTATTAAATATACTTAGATAGTCAACTACTTTTTTCAAAAATGTCTTTCTGAAAAGAAAGTTTCAGTGAGGGAACAAATATAAATGACTTAAACAGTCAAATCTTGAATTGTGTAAATTTTTCCAATTAATTTAACTAAGAATATTTTTAGATAATATGTAGTTGAATTATCACTAATATGTAGTTCAAGACATCAGAGATATTTTAAAATTTACAAATGAAAGTTGGAGACATATTTTAATAAAATAACTATAGATAAGTTATATTGAAATATTTGTAGTGTAGTATCAGATTTTAGAAAATTCTAAAACTAGAATTTGCCACAATTTACTAGAAATCTATCTATAAGAAGTTGGCCCACTCCATCTCTGAAAATGATTTGATCACCTGCTGACTATGTATATGTGATCAGTAGAACAGGGTCTCTCCCTCATTAGGAGCAGTACCTTACGGACTCTGTGATTTACTTTTTAAGGCAAGGAAGTAGCATAGGATGATATCATCTCTTAAGTAACCCTCTGTATGCTTTATATACTTTCAGTTATTGAGGCAAAAATGTTTGCTGAACATTTCCTTTGTCCCAGACACCATGCCAGGTGCTATAGTCTTAACCGATGAACCAAAAATAGGTGACCCATCATTCTCATGTTGACCAGTATTGATGGTGTTTGGACTAGTGGAAAAATATTAATCAGTTCAGTAATATTATGTAGTCTAAAAGAAGTATAGAATGACAGTTATTCCCTCTGAAAAAATGGGAGAGCTGGGAGAAAGGGATAATACACTTCACAGTTTTTCAGATAAATCAGGGTCTAGGTAGCAGATGAAGGTTAGAGTCAATGAGCAGAAATTCTAGTATCATTTTTGTGGGCAAAAATAATAGAAAGCTGTAAGATTTTGTGTTCATAGCTCTGATTTTAAAAACTATTATCAGGAAATAAGTGATCTCTTGATTAATGAAGCTAAATTTCAATATTCTATCTTCTTAGGTTTCCATAATCTCTCCCTCCCCCAATTTTGGCACAATTGGGGTTCTTTTTTCTTCAGATCTGTGATTATTCCACATAAATATATATAATTTTATTAACTCTGATATTTTGTATGTCAGCAAATCTGAATTAGAAGCTTAAAAAGGTTGAACTATAAACTAGGTTATCATAACAGTTGATAATACCCCCTCAACCTTGTGTGCTTGGAAGGTGATTGTATAATGGGTTGTGAGAGCTATAGCTGCATTGCTTTGGGGAAATAGAGTTTGGTCAGAGGAGAGGGCTCACAGTGGCACTGTCCAGAAAGGTTTATCTCCCTCTTCAGTTCTTCCCTTCATACTCTCTCCTTCCTGGAAGCCATGCTTCAAGCAGCTATTTCTCCACTATGTTCCAGTGCCATACCATACTGCGTTGGAGCCAACAGATTGTAAACTGAAACCTCCAAACACTGTGAACCAAAATAAACCCTCCTTTAACATGCAGGTGTCAGGTATTTTGTCTCAGCAATGAGGAAAGTAGCTAAGAAACTCTGCATAGATGTTTTTTCCTCTTTTCTTTCTCTTTCTTTTTCTTTCTTCCTTTTTCTTTCCTGGAAACATCTGGCTTATATTTTTCTGAACTAAAAAATCTCAAAATCCTTAGTGTGCAGGTAACAATACATACTGATTTATATAATTTTAGAAGTTCAAATATAGGAAATGGAGTTATTTTAAAAAGGCAGATGTTATTTTCATTTGGCAAGTATGAAACACAGTAAATGAGAAAATAAGTTTATAAAGATCATGAAGTAAGGTGGTGGCAAAGATGATATTCTAACCCGGGCTTTTTGGTTCTAAGTCTTATGCCTTTCTATAATGTAAGCAAATCAATATTTAGAACCATATCGATATTTTAATTTAGACTTATGCAGATTTATTCAAGAATGTATCTCTATCTCTGAAGTTACATTTCTGAGGAGCTTTGTCAATGTTCCCTTTCTGCTTATGCTATAACCTGCTTTGTCTGATCATAAACTTTTAAATTTCCAACTTAAATTTTATGCCATACTTGATATGCAGAGAGTTACATGAATCATAAACAAGATACGTAACATTTCTGAAATAGCACCGAAGTACTAACCATTGATGCTAGAAACTTTCAAATAGCTGAATTATATTTAGACCAGAAGATGGCATAAGAGTTATAGCAATGGAAATTTTACACAATAGATGCATACTTCCTTAAAGACTTGAATTATAAACCAAGATGTGCATTATGTAATTCTCTTTTTTCTGATAAAAACAAGCATTTTTTTCACTGCAAAAATTTCTCTTTCTTTAAAATTATATAATGACTACAGAAAAATATAACACACATACACAATTGAAGCTGTTCAATTAAATGATCTACAGAAAACTATTACCAATATCTTAATAAATCCATACTTCATCGGATAAAATTAACTATATAAACTGCTATACCAATTGTCACTTCCACTTACAAGTGTAATAATCAATTTTGGACTAAAATTATCTTATGTAATAATTGAATGGCACTATAGTGCTCCAGTGTAGTCTATCTCATAATTTATTTCTCACTCCATTACTGTTAAAGATGTTGTTTCTAGTGTTTCACTGCCTTACATAATGTAATGAGAACCTTTTTACACTCATTTTTTATTTCTTTAACAAAATTTCCCAGAATTTACCCCAGAAACAGAATGACTTGTCAGAAGATTGGAATTGTGAAGACTTTTTCATGTACCCTCTACAAAGGCTTCACTTAGTTTTCTTCATTAGCAGTGTATGAAAGCCCCAGTTTCCTTATACTTGCATCATCTCTGTGTATTACTCTGTGTATTACTCCATATTTTGTTATCATAATTGAATACCTGAAGCAGGTTAACTCTATAAATAAAAAGAGGTTTATCTAGCTCCCAGTTCTGGAGATTAAAGGAAAGTTACTAGTATCATCTTTTTTCTGAAGAGCTCATGACCTAGAAATTAGTTTCTAAGTTTTGGAGATTCCATGTGTGTGGCTGAAATACAAAGTTATGTTACCTGGAGTGTCATGTTCTATACTTGTGAAGCCAAGATCCATTTTTGAATCAGCTTTCCATAGATGAAGTGCCAAGTTCTACACTTGCAAACCTAGATGCTATTCCTGGGACTTGAGAACTTACTCATAGCAAACTAAATTCTAAGTTTGTTGAGCTTGTTTACATGTTTGAATATTGAGCAAACGTGTGTATTATGGAATTTCATGATTGCAAGATATTAAATTTACACTTTGAGAAGACAATTTCTACAACTCAAATGATAGGTTCCAAGTTTGAGATGTTGTGCTTACCACAAGAAAGCCCATATTCCATACATAAAGATTTAGATCTCATACATGCAATGCCAAGATTCATGTCTGTAGGACCAGGTTTCATGATTGTAGTTGTGATTTTATTCATGGAGTAGTATGTCCGTACTTTTAAATCCAGATGCCACCCTCTGACATTAAGATCCCACATATGGAGTTTAAGCTTCCATGCTTTTATTGTCAAATTTTATATTAAGATATGGAAGTTACATATGTGTGACACAAAGTTCACATGATTTATGTTGGGTAGGTAATATATTTTCCATACCTACATGTCTAGGAGACACTTGTACAATCCCATGTTCCACACCTAGAGGGCCAAATTCTGTACCTATGTAAGCAGGATTCACATGGTAAGCTATATGCCTGGAAAGTCAAATTCCACACTTAGAAGTCTAAGTTTCAGGATGGAAAAGCCACAATTTAAAACTGGAAGGCCAGATTTTATGTTTCAAGAGATAGTTTCCAATTCTGGAGATCTAAATCATTGCCATGCCTGTGGAAAACTAGATTTTATTCTTGGAGAGGCAGAATTAACACTTAGAAGATCATAAATAAAAGGCAAGATTCCTAATTCACAGTGTCAAACTCCATGTTTAGGGCCAAATAACCAAATGCTTTGAGCTTGAAGTTCCACACCTGCAACTCATATTTCAACATTAGATGACCTTGTTTTATGACAGGAAGTCTGGATGTATTAGTCCATTCATCATTACTGTAATGAAATATCTAAAAGTAAATAGTTGTAAAGAAAAGGAGCTTATTTGCCTTTTAGTTTTGGATGCTGAAAGTCCGAACAGCCCACTGCTGGTTCTGGAAAGGGCCCCTTCAACTGCACTAAATTATGGGTAATCACATTACTATGGCAGTAGTGTGTGTATTAGGGAGAGATCAGATGGCCAGAGAAGAAACCAAAAAGCAGGAAGGGGCACTTGTATAACACTTTGCTCTCTTCAGAACTCAGGAGCCCATGAAAACTCTCTTAATCTTTTCCAGGGGCAGAATTTTCAGGGACCTCCCAACTAGGTTCCACCTCTTAAAGGTTCCACTACCTCTAAATGTTACCATACCAGAAAGTAGAGTTTCAACTCAACTTTTAGGGAACAAACCAAAGCATTGCATTATATGCCTGGAAGTCTAGACCTCATACCTGGTTGCCAAATTCTATAGTACAAAGACAAGATACATAACTGTAGTAACTGTGGGACCTCTTTCCAAATCTGAATAGCCAGATTCTATATTTGAAAAGATAAAAATTCATGCCTGAAAGAGATAACTCCACATATGGATGACAGTTCCATGACAGTATGTTAGTTTCCATGCCTAGAAGGATCTTTTCCACACTGGAGGGTCATATTCAAAGTATTGGGGGAAGGTTTTATATTTAATAGGTGGCCATGCTGTACATTCAGCATCAGAATTATATACCTCAGAAACCAGGTTTCTATGAGTGAAAAGTGATTTCCAGGCCTGAAAGACAAAGTTCAAAGCCTATATTGCTTGGTTTCACAGCTAGAAGCTGAGTCCATTCTTCAAATACAGGCAGTCCTGTTGCCATTATATTCTTACTGGGAAGGGGGATTTTCCCCCAAATTCACTGATATAGAATTGTCCTTTTTAACTGCCACATTGAGATTTCACTGTGACATAAGTAACCTAAGAATGAGCTAAAATAACGTAAGGTCTGCTAGGAGTTTTTATGGAATAGCGAAACAAAGATAACCCCCAATGAATAAATTTAAAAGAGATAGTGAAAGACAAATATAAAACATTTTGGCTACATAAGTCAGTGACATTTTTCCAACTTATTATTACATTAGCAATTACTGAGTACCAACAATGCATCAGGTGCTTTGCTAAATCCATATCTGCTTTGCATTATTTAGGTCTCTGAGTTATGTCCTACTATTTAACAAATGAGAAAACTGTGGCTCAGAGTTTTGCTGATTTTCCCTGACTCCTAACTCATATACAGTAGACTAAGCTTACAAACTCTTCTACAGTTAATGTATTTTAAATGATAATAGGCTGTTTCTGTACACTTGAATGAACCCAAAATGAGAAGTAGTTAGTGCTAATTCCCTGACTACACAGACTCAGCTACTTCTGTGATCTGATACCCACAACCTACATTTTGAACTACAAAGTAATCTGAAATGATGTAGGAAAGAAATGGTATATCAAGTCCAGTAAATATCTCTTGTAGCAATTTTTAAAAAGTTCCATTCAACTTCAGAGGTATGGATTTACGGCATCCACACAGTGTGAGATTGATAATTAGTTTGTACAAAGCAATTTTCATCCCTGAAAATATGTTATGAAATTAACTAATTAATCTTCACCATATCCTTTAGAGAGAGATAACTGTATTCCATCTCCAAAGAGCCTCTGTCATGGGGTTCGACATGCTTTATGAATATTATATATGGTGATAAGCAGGCTCCAGGCACTTCAGATATACACCAGCTGACATTGAAGATATTAAGATTCATTCAGGCACTGAGCAAATGTTTATTTAGTGTCATTATCAGAAGTCTATAACCATAAGGCTAATGTCCCTAGACTGTGAGACACTCTGCCTGGCTAAATGCAGTCGACCGTATGAAGATGGGATGTTGTCTTTTAAAAAATCCCTCATGACTTCGTCTTAAATATAAAATTGATCTCCTTAGAACAATTTCCTCAAATGTGAGGCTTCTTCTTTCTGTTCACATTTTCTAAGCTGAAGAGTGTATTCCTAGCTTTACTAGAGCACACTGATTGCCTTGGACTTGCAGTGCAGCCCCACAGTGTTTGTACTTCTGTCCTCCTCACAGCTAATGACAATTCCCATTGCCACGTCTTCTTGTTCATTTTCATCCTAATTTTGCTCCCCAGCATCATGATGACTAGAGTCTGAAAAGAATTCAGCATCCTTAACCCAAGAATCAGAGGTTTGAATTCAGCTATCTGAAAATGTAGCACCAACATACTCATACTTTGCGGAAAATTAAGGTTCCCCAGATGTAGAGTATGAAAGGGGACATTAGTGCAGATAATTTATAAAAGGAACGCTCTCAAGAGAAACCAGCAAGGAGATGAAAACTCAGGATAGTACAAGGGATAAAATTGTGGTCTAAATAGAACTTACCTAATTTCTGACTACTTTCCATAGGCAAAGGGGTAGGCTATTACATGCCCATAATATCAGTTATTAGATATGAGCCACCTTCAATGAAAGATCTGGGCCATGACTATGATATCTCTAGTGGAGATAGTTTTATTAGCAGAGTTTGTAAGCAGCCAAGACATTCAATACGTGGAGTATAGGTGCACTGGTCTGACAAAGGGGATCGGAGCAGAGTACTAATAGGGGCCACAGCCTTCTTTGAACCCCCCAAACTTGCTTGCTTCTTGAATTTGTTTCTGGATATGCTTGCAGTTTCTTCTGCCTGTAGTTTAATTATAATTTCTATTTCACAAACAGGGAGAAAAATTAACACCTTGTTATTGCTTGTGGCCCCAAAGAAGCAACCAAAGCTCACATTAACCTCTTTTACAACTGTTCCTTATTCTGCTAAATCATGAGTAAGATGGCAAGGATTAGAGACATTCTCGAAGATTTAAAGAATACAGAAGTGGTGGACTCCATCACACCCCATGTAATGCATCAAGCTGGTGCCTGAAAGAACTGAATAGATTATGGTGGATAAATTAGCCAAATACCATCTGTACCCAAAGTGCATCATTACTAAAAGATATATAAGTGGCCTATTGGTCTGGCAAATGTATCCATGGTGCAATATTTATTTTGTTTATAAGAAATTCTTCTTGATCATTTCTGTTCCAGTGGCTCTTCTTCTATATGCCAAGGAACAAATACAAAGATTATGCCAGCAAAAAAATTCTATCTTCTTATTTTGCCCTTGGGATTAAGGAAATGAGAACTGGATGAATTTGTGGACTATTGGACCAACTATGTGATATGTGTAAGACAATCATCTGCTTGTTGCCTGACCTCCATCTACTTCTCTTTTGACATGCAAGAGGCTCATGATGGCACTTAGAGTCTCCAGGTTTAGTTTTGAATTTATGGCAGTAACGTTAAAAAGATATGAGTCTTCACACTATGCAATTATGCCATGAATATCTGTGGGTCTCTTTGGGGAGTTATCACTTGGTATGGTGCTGTGGGGTTTTTTGTGTATAGGAAGATCCAGCTTCTCATTAATCACTGGGTTCTGAGAACTGGGCAAAAGGTTATGCATTTCGTTTCAGGTCATCTTGTGTGTATGTATGTCTACTGTTGGGGAGCCATATGTCTCACCTCTGAGAATATTCTGTCTTATGAACCATCTCCATGAATTCTTAAAAGTCATCTCTGGACACCATTTTGACCATTTTGCCCATGACAGTAATTAAATCCATCTTGTCCTTGAGACAGTGGCCTGACTTCTCTTCTAAAGACCATCTTTCCTATCACTTCTAAAGTCCCTACTTCTGGAACAGTATCTACTAACGACTTACAGAAGATAACCACCTCTGTCAATAATTATAGTATTCACTTCTCTAGAATATTCCTTACTGTCTTCATAAACAGTATTCGTTGAAACTCCCCACAGGAGCCATTTGGTGATTCTTCCAACCTTACATAATAAATAAGAAGCATACATACTGCTCTGAATATTTTGATTCCAATGTAAACTGCCTCAAAATATCTGGACTGAGGATATAGCTCAGTGATGTAACATCTACCTGGCAAACATGAGGTCCTGTGTTTGATTCCCAGCATCCCCTCTCCCCCATAAAACATATTTCTATCTACTCCATCATTTCACCTCTTTAAAGAGCAGGACTACAGACTACATATTGGGTTTTCTATGCCAGAGCCTTGGTATGTAGAAACAGTATCTTAATTGCTCTGGACAGGTTATTATATCTTGGATTCAGGATAAAAATCCAGGTATAGTACTGTATTCAGGAAAAAGGTACATGTTCTTGGTGTCCTACCCAGATCCTCTTTACCTGACTGTGTATCAGCTCATCAGCTGCTTTAAAAGTCTGCAGCTGTCAGTTAAATTTATGTCCTTCAATCAGAAGATTTTCCCTTGCTGATAGCAACTGTCTTTTCCATTGGGCTCCACATAACCAATGACTGGCTGCTGAGGTACTATTATGGTCAACTCTCATTAGGCCTGAATGGTGAGGCCACACAATACCCACAGGAATAATGAAAGTGTGCCCAAAAGTACTTCTGAGGGTGCCACCTAAACTGAGAGGGGCTAACAGAAAGTTGGATGCAGGAGAATTTGTCAACATGGCGAGCTCTTCCAATATCTAGGACAATATATCCTGGCAAGGACCCCAGGATCCAGTTCTAACATACTTCTCAGATGGTGCTTAGAAGCTTGGCAAAATCAGCAGTCTACACTAAATCCAGCAGAGATGAATTAATCCCTGTGGCTATAGAGTCATCTGTCTAGGATCAAACCTCTTGCAAGCTGTGTAAATCAGAGATTATTTAAATTTCTAAGGCTCAGTTTTTCTTTTTTGAATAAAATAGGGATAATACAATACCTACATCAGAGTGGGTGGATGTCTCATGAATTCTGACACCTGCATTTGCTTTGAATGGCCCCTAACACGATGACCTTTCTGGAAATATCAGTTATTATTTTTTACCAGTAAGGCCTTTGCTGTATGCTAGTTGCTGCTTTACTCAACTGGCATATTGGAAAAAGTGTTATTTTACCCTTGGCCCACCTCATATTGATATGGGTTCTTCACATGTAATATGAGCTACCCATACTTCCTGGAAACCTCCACTCCTACTGGAGATATTCCAGCCCATGTCACCAGCCTCTCACTACCACTCAGTCTACATTGTCAGGAAGTGGTCTTGCCCCTTGGAGGAACACAATGGAGTGTATTATGCTCTCTGTGCTTTGAAACGCCTATAAATTTGATATTTAATATCCCCCAATGACCCATGTGCCAAAGGCTTGGTTCCTACCCTGTGGTGCTGTTGTGAGTTGGTGGAACCTTTAAGAGGTGGGTCATGTGGGAGAAAGTTAGATTACTGAGGGCATACCCTTGAATGGAATACTGGGATTCATCCCCTTTCTTTCCCCCTCTTTGTTTTTTAGCTGCCATGAGATAGGCATTTACTCTAGTATGTGCTCCTTCTGTTATGGGCTGTGCTGACATAAGTCCAAAGGCAATGTGGCCAAGTGACGATGGACTGAAACCTCTGAAGCTATGAACCAAATAAACGTCTCCTTTTAAGTTATTTCAGATATTTTGTTACAGTGACAGAAAGTTGACAACACATGCCCTGGTAATATTTTGAAGCCAGACTTGGCCTCAGAAATCAGTCTTCAAAACCACTATGACATTTTATTTCTCCAAATTCAGTGCTTTAGAACACACTATCCCTGTCTTTTTTAGCAACTGAGTATTATTTTATAGCACTATTTGTTTTTGTATAAAATAGTAAATTTTTACATTTAGAAGAATTGCATGTATAGTATCCATGCTTTATGTAACCAAATCAAAACTTTCTATAGGATTAATGAAAATATTTAATAGTATGAGTTTTGCTAAGATACTGAAGAAGAGAGCAGAATTTTAATAAAGTAAATTGTAAAGTGGTTGCACTGATCTGAGGAATTTTTATAGGAGAAGGACATGTGAGCTGGAACCTGAATGCTGACATCAAGCTCTACAAGTGGAAATATGATGCAGTGGAAAGCATACTGTTAAATTTATTAGATAAGAGATGGAGTGGTAAAGTGTAAAAAAGGAAGGGATGGGGTAGTGTGAAGAATACATACTCTGAAATTTGAAACACAGCCAAAATAGACAATATTGTCAGGCATATTTGTAGACATTCTTAGACTGTGGAATTTCACCATATCTATGTGTTAGCCTTGTTTCTTTGGAGCAAACTCTTCATTAAGTGAACTCACGTCTGATTATATCACAGGAGATGTTATGAGGTACTAAACCACATGTCAGGCCTTTTGAGTTTGGAGTCACAGAAGACCTACCAGAGGATAGCAGGCACAGAAAGGAAAAGTTTCTCTTCTTTTTATAATGATTATAATGGCATTGTTATTTAAATATGTGAAATTTTTAAAAGTATAAATAACTTTCCAATATTCCAGCTTATAAAATAATTATTCATTGTAATTTTTAAATATAAGAAAATACTAAGAAACCATGTGAAATGTTATATAAAATAGCTACTAAAATTTTGTATTTTATATTTAGATTGCAATCCCTCCTACTAATATTTCTGTAGAATTAAACACATGCACACACATATGGACACACACATGCACACACACATTACATTCTTTTTATATAATTGCACACATTTTATCATGCTGAAAATAATGATTTTAGTCTGACTTTGATGCAGTTTTAACTATACCAGAATTTATGAAATCAATTACCTATTTATAAAAATTGCAGTTATATAAAAACATAGTCTATAAATCATGTTGCAATGAATACAGACTATATATTTGCAATGAATGCAATCTGTATTCTTCCCCAAATTTTCCTGGCTTTCTCTGCCTGCCATACTCTGAGCTGCTTGTCCAGTGACACTCATTGGAAGGCAGTGACTGCCTTAGCACTGCCAAATTTCTTGACCATGGGGCCGGCCATCTTACACCCAAGGGTCAGGGTGGAGACAGCTTGACAGGGCAGCCACAATCCAAGTCAGAGTCAAGGGATCCTTAGAGGTTCTTCTGCCCAATACCACCATTACTTCCCAGCTCAAATGGAGGAGTGAGCTAGGGGCTGTGTTGGGAGAAGATTAACCAGGCTTCCTTAGGCTCCTCAAAAATGAACTAAAGAACCCAGTCTGGAAGGGCAAGAAACCTTCATGCATGGATTATGGGATGGAGTGGGGACAAGGGATGGAAAGAACGTGACTGATTTTCTCCCTTCCTGCACCCCAGGGGAGTCCCCAAGTACAGCACATTCACACAGCACACTGAAAAAATCTGGCACAACCCAGTGACCAGCTGTCTTTTCTTACAGAATGTGGCCACCTGGATAAGTATTATTATATTATTACTTCTTTCCTGCCTGGCTTCCTTTTTCCACTACTTTTGTTCTCCTCGAAATGTATTTAACAACAAAACAACCATGCAAATTTTGCCTCAGACTTCATTGTTTAGGCAGTCTGGACTAAGATAGCATCTTTATGAAACTGTCTGCTTAGCCTTTAGAGAGAAGTACAAGAAATAAGACTACAAAATCAAAATGAATAAACATTAACACAGACTGCCTTACTATCTTCTCTAAAGGTTGAGTGAATTTGTCCTCCTCCCACAAAACTGGATGCTAATTGCATTTTGATGCAGAAAATGATAGGCTGTGAGATAAATTCGTCTTCAGTTAATTCATTTTGTCTTTATTACAAAATATTTGAGTCTGGGTAATGCATTTATAAAGAAATGCATTATTTGGGCTTATGGCTCTGAAGGCTGGGAAGGCATCAGAATCTCCTCAGCTTCTAATAAGGGCCTTATGCTGCTTCAATTCTTGGCAAAAGGCTGAAGGGCAAAGCAGGTACACACAGAAGAAACAGACATGTGCAAAAGGGACACAGGGAAGATACTAGGTCATTTGCTAGTGATAGTTACAGCATTTCCATGAAAACTAATCTAGTCTTAAGACAAGGTGCTGGCCAATTTGTCCCCTGGTGAGTTGTCTTTCTGCTTTGCAGATAGTCACTGTCTTGCTGAATCCTTAACATGACCCTTCCTCTGCATGCATGCAGAAAGAAAGCTTGCTATGTTCCTTCCTCTATTTATAAGCCCTCCAGCCCTATCAGATTTTTATTCCTTTACATCTTGATTACTCCATGGGTTCTGTGTCCAAACACAGCAAAATTGGGTTGAAGCTTCAATATATAAGTGAAGGATGCAACTTGGTCTATAATGCTCATCAAAATAGTGTGAGATATCAAAAGAAGTGCAATTTGAGTTGTAGGTCTCTAACCCACTCCTTAGAGAACTATATTAATTGTTTAATAAGAGTGGAGTCCCCATGACCTACTTCCTTCTTAAAAGTCTCACCACCTCTTAAAACTACTGCCCTTGCAATTAAATTTCATCATGACTTTTGACAGGAACATGCCACATCCAAACTATGTAGCATTCATCTTTAATACTTTTCATCTTGCTAAAACCAACATTAAATTCATAACTTTTGTAAAAGCAAAGTTCAAGAGCTCACTACATTTCAGCCTAGAGAAAAATGATTAATAGTAGATGGCAGCATTTAGTTTACAAGATTTTTTTCATGCATTGTTTCCATGGGGAAAAAATCTAATATATAATTTAAATATTCCTTTTTCAAATGAGATACTGGGTTGCTGAAATTTGCCAAATTTTAAGGGAACAGAATGAAAAATTGCAATTTTTATATAACAATACTATCTTGTATTAGGTGCTTAATGTACAGTAGAAATAGAGAAAGGTAAACTAATCTCTGCATTTACTGCATTTATAGTTCACAGACATGACAGCAGATAGTTTGTCTAGTTCAGGTGTTTCGACAGGAAAAACAGAGAATCAAGAAAGGGCTGTCAATGTTTCCCAGAAGTGAGCTGTAATGTAAAACCTGAAGAATGAATAGTCTTATATGAAAATCATGACTGTAAAGAATAGAAGGAAACATTTCTGAATGCAAGTGTGTGTGTGTGTGTGTGTGAAGGTAAGTAGGTATATGCCTATGTGTATATGTATGTACAAGTATGTGTGTCTACAGGTGAAAAAGGCATGAAAAGAGGAAGACATGAAGTTGGATTTCACAAGGTCTTGAGAGCAAAACAAAAGGATATTTGGAATTTATTTCTAGGGTGGAATCGTCACCACTAAACATAAACAGTGACCAAGGGTAAAAAATGAGATCATATGATTTCAAGATCAGTTCTCTGACAAAGTAGGAACAGTAACAGAAAAGAAAATTTGAGAGTTCAGATATTCTAGTAAGAGGTGGTAGCTCTAAGACTGAGATTCTCTAGGGGTGCTTTGGGATAGAAATGCAGATAGATGGAGAATTTTGAGTTTCTGAGCTAGTTATATGTTAAAATTTCTAGGACTTGCCAAATGACTAGATTTGTGACAAGTGAAGGGAGTTAAGGATGATTTTCATTATTCTTTTAAAAGAAGGATTAAGCAGGGCATGGTGGCACAGGCCTATAATCCCAGCACTCAGGAGGCTGAGCCAGGAAGATTGTTGTGATTCTGAGGCCAGCCTGGACAACATAGTGAGACCCTGTCTCAAAAAATAAAAACCAAAAGACTAAAAGATTAAAATGTTCTACCACAGCATGTCCTACTCTCCTGCTTATATTCACAGGAAACTACAGAGATTTTTGAAATTGTTTATTATATAATAACGAACTTTAATGATAATGATAACGAACTTTAGGAAGTAATCATTTAGAACTAGACATGAAACACTTTGATTTTTTCTTTTTGTCTTTTTGAGATACCTCATTTAATCCTTATAGCGTTCCATAATGCTCTTATCATTGCTATTTGCAGATGAAGAAACTGAAGCATGAATAAACTAAATGGCTTATGTAAGGCGTTGCAGAACTTTTCTGTTGTTGCTGGGACAAAATACTCGACCCTCGAAATTAGGGAGGAAAGGTTTATTTAGCTTATAGTTTTTGGAGATTTCAGTTCATATTCTGCTGGCTCCAAGACAGTGTGGCATGGCTGAGGGGCAGCTGTTCATGGACAGCATGCTGTCTTCCCTCCCTTATATTGTATGTCGGCTCCCCACCTCTGGGAGGATACAACACTCACAGGGCCAATCACAGCTCTAGACAATGAACCAATCACAAACACTAGACTCAAATGCCTCCAAGACTGCATGAGGCTTTGGGAACATTTAAACACAAACCATAACATAGAGTTATACAGTTTAAAAGTGAAAGCGATTTCATACTATCTGGTTTGTTTCTTTCTGCCTCTGCCTCTGCCTCTGCCCCTGCCCTCCAGTTGGGTCTCTCACGATCTATCTCTATCTTTGTCTGTCTCTGTCTCCATCTCCATGTCTCTCTCTCTCTCTCTCTCTCTCTTTCACACACACACACACACACACACACACACATGCACACTATTATTATTATTATTATGGACATTAAAGATTGAGTTTCACCTTCTATTTATATGTTGAAACTTCAACTCTAGATTTTACTCTATTTGCAGATGAACCTGTGGAAGTAATTAAGGTTCCTAGGTGTCATAAGGATGAGGACCTAATTTGATAGATTTTTATAAGTAAAGAACAGGACATAAGTGAGTGTTTTCTACAGGCACACAGAGGAAGGACCATATGAGGACACAGCAAGACAGTTACTATCTGTAAACAGATAGACAGCTCTTACCAGAAACCAAATCAGCCAGCACCTTGATCTGAGACTTCCAGCTTCCAGGACTGTGAGAAAAGGAATTTTTGTTGTTTCAGCTGCCCAACTGGTGCTACTCTGTTATGATAATCTGAACTGACTGATACAGTGGCTTCTAATAGCAAAAGTAAAAAGGGACCCATTGAAGTTAGGGAATTATCTTAAATCTAAACCAATTTTGTCCTTTGTAGATGAATGGTTCATTTAAAAGAATTTTGAAGCCCAATTTCTCAGAAATTAGGTGTCAAGTAAAGCTAGCTAAGGTAGACAGTTACAAGTTCTTATTAGATTTTTTTCTTTTTGAAGTTAGTAATATTACCAATTTTAAAAGTGATATGCCTTAAAATCAAAAACATTTCCTTCCACATTTTTCTAGCAGACAGGTGTGAAGCTGAGAAAGAAATTGGAAAGAGGAAGTCACTGCTTTTATTAAGCTCTGAGAATTTCCCAAGTGTAATTCAACTTGTCAATTGCTTTTGTAAATTAGACTCTTTTGACAACTTCCCCTAAGATGTAAATAAAATATTATATTTTATGATATTCACATAGGGTTGAATCTCTGTACCCTAATATGTATTGTGATTCAAAAAGAATAGTTTTCTTCATAAAAAATATTGTAAGATGCTTATGTTGTGGTCTACTAGAAGAACAGGTTTTGATTAAAATGTTTTCCAAATCTTGTGCAGTGAAAATTAGCTTAATACAAAAATCATTTTTTAAAAAAATTATTTTAAATAACCTTGGCTCACCTAACTAGGTAATATAGTTTTCAACTTCAAGGAAGTTTGTGTTTTAGAGAGTTGTTAAGTGGTCAGCTTGTTCTTCTATATTTTTCTGGAGGGCCAATCGACACTTTTAAGAGGAAATGTCAAGTGCATAACAGAAGCCCCTTTTCATACATAAAGGAGCAGTCAGTAAGGGGAATGCTAAGGCGGAGAAATGCTACTGGTTACAGTTATCCTCTCCATAATTGGAGGCATGTGAAAGAAGCATTGATATAACAGTGTTTCCCAAAGTGAGGAGTGGGCACATTTACAGAGCCCACATTAACATGCATCTGCTTCTCTTTACACCTTCTGGAAGTGAGTAAAGTACACAGTGTTGACCACTTAGCAATGACCCTACTTTGCACTATTTACTGATTTACTCAAAATCAGTGCTCACTCAGAAAGCTGGAGACCCAGTATGTTTGGTCTGACCACAAAATGCAAATCTATCATATGAAATGATTATTACTGTACAATTTTTAAAGATGAGAGAGTTAAAACTCAGATAGATTAAGTAACTTGCTTAGATATCATGCTGGCATCATTCTGTAACTCTGATGCTGATATACAGAATAAGACTTATTTAATCTTTTCGTCTTTTGTTCATTCATTCCATACTTACTGTGTGTCTTTCATTTCTCTAGGAATTTAGCAGGCATAAGATATGGATGAAAAATAGAATTTCTATTCTCTAGCATCTCAGAGTTCAAGCTGGCAGGGAGGATACTAAATCAGTTTTCTTGAATGTGACAAAGAATATGAAATGGGTATGCAAAGAGTGCTATAGAGACATGGAGATATGGAAGAGGGGAAATCAATTAGGCCCTGGTGAATGGTGGAAGTGGTAGAGGTGGGGAGATTCTTCTAGAGAAGAAATGATGCCTGAGATGTTCCCTGAAATGCAGCTAAATGATGAGTTAAGGAAGACATGCATTCTAGGTAGTGCAGAAGGTAGTGGCCCAGGAGTGTGGGACAGAAATGCATATTTAGGAACCTGTACATGATAAATAGCACATTTCTGTGCCATTAATTTTGTGCAAGGTACTGTGCTAAGTGTTTTACATGCATTAACTGCATCCTCCTCTAAAACCCCATATAGTAGGAATTGTTCTTATTTTCATTTAAAAGTTGAGAAAAATACAATCTAAAAGGCATGCCTTGGTATTATCCAAACATATTAAGAAGTTAGGCTGAGATTTGATCTCAGGCCATCCCACTCTAGTGATTCTTTGTGTCCAGAATGGTGAGGCTGGGGGGAAGGCAAGGGGAGAATGGCAAGACAATGCAGCAAAGGTAATTTTATTTTGAAGATTCCAGTGAGCATCTGAGGGGTTGAAAGTAGGAATGTGCTATGCTTGGATGTGCATTTTTAAAGCTCCACTCTGTGGAAAGTGTGAAGCATAGATTGGTGACAGGGAAACTATACAGGCAGCTAAGGCACTGTTCCTGGTAGGGGACGACAGGTTTTGATCTCATATGGTGGCAGTAGAGAGGGAGAGAAGATGGATGCCAAAGATAACACTGGCAACTGATTGGAGAGGGATGAGGACAGATTAAAAGGAGGGAGAAGGAGGGAAAGGAAGGAGCCTAAGATTATCATTGGGCTTTTCTTTCAGTTGAACTGGTAATGGGTGACATTCTTCAACAAAATATGAAACATAGAATAATTAGGAGAAAATGATGAATTTAGTTTTAGACATGCTCAATTTGAAATGTCTAAGGAATGTCCATAAGAAGATGTGTACCTGTCAGGCTGAATATGAGTCTATGCAGTTATCATGTGGAAATCGTGGGATTGGATGATATTAGTATATGGGAAAGAGAAAGAACAAAAATGGGAGCCAAAGAGAGGAAAAGGTGAATGAGAGGCACAATTTAGCCAATGTAGCATTTAGGAAGCCAGAAGAATGAAAAGATTCTAAGGCAAAGAGAGGAGAAATATGACATTTTAAGAAGCCAAAATAAGAGTTTTAAGAAAGAGGGAGCGATTGGCAGTACCCAGGGTCATGGGGAGCAATACTGGGGTAACAGTGGATTCCAGCTGCTCACCAATTTCTGTGTGGTGACACTGTACTACACCCTTTGTGAGATCTCTCTAGTCTACATAACATGGCTGCAAAGAAATGGTCTAGGGCCAGGGATTTAGCTCAGTGGCTTAAGCACCTTCCTGGCATGTGCGAGGACGTGTTTGATCCCTGGTACAAAAAAAAAAAGAAAGAAAGAAAAGAAATGGTGCTAATGGGATTGACAATAGCTACTTCAAAGAGCATTTTCTTTATGCCTAATTTTTGTCAATACCTTTGCTCTTAATACATCATCCATGATTCTACAGATGAGAAAGTTTGCTCATGAGAAAGAAGCAGGTGGGGCATATTAATAGCAGCAACAGAAATTGTTATGGGGGATACTGGGTGCTTAAGATTCCTTGTTATTTCAAGATGGATAATCTCTAAGTAAACCAATGGCTGTGAATTTTATTTTATTCATACAGTGGCATAACTGAAAACTTTCATCCTCAGGTTAAAATAACTCATAGGAAAATGGCCACTATTAGTTAATAACTTTGGTCCATGGGACTCCTCAGTCCTAATTTTGCCATCTGTTGTTACATCACAATGGCAAACAGAAACACCCAGCATTTAGGGGCAGATTTATTTATGTTGATCGGCACTAACTGGGATCATTCTCAAAATATCAGGCCTCGATTGCTGGTAGTCTAGGGCTTATATGGGATAAGCAAGCAGGAAATACAGAGGCAGAATGGTTTGTCAATTGGAAGTTGGTTCTTATATGCGTCACAGTGACCAGCTGCTTCTAAGAGACAGAAGCAAAGGGTGATACTGGAACAGGAACTGTCACCTGGGAAACTGAAGTATAGTGGCTGTGGGTGGGACATTTTCTGCTACAACGTTAATGGTCATGCTGAACAGGGACTATTGGGATAGAAGTTCCCTCTGCATCTTCCTGTAGCACTCACTAAAAACTTTTGGTGTTACTCTTGTCTTGCTATATTAAAATTGTCTACTAAAATCATACCTTTTTAAGTTACGTATGTTCTGCCAAGGGAAAGATCAGACTTTTCATCATTTCCCCAGTGATGTCTGGCAGTTGCCTGAAATGAAGGAGACATTCAACAAATATTTGGAGAGAATTAATTTTTTTAACTATTTTTTTCCATGACTCCACACATGGTCCACTTCAGCAGGAAAAATTTGGACTGAACTTTCTAGTAAAAGTTCAGGAGTCAGCAACCAACCAAGTAAAGTGAAACAGAAAATAACATGTTGGAAGTTTTCTCAGGAAATCTATAGAAAGAATTGCTTGGAAGACAGGGCTACTGAAATCAGAGTTCCTTTATCAAATTGGACAAGTTGTCTGCAGAGCTCCACTGGCATTGTAACCTTTGGACAGTCCATTGTGTGTCTGTTGCCATTAATTATATTTTCTTCCTGTCCTTTGATGCAGATTCAAAATCCTAAGTGAAGTGTTACGTTGGCTGAGCCTAAATGTCAGTCTCTACTCTAGCTACTGAGGAATTGGACGGGGTCATATTCTTACTCAAAGATGTGGGTCTTGCCCTTACTCGTGACACACCATGGGAACATAGCCTCAGGGAGAAAGATTTGGATTCTAGGTTGTCAAAGCAATAGAAATGTCTACTAACCTGGGTGAAAGAGTTCTGAGTCATTGCATGAAAGCATAGCCCTCCCTAGAATTTTAAGTCTAAATAAAATAGACTCCTGGATGTCTGAAATGGTTTATATAATAGTTCCTCCATGAGCCAGAGATGTATTGAAATACAATACATTCCAATATGGCCATCATCACCTAAAATGCTTTCATGTCAAAGTCTTATCATAGAGGGCCTGAGAGCTGCAATGTAGAATTACATTTTTTTCTTTTTTAAGGGCTTTGCTACAGTGAAGTTTGTAAGAAAATATATTTCTTCTCTAAATTCTGCTCTCTCCGGTTTGCAACTGATACTATGTACTGCAATATAGCATCTGTGTTTCGGGAAAAATGATGTGTGAAAACAGTTTTCAAAAATGTGTGCTGTCTAGATAAAAAGAAATCCAGAAATATATTTGGTTACCACTTTGTAGAGCCTTTTCAATTTGGCTTTGAATGGGAATCTAATTGTCATCTATTTCTAGTGAAGCCTTCCATGAACATTATATTTCCTTTATAAAGGGAAGTCAATGCATCATGGAATTCATGCAGAAACCATAAAAATAAATAATGACCAGTTGATTGTTTAATAATTTACGTTTCCCCTTGATAGACCACTAAGCAAAGTCCCAGGTATAAAAAATGCGCTGCATTGTCAGTAAAGAGAAAAGGAATGCTTTTACTGAAGTGCTACAAATAGCCCCTTGGTTTGAATGATAACTAATGACTATTCCCCTCTTCTTCATTTATAATCAGAGTTTCCATCACTTGTTCTTGTTACCATGGGATTAGTATAAACATATTAGGATTGACAGTACTGTATTCAAGAGCCAAGGAAATCACACAGTTTTGAAGGGTCAGACTTAAACTGCACTCGTTGCCAAAAAATCTATTTAACCCTCCAGATGATAGCAGGAACAAATAATGTTATTTTTGTAATCTTAGTTACTTAAATGTGCATGATCAGCATTCCTTCTCCAGCGACTTGAATGACCAGTATTCATTTGATGGCTTAGCCAGTCTTGGTAATGGTTTTTAATTTCCTTTTGATGTGCAACCCTCAAAGGGAAGGCTATATTGTAGCTGTTCAAATAAGGAAACTTGCAGTTAATAAGTTAAAAGCACACAGAGGTGCCAGATTAATATCATTTAAAGCACAGCTCCAATCAGTAGCTTTGCTGATTAAGTGTAGTGACTCTAATTCTACTAATTAAGTCCAGAATTCCATCACTGAACTTCACAGATGTTCATTCTATAGCCTCTGCCTATCTTCTGATATCTTGTTCAACTTTTTCTCTCTACTGCATCTCTAATATAATCACATTTAGTAATTCTTAATCCTGCACATCATGATCAAGCTGGGAAACTTTAAAAACAAAAACAAAAAACTATCCTCAGGCATATTAATTGAATCAATTTGTCATTATGTTTTTGTTTTAATTTTGTGAGTTTTTAAAACTATGCTTTGCCTACTATTTTTACAAATCAAACTCTGAGATTTAGTTTTGCAAAACAAGAAACATTTTATTATGCTCCCAAATTCTGTTGGTCAAAAATTTTAACAACATAGCTTGTTAAACTGGTCTTGGGGATCCACCCCGATGTTTGTGATGTTCCAGGTCTTGGTTGAGACAACAGGATTAGCTACAGATGTCTCAAAGACCTGCAGGGCTGGAATCACCTGGAGGCTTCTGTAGTACGTTTCCCTTGACTGGGGTGAACAAAGGCTCTGTGCAGGTAGACCTATCTATCAGCTAGGTGCTTATGTCTGCCTCTCTATGCAGCTTGGGCTTCCTCTAAGTGAGGTAGACTTCCTAAGAAGGATGCTTAGGATTCCAGCAGTAACTATTCCATGGAGAAAGGTGGAATTGTAAGGCCTCTCATGTACCCTAACTTTCAGGTACCAATTTTAAGATTTGGAGTGGGGGGCACTTCTTCATAGGAACTTGTGGCCACATTTTAAAGTCACACACACACACACACCCCACGCACCAGAGAATTCCAATGTCCAGCAAGTGTTGAGAGCCTTGAATGTGTTTTTGCAAGCACTAAACCACAGAGCAGGGCTGGAGGGTGGTGAGGTGAAAGAGACAGGCAGGGTGCAAAACCTAAGAAGGTGGCCTCTCTCAGGGTTATGCAAGGGCAGGGTAGGGGATAAGAATCAGCATCTCTTTATCTTTTGTAACCTGTCCTAATGGCATTATCACATCTAACTCTTTATAGTAAAGACCACCATTGTGACCATTTTACTGATTAGGAAACCTGAGGCTTAAATATTTAGCAACTTACTAGATGGCAAGATAACAGTGTAAGATAGGTTTGGAAGTCAGGTCTCAATGGCTACCAGGAAGCTGCGCTTCTGCCCTGGTGATACTCAGGAATCCACTTGCTTTTGGAGAGTAAGGCAGAGAGCCTAGCTTGGACCAAAAGCAAAACAGGCAGAACTTGGGATCTCTCGGCGTTTAGGATTTCCTTCGTGGGGCGCGCCTGGGGGCCACCTGCTTTCCTATCCAGTCGCCCCTCTCTGTTGGGACGACCTCCGGCCTCCTCAGGCAGGTAAGACGGTTGGTTGTACAACGGACAGGGTGCCCGGGGTCGGCTTTGGCTAGTGGTGGTGCCCGGGCGCAGAGCCTGTCCTCTGCTGGGGTCGCCTGCTTGTTGCTAAGTGCAGGAACTAGTCGATCCGGGCGCGTCCACCGCGGAAGGGGGCGGCGAGAGGGAGCCGGAGCGAGCGCCTGCGCGCGGAGACCCGAGGCGCGGGAGCGAGCGCGCGCCTTCCCCGATCCCCAGCCCGCGGCAGCGCCGGGTCCTCGCGGTGCATCCTGCTTGCCCGGTATCTGCTGCGCCGTCCTGCTTCGAGGATGGAGGAGTCCCGGGAGACATCGCCGTCCTCCAACAACTCCTCGGAAGAGCTCAGCTCAGCGCTACAGCTGTCCAAGGGCATGTCGATCTTCCTGGACGTAAGTACAGAGGGAAGGAGTTGAGGCGCTTCCCAGCCTCGCTCCTCTTCGCCGGAGCCGGGGTCTGACTCGCTGCTGCCCAGCCCGTATTAGTTCACAAACACGGATGAGAACTCCTCCTTGTCTGTCCCCTAACCCCCAGACAGCCACTAAGACAAAAGCGAGCGGAAAGACTGTCGCACCACTTGTAAAAGGGCTGTCCCAGACCTGCGGCTTGGCTCGGGGTTTTCTTAAGAGCTCTTGACGACATCGCCCAAGTTAGATTTCCAGGAGCTCGGGGCTTTCCATTCGAATGGTACTGTGGAGGGTATGAGGTCCCAACTCATCCCCGTTGTGCCCTTTTGCCAATAGGCGACCTCGCTGGTCTCCAGGGCTGGGCGTGAAGCCTTGGAGATCGGCTGCGCCGCGACCTCCCCCAGCTCTGAGGAAACTGTTACTTTCAACACTTGTTTTTCCTGTTACAAGGTGGCCACGATCTCTTAGGCTCATTCTTTTTTCACTGCTACTTCTGATTTTCTCCCCCCACCCCACCCCTTCTCCCCTGTTGTTCTCGTTCTTCCCTGCCGGTCCAAGTTGTAATTAACCATAATTAACCATTATTATCTTCGATTCTAGATTTTGACTGTTTCCTCCCCCCACCCTTTTGGGTCTTATCGTTTGCTTCGGATTGACTTCCTTCGATTCCTTGATATCATCATGCTTTCTTTCCCTTCTGTGCTATTTCTCTGCATTCATGCTGTGGCTTCTATCTTTGTAACAGTTTTTAGTTCTTATTGATTTCTCAATTTCATTACACTTTCCCTTCCTGCTGATTCGGTTCTGTGTATTTTTTTACACTGCTGCCCAGTCCTTTTCGCTGCCTATTTGGGTTCAGTGGTTTTCCTCTTTCTTTGCCAACCCGGGCTCCAGCTGTCTTAGTTCCTGTGTTGTCACATCCATGCTGTTCCCCCAGGTACCGTGTCTGACTCAGTAGGGACACTTCTAGCTGCCACTTGTCTTAACAAGACAAAATGGGCAAAGGGCATCTAAGAATGCTGGGTACTTTCCCTTGCCCTTTTGAGCTATCATTTCTTATTAAAATCCAAATGAGTTGGAAGTGGGCTGGAGGCCAAATACATTTGTTTGTGGAAAGATGAAAATGTGCAGAAATCAAATTACTAGAGTCATAAACGAGGCAAAAATGATGAAGATAATGGAAGGAGGGGCAATGCATCATCCTGGTTGCTTTGAATGGATTCACCAGAATTTCTTTAATTGTTAGGGAAATGCTTATTAAGAATTAAAAGTGACTGGAGGCACATGAGGGGGCGGAGGTTCAATCATGTGCTCAAAAGGTTTCTCCTCTTCTCAGCATGGAGTTTCAACTGGGCATTCAGGCATTGTGGCCAGCCATCTTCTTCCCACCAAAACCTGAGTGTCTGATTTCCTATGCATCTGATGCTTGAGTACCTATTCTTTTTGAGCATTTGTCTCTGGTTTGAAGTACTCAGATGATGTTATTTGTCCTAATGGTTTAACTGGCTGATGTATTCCTTAGGTCCATAAAGCCCTTGAAGAAGTGATATGAGAGTGGAGAGAGGCAGGAAAGAATATCTACCAAGGAAACCCTCAGTCAGGGCCCTTAAAAGCCATGTGATAGAGAGGCTAACAACTAAATTGCCAAGTAGGTGATTCTTCATCAAGTAGGGGCTCTAGTCATTCTGATCTGATCTGTGCTGTGCCCCCCAAGGGTATTGACTGCTTCTTTATGATTTATTTTTTAAGTAGCTAACACATTTTGGTGATATTGTGAAGATGGATTATAACTATGAAAATAGAAAGTCAATCCTTAACACACATAATCAACCTTGGCTGAAATGTTCAGCTGTGATTGTCTTTTAAGAGGAAAATAAAATTTCATTTATTATTTTATATGAAGGATTGTTTCCAACTTCTGTAAGCAAGCAGTATCAAGTCCCTGTCCTGAAGGAATTTTTCATCTCTGAATTCTTGTATTCTTAAGTCTGTTTCTAGAATTTGAAAACAAAAATAGAAAACTGATTCTATATGAAAGGTGTTGACATGCTTGTTTGTCAGAAAAATGCTACAGTCTACAAAAAAAAAACTGCTGTTGGATTTTAGGTTTGGTCTGCACATTTTTAGAGTTATTTTGTGAAAGATCTAACACTCTGGTGAAATATGTGACATAAAAAAGGATTTTTTATTTAGGGATTTTTGAATTATTCATTTCCACATCATGTTGCTTTTAGCAAAATAAAATATGAAATATAAATATATCATTGTATTTGGTTAAGTTTAATATATTCTAGTGACACTACTAAGAAAGATTGCTTTTTCAGTTCTATTCAGATTGTAATAAATAAATGATAGATATTACCTATTCAAACTGGAATAGAAATGAAACCTTTGGGGCTTCTGTATTACACCGAGTAATTTCCAAATTCAAGGAAATTTGATTTTCATTGTTTATATTCCAATATTGTTACAGTAGTTGATCTTCTAAGAAATGATTTGAACTACTGTTGAAAATATGGCTAATGTGTCCAGCTGTTAAGAAACAGGAGAGAGATAATTAACAAGAAAATCAGAAAGAGATTTAGCAAAATTGTTGATATTTGCTTTGCTTTCTTTCTCTCTAAATCAGTAGCTTCCAAGGTAGTTGTATAAGAAAAAAAAAAGCTCATAGTTTAAGAAACTGGGGTGGGGGTGTCTATGCTATATAAATTTGAGGTATTATGGTTGTGCTAGTGTTCCATGTTGAATACATAAATAGCAGTAGCTAAATCCACAAACTTGTATGGAAACTGTTTCTTTATAAGTCTAATTTGCATTATTTTATTTATAAAATGACAGAATTAAGTATCAGTTTATCACAGATACTCTTGAATACCTCCTGGGGTGAGGCTGATACATGCAATTTCACACTTGCCAGCCACAGGACAGGGGCTGAGGTCGGTCTGTGTGCAGCCACATAGAAGAACCATGAGGATGTTGTTTTCCCGTTTCCATTAGTGTGCTATCATTTCCCAGGTTGCTGTATTCCAAATATTAGAAAAAAATTCCCATTTAGAGCACTAGTCCCAGGCACATGTGAACCCTCTTTTGAGTTATCCATCACATTAAATGACTCTGCTACTGTGCAAAGGGACATAGTGAGCCTCAACTCATCCCTCAAAGCAAAAAAAAAAAAAAAAAAAAAAAATTCCCAAATGAAAATAGTTACAACTCCACCCACAGGAAGTAACTTTTCTCTCCCAATAGTTCTCTCTTGACTTTCAACTGGGAGGAAAGTGGCCTGCTTCATTGGTTAGGTGGCGACAGGAGGAAAGGAGGTGACTTTAGGTGTTTGCCTTCCTTTCCTTCCCCTGCCTCAGCATGCACAGCCCTCTATACCCTGAACTCAAGAGTCTGAACTTACTTTTCTCTCATTGCTGAGACATACCCAACACCCAAAGTTAAAGAAGGAAAGTTTTATTTAGCTCACAGTACATAGAGGTTTCTTCCACAATCAGCTGGATCCAAGGCAGGGTGGCACATGGCAGAGGGGCAACGGTTCATGATGGAAGAAGACAGCAAAAGCAACAATGGCAGTAGAGGGAGAGCGACAAGACTTTTTCTGTCCCTTGCTTTGTATGCAGGCTACCTGCCCTAGGATGGGTGCAGCACTCCCACCCTTAATCCCAGCACTGGACCATGAATCATTCACAAACTCTAGATTAAGCCACCTACGAATAATCTACCTTCCCATGACTGTCTGAGGCTTTGCAGGGACATCTAACACAAACTTTACCAAGTCAAGAACTTGGTAAAAATAAGTAATCGTTTCTCCTCAGAAGGACACTTAATTTTGAAGTTCTCCAGTTACTCATCTGAATAAGAAGTGAGCTGGACAGGGACTGTCAGGGCAGTATTCAAACACCATTGTTCCATGACCGAATTCTGTTACAGCCACACATCTGTGTCACTTAGTCACAATGCACAGTTGATTATTTGTATGAGGCTGTCCAGTTAGGAGAAGAGAGGTAATATCCATGCTGTCTACCCTGATTGGTAAGAAAAATTTGGGCGAACAATGATGGTATTTACCTTGTTTCCAAAATGGGCAGACCTAAGACAAAAATTGAGAAAAAAGAAGTATATGTGCTAATTACCTTTTCTCCACCCATCTTTTGGTGTCCACTACTCAGGGCCACAAGAGGAGCAGAAGCCAAACTACTTCCTGGCTGTTCAAACCCACACACCATGACTCACCCCCTAGATCTTCCCTCCTGGGAAGCAGCTCATGTTTTGCCTGAGTCCCCACTCTGTCCCACATCCCAGTCTCTCAAGAGTGCACCATGTGACTCACTAGCCCACCGCATTTGCATTTTAATCTGCTATGAGGTATGACGCACTTAGCAAATACTAGTTCAGGGAGTGGTGATTGTGTCCATTTTCATGCTTTCAAGATAGCATTTTGACATCTACCTTTAGTGACATGAAATGAAGAGTAAAGAATTTCAGTCAAAGCCGTCAAGTACCATCTTCCCAGGTAAAATAATCTGCTTGCTGGTCTTTGAATTGTAGCAAACTCACAATATTACTTTTTTAAACTTTAAACCTGGTTATAATATTTAGATGCGTTTACACTGCCTCCAGGGATAGCAACAATAAGATTAGCTGACCCAGATGACTGTATTAGTATAGCATAATTAACTCAATTCTCATCTGCAGCTATTTTTTATTAGTTCATAGACTCAGAGGCAAAATTTTCCTTTACCTTTGTCTCTGAATCTCTGTCTCCTTATAAGCACACCAGTCCTTGGTCAGAGGGCACACTCCAATCCAGTAATACCTTATCTCAACAAATGACCTATTTCCAGATATGGTCACATTGACAAATACCAAGGGTTAGAATTTTGGCATTCAAGTTTTGGAAACATAGTTAAGCCCACAATATATGTGAGAACAAAATGGCTGAAACAACTCCTTGACTACATCTTTTTAAGCTCAAAGCCAGCAGAAAGGGAAGTCTCTCTCTCTCTCAGCCATCTAAGTGGAACCGTGGGTTACCATTCACTGGCCGTGAGGAGCTTGTGAATTAATAGCTACCATGATTAGAGGGATGTGGCACCTTATTTGCCAGGCTTAAGTGCTCTGCCAAAGCCTGTAATATGTGGACCAATAAAGAAGGAAAGATTAGTTTTCCAGAAGAAAATTGGAAATCTTACCAAAGAGTAGCAGAAACTAGATGGCCAAGCATTTCCTATATATTAAAACAACTTAAAATGGTTCCAAGATAGTATAATTAATACACCTAAATAAGATATAGTATAGACATATGAACTCCTATTTACCCCTGATTTGTTATGTTTGTTTTCTTTTATTTATTTCATTTTATTCAGATATAATTTGACTTATATGTAAGTGTATATATTTTAAATTTGACGAGTTTTAACATATTGTGAGGCCATCGTCCTAGTTAGGTTATTAAGTAGCTTTACCACCTTCAGAGGTTTACTCATGCCCTTTTGGCATCTATCTCTCCCTGCTCTACCTGTTCCTAGGTAACCCGTAATTGACTTTCTGTCGATCTGTCTGTATCTTAGTTTGCATTTTTTATAATTTTGTATAAATGGGCTTCTGCAGTGATTTTAAAAATTTTATTTTTACTATGTAATGGCTTTTTATTTTTCTTTATTTTCTGACTCTCTTTCAGTGGATTATATAGCCTGGAGGGTTTCATTTTTGAAGATATGTACATGTACAAAATATACTTTTATCATGTTCACGTACTCCCCTACACCCCTGTACCTTCTCCCCCAGTTTCACGTGTTTGGGAGATTTCCGTGTGTGTAATGTTTTGTTCATATTCATCCCCATTACTATAGATGCTATTTTGTGACAATGTTTTCTTCTCAGACCAACTAGTCTGAAATCCATCCAAGTGTATTAGTGGCTATCTCTTTTTATTGTTCACTATTAATTTATTGAATGTATATGAAGTATGGTATATACACTCAAAGAATTAACTTAAAATTGAAACTTCCTTTATTCAATAATAGATGAATTACACATAAACTTGATGTTCACTATAATATTTACCAAAAATGTGATAAGATTTTTTTCCTTTTTTCTTTCCAGATACTGAGGAGAGCTGACAAAAATGGTAAGGTCATACTACAGTTTCTATTTATTAATCTCCATTTCAGACCTCCTTATAAAGAATAACAAAGATCCTAAAAATTGCATGTAAGTTGTCAGTTTCCTGAATGAGTCATCATTTCAGTCAAGTTTATAGCTCTTGACATTCATGAGAAGATGGCAGAGAAATTTACTTCGTTTGACAGGAAGATGGAATATAAATTATGTCCTTGAAGTGAGGGACTGTGTTGTACATAAGTTCTGGCTTTTCTCTTTAATACTTACAGAAATAATTTTACAGAAATACCACAAATACCATGAAGGCATTGAGTGTCACTTATGTGCCAGGTATTGAGCTGTGTGTTTTGCAAACATCCTGTTTCAGGATTATGAAGGTTTAAATCTGCGCTTTGAACCCAGGTGTATTTGATGCCGAAGTCTAGTATCTCCACTTTTAATTTCACTAGAATAGTAGCCTGGAAACCATCTGATATGTCCCATGTTTCCCACTCCCATCTGAAGTGTGTGTACTGGAGATGACCCATCTACAGAAGACTAACAAAGGGCAAACTGAAAGTAAAAAATTGCTCTGAAAATTTAGTGGTAGCTGTACAAAGTCCAATTTTAAGCTATATTCCTTTATTCCACTAGAAAATTTATTTTATAGAATACAAAATTAGAGCTATTGAGCTTATTCTAATGCTGTCATATGTTCTGCAGTGGAGATATATTATTGAGAACAGTTGCTTGACAAATTTAGGATACACAATTGCCTTTCTCTTTCTTGAAATCTTATTTCTTATCTGTGGGAAAACATTAAAGTTAGAGTTGAGAGCTGACAGTTTAAAGATGTAGGTTGTTGTGCAGTTTATTCTTCACCCACAGGTCAAGAAAAGCTTGGCTGACATTATATATATATTTCCACCCAAGAGAAAATGTATCAGTTCAAGGAGCAATGAAATAGAATCCTAAGTCCTGATAACATTTAACTGTGCTTGGCTGATAGAATACTTTTTTTCAGATTATGTTTAGTGATTGACATATCAACAATTCAAAGATGTTTTTAAATTGCCTCACTTGAAGCATTTGATTACTTTCTAAGACTTTTAAGACAGAAGTAATGATGTTTTCATCCTCCTTCTGATCCTTCTGCGTTTTGTCTTGATATCTAGCCCAGTGATGCCTGGAGGACAGTAGAATAGCCCTTTTACCTTTGTGTCTTTTATTTTAGCAACTGTCTATAACTCAGAAATGTCTTATTTCCACACAAGTTCCTGGTTCTCTCTAGCTATTGCTTGATTTCCTTGGACCCTACAACTTTAATTAGAGACCATCATGATAGTGTATCTATCACTCTTTTATCATAATTGTCATACTCCATAGTCATAAAAAGAACCAAAATTATCATAATATATAGCCAGGATAAAATAAAATCACTACTATGACTTGATGGCTTATGATAACCTAATATATTAAGCTACACAGAGTAGTCATGCTGGCAGCTCCATTTCCCATATTTCCCCATCTGCCTCCTCTCCTGTGATGCCTCTTCCCTTCTTGCTGCCTTTCCTAATGCCTGACCCTACCACATTATGAAAGCTACCTCCCCTTTTGCTTTTATACCATCAACATACATACTGTTCTACAGCCCACTGAAGCATTGAATTTCTTGAGCATAAGTATTAGTCACTTTCTCATTGTTGAGACAAAAAGTCAATACTTGAAACTTAATGGAGGAAAAGTTTATTTGGGCTCATAGTTTCAGAGGGTTCCATTCATGGTTGGCTGGCTCCAAGACAGAAACAGCATGGCAGAGGGACATAGCAGCGGAAAGCTGCTCAACCTGTAATGACCAGGAAGAAGCAAGAGAAGGAGGAGCCACAGATAGGAATACACTTTTTCAGGTCATGACTTAATGACCCCTGCCACCAGTCAAGTCCTGCTTCCTAGCAGCTCATGAATTCATCAATGCATTAATCTACCAATGAATACAGTGCTTTCATGATCCAATCACCTCCCCTAGAGTCCCACCTTTGAGCACATGAGAGTTTGGGGGACATTTTAGATATAAATCATAATAATATCCCTCCATCTGTCACACTTCTTTGATGCTTGCTACCTTGCCTTCTGCTTGTTGTAACTTTCTACTTTTAGTCAACCTGAGAAATGCATAGATTTCTTAACATTCTTGCTCAAAAGATCCTCACTAGGGGTGCCTTCACTAGTCCACTTAGCAGGGCCCCGTCCTCTCTCTCTCTCTGAGGTCTTAGCCCTTCCACACATATTGAGGATTGCCCTGGTAGTAAACACACAGTTGTTTTGCTGGACATTTTACTTCTGTAAGCCAAAAAATGCCTTTCTAGGACAAGAAACATGTTTTTGAGTAGATACTATGCCTATCCAGTATTAAGTGCTCAATAGATGTTTGTTTAATGAATTTTTACTTTTTTTGTTTGTTTGTTTGTTCATTTGTCTTTTTGAGACAGGGTCTCACTATGCAGTTCAGAGTGGCCTTGAACTCACTTGGTAGCCAGTTCAGACTGGCCTTGAACTTGCAGTGATCCTCCTGCCTCAGCCTCCCAAATGCTGGGATTACAGGCATGCACCACTTCACCTGGCTATGAATTTATACTAGAGGATGTTTGACTGTAGTAACCCTTTTATCTGTTCACTCTTCTTCCTGCTTGTTATACCACTGTGTTCTTCTCCCTCATTCTCAGTGTAAATTTGTGGGAAGTTAGAGTCAGGAAGGGTATAGGCTTAAATCACAGCTATGGAACCTAGTAATTCCATGTACCTCAGGGAGTTGCAGTGTATAATGAATAAGACGATGTTTGTAGCATCTCCAGGGCAGTAACTGACACATCAGTAAGAAGCTAATACTGAACACCTGAACTGCTTTTTGTGCCCTGAGATCTTGGCTATCTGAGACTCCTGGTGACATTTCAGTTATTTCTACTGCTGTGGAATTGAGTGGGTAAAAAGCTATACAGCTGTTTGCCATATATGCAGAACTGAAAACTTTAAAAGCAATTGGGCAGTGTATTGGTAACAAAAACATAAAAAAGCAACCATCTTTCTGTACCATGTGTTCATTGCATTTTGTATTTATAAATAAACAGCTGTTACTTGTATTTGATCTCTACTAACAGACCCTTGTGTGATAGAATCCCTTGTGAACAGTGTAATTGGTGATGGAATAATGAAGGGAATAAAAGGCAATAAACAGTAGGAGAGCTATCCTGCCTGAGGACAGAGTTAGCACTTGGACTCTATTTGACATAAAAAAGAAAAACTGCTGGATACATGGAGGGAAAATACATGATTAGTGATTAGCTATAATAATGGTGTCTTTGACAGTTTTTTTGTTTGGTTGTTGTTTTAAAATCATAGGCTAGGATCCTAGACATAAAGATAAACCTGAAAATAGAATTGTTAGAGAAGATGCTATTGCTTTGATCTAAAAACCCCCAGATTAAACCTAGATATTTGAAATGCCTGAGAAAGCTTACCGACAGTAAAACTGAGTGAGAATGGAAAGGGCACTTCAGTATGTTTTAAATTTTAAAAAAAATTTAAATTTAGACATTTTATTTTAAAATATCCAATTGTAAAATAAAGATTGCATATATTTAGGGTATACAATGTGATGACCTGGATTATATATATATATATTCATATAAAATCCATATATATATATATATTTTTTTAATTATATAATGGCTGTCACAACCAAATTAACACACACATAACCTTTCATTTTGTACATTAGATCCCTAGAACTAGTTCATCTTGTAAGTGAAGGATTGTCTCCCATCCTCAGCTCCTGGCAACCACTTTCTACTCTGCTTCCATGAGTTCTGCTTTTCAGATTCTACATGTGTGTGAGATCATATATTTATCTTTCTGTGCTTGGACCAAAAGATTTTTTTAGCTTTAGTAAGAGACAAAATGCAAAAACTCACAGTAGTGACAAACACAATCAAATTCCTCAAATTGATGTGCACTCACTAAAATAACTTGCCATTCTTAGCAGCAAGTAGGTAGGCTATGTGGGTGGCACTTTTGATCTTTGTATAGCGACTGATCTCTTTAAGAGCCCCTGGTAGTTCCCAAGCCTGTACTCTGATCTAGCATCCTGTGCATTCTGAATTGGTTGAGAGAGAGAGGTCTAACATCAATAATGGTGAGCAAATCTCTGCCATGACATAAATATTGGTGAATCTGTTTGTAAGAAGTACATAACTAACAATTTCATCTTAAAAACTGAAAGCGAAACACAAATATATGTATATGTGTAATCTTATCCAAATGAAGTCCTGTTGTTAGGTATCGGTTGTTTATTAATTAGTAATACTGACTAAAGTTTGTAAAAGTCATATTATTGGCAAGTTCCTACCTTAGTTGCCTCACACATATTGTCTTTAATTATTATGAAAGTCAACAGTTTAAAGCAATGAGAAGAGCAAAGGATTTGAGGTCTAATAAACTCCAGTGTCCAAGCTCTGCCTCTTTCTATCTTTATAACATTTAACAAATTACTCAACTTCCCTGTGCCTTGGTTTCCTCACCTGTGAAAGATGAATAACAGTATCTCTCCAATTAAATTGTCTCACAAGTTTAATGAGATTTGAGATTATATCTCTACAACCATTTCTCCTGATCTGAAACATAGTGATAATTGTTTAGAGTTTTTAAAAGCTATTTTATTAATTTTATGTAGAACAAACTAAGCTGAAGAGGCTCAGTAACTTTCTCTGGGTTACACTGTATGTTAACAGTAGAGCCAGGATTGAGAAATTGAGGTTCTGACTTCAAACTGATCATTTCACTTCGTTGTGTATGCACATTTGTATGTATTTTAATCTATGAATACATACTTACAGTTATAAGCTAAATGTGTAAAGATCTTGAATATGATGTTCTATCTCCTCAATGCATAGTAATTGTATCAATTTAATAAACTAAGTATTTCCCTGGTAATCTGAAAGAATTATTACTGAATGACTAATACACCTGCAGAAAATAATGTTAGCAATGAAAAATCCTCACTGAAAAATACTTTTTAGATATTCAGAGGAATTTTGAAGATTTGACTGACTTATAATCTACAAATATTGATTTGATTATGTGAGACTTGAGAAAAGCCTTTGTATGTGGTCGCCCAAAGTTTTGCTTACTTTATTAACAAATAGAAAATTAGGTTGGGCTGCAACAAAGTTTCAGTAAGTAAGAGTACTTTCCCAGAAGGCTGGGTCGACCAGAACCTTCAGAGGATCACAGATACAGAGGCTCACAGAGGTCTCTGATCCTGTGCCTTCTACCTCTTGGTAAAAAGGCTATTATTCTTTGATGTGAGCCTCTCGGCCAAGCATCATCCATCACCCCCTGGGATCCCCAAACCTTCTTATCTGGTAATCAGGGCTCCCAGCCAGAATAAAATGGAAAGACTGAGAAGAGTGCCTTGAAAATTAGAATCACTGGCGTAAGTCTGATTTTTGATTCATAATTCTTCATTCACTTCTCAAAATGGAGAAAATAAGCTATACTGAAACCCATGATTTATTACAGATCAGTTGTGTTCTCAAATAGCTTTATACTCTTGTTTACTCTCAAGCATATATGAAATCTTCAGATGTACACCTACTGCCTTGAAAATAAAAGCCAAGTCTATTAGAACAGATTCATTTACAAAGACAAAGGAAAAAAAATCTCCTGCCCTGACAAAGACCTTGGTAGAAGGAGTGGCTAACCAAGCTCTGCAATACGTGGGAGGAGTTGTGAGTGCAAATTTGGACTGCAATGTTGTCTTTTTTTTTAACAAAATAAGAGAAAACAAATTTTTTATTTCCATAGTATGATTTTTTTCCTAAAATGTGAAGCAATTTCACACTCATATATGTCTTACTTTTCTGCCAGAAGCAGAAGACTAAAAATTTAAATCTTTACATAGCTTCGCTTATCAGCTGTCGCTGAAGCAAACAAAAAATTTAGATTCAAATTCCTGAGCCCCAGAAGTGGCAGCCATGGGCTGTCAGAGGCTCACAAGTCAGGTCCGGCTCTGAAAATAGACAATGGAGCAGCTAGCGCATAGCTTTTACCCTGACACCTGTCTTTAAATTTCAGCGCTTTCTGTAGTGAGATCTGTAAGTTGGAGCCCACTGTTTCTTTCTTTTTCTGACCTGCAGCTAAAGCAGCTCCGTGCTCTGAACACCCCAGAGGTAGCAGGACTGTTAAATTTAGGACTTGGCAGTTAAATGACCTGGGTTCTGTTTCCTAGATAATTTACTCAGTTTTCTCATTTGTAAAAGGGGGATAAGGACAATGCCTCTTTCTTAGGCTTGTTGGAAAAGGAAACAAGATAATATATTTCTTGGAAAGAAACGTCTTCAGAAAGCACTGAATCAGTATTATCCATTTAGTATATTGTCTTTTTAAATTTTTCAGCCTAATTTTTATTTCTCTTAGTTGGGAAAGTCAGTCACAATGTCCCACCCACCCTCCATGGAAGATGAATTTTTCTCATGGCTGTGTTGTGGGAAAATTTTCCAAGCCAAGTCAAACCAAATGGAAGACTCTTTGCACTGAAGAGATAAAACGGCAGCATTTAATATTTATGCTGGTAGACTGTTGGATCTTCACACCAGTGGACTGTTGCTGAATAGCTCCTCAAAGGCAACAACACTGAGTTTACAGAGAGCTTAGTATATATAGAATTTAGAAGTGGGAGGTACAGAGCAAGTGACATAATGTTACATAACTGGTTACAAGCATTGAGTCATATATTGACAGGCAGGTTAGTCTTGAACAGATTTGTTGAAACTAAGGAATTGTTTATCATAATATAGAAACACTCTTGAAACAAGAGGAGGGGACCCTTACAGAGTGATCAAAATTAGAAGTGTCCTTGATTAGGCCAGGGTGCCTTAGGGTACAAACTATTACTCTGACTCAGTGCTCATCCAAGATACACAGCTGGGCTTTAGACCTTGTCAAGGTCAGTTGAATTCAGAAGCAGGAGAACAGGAACTTGCTCAGAGACCTCTCATTGATCATGAAATACCTATCAGTTTGTTGTTTTATAAATATGCTCTTACATTATAGTTGTGCCGTAACAGCTGTACTCACAGGTTCTGTCCATGACAATTTCACTGAGACCACAGAGTAGTCCTGGTGATTATACTAACTTGGCCCTGGTCATTTAGCTTTTCCTATTGTTTGAAAAGCAATAATCCTAATTTAATTTCTGGTGTGTGCTTGCAGATGGTGCTTTATGCCAAAAACACCTTCTGGTTTTATTCTGCACACTGAAAACTAAGGAGACTTAATCTATCTTTATTTATGGTTTTTAAATAAAAGAATTAAGGGAATGGGAAACATGAATTGTGCAATATGCCAAGTATTTATACCCTCTGTGGTATAAAAAATATTTCCATGATGGGTTATCATTACTGTATATTTTTTGTGCCAAATAAACGGTGGGCTGGTAACAATATTTTGATTTTTTCTCCACAAAATGATTCAAAATTGTCATTGCACATGCAGATCTTTTAAAATTTGTCATTAGAAAATAACAAGAACTGTATATAGAAGCAGTGCATAGAAACTACATTTAGTAGAGTTTGGAGTTAAAAGATCCTAAATTCTAGTCTCAACTCTTGCTTTCTCCATTCATCTTTTTTTTTTCATTCTTTCAGTTGCAACTATACATTGCTCCTGTGTGCCAGACCCTGTCCTTGGCACTAAGAGAATAAAAAGACTAAATTAAAGTTAGTGCCACTCACACATACAGAACAGGAAATGGAATGGAGTTCAGTTAAACTCTGCACTTTAGAAAGGGAGATATAATAAATTAGGAAATAATTATACACTGCAATAGATGCTTTGATAGAAGTCCAGCTGGTGCTATACTCGAGTTAAGTTTTCTATATTGCAGATCTGACGCTACCATTTCTATGTGCAGGATTCTTCATTTGCTACTCATCAATTGGGATAAAATCCAGGTTCCTTAGCTTGGTGTTATCTGTATAGCCTCATCTTACCAATTATCTCTTGAGGACACTGAACTCCACAACTTTTCTTTTCTGTATCTGTACATTCATAGCTCCCTTTGCTGGGCATCACTGTCAGACTTCTGTTTTTTGCTCAAGTTTATCCCTCCTGTGAAGTCCTCTGTGAGTTCTGTATGACAAAAGAATGGCTTAGAAGTCAGTGTCAATTTGTTAGTCTGTCATGTGCAAGCTCTATAACTCTGGGTGGGCAAAAACAACTTTATACTTAGTTCACAGGGCTGTTGTGATTTTTAAATGAAATAACATAATTAATTCAACACACATTTATAGTGACAAATACATGTTCAATAAATATTAATGCTTTAGCCTGATCACCAATTTTCATCTATCTGTAGTATCTTGCAAATCATACAGTCATCACATTGTAGTAAATAGTTTGCAGGTATCATCCTCTACCTCCACTAGGCCATAAGCTCTTTGAAGGCATGGATTATACATCTTTATATACCTAGTGACTAGTATGATTATGATTAGCAGTTCATACATATCACTAGATTGTTATGAGGTCACAGAGGAAGAAGTCTAATTCTGCTTTGATTATTAAGTAAAGCTCTTTTTTGAGCTACAAGTCATTCTAGTAAGTATGGATTGAAAGAAATAATTCCAGGGAAAGAGAAAGAAAAGTACACAAGGCACAGAACTTTAAAAAATGGATAGAAATTAATCACTGAGCAAAATCACTCAATTTGTGAAGACGCATGCTCATGTCTGAACCATTCTTCATCCCAGCTCCCTGACTTGCTCCTTCAGCAGCCTCAGCTCAGAACATGACACTACTAATCAGCAGTTGCCTCAACCAAAAGTTCCAGATTTCCACAGTCCTTCTCTTTCTCTAATATCTCCACACGTAGTCTACTACCAGACTGTTGGCCCACCAAAGGTATCTTGAAGATCTCTTGCCCTAAGTAAAGCTTTCATAGACTTTCACTTAGAATATGCAAAAACCTCTAGATCAGAGTTAGTCAATTCTTCAGTGAATCAGTTTTAAAAGAAACAGGAATAATAAAATGGCATTTGGGGCTATAAGCATGGGGAAAACTTGAGGATTAGTTGAATCTGTAATAAGAGAAATGCAGGTATTTATTGACACATACTTATGCACAGTATGAGAGCAAGGAGCACATTTCTAATTCCCGTCTTAAAGAACCAGGTAGGCAATGAAACTGTGAATTTCTTTAGGTCCATGAGTGTCTCAGATATTGAAAAGCTTAAATTAGCTATAATATTAGGATTATCTTTTTGTTATGAGAGTTTTCCTATGAATATCTGTTAGTCAATTAATTAATGAAGTTTCTAACTATGTTTTCCATAATATTCTGAATCAGAATGCTTCATTTACCTCATCTCTAAAACAGAGTTATGATGCTCAAATACAGAAATGTCAGTTTTCACACATGATTAATAGTGATTCAATGCAATTTATAAACAAAAGCAAAAAATGTTAAAGTGTATTTGGCTATGATCCTGTTTGAAGGTAATAGCATGGTATAATGAAGATTGGGAAGGAAAAGGAACAAAATTCAATCTTGGTTCTCCTGTTTTTTCATTCATTAATTCATTCATTCACTCATCTGCCAAACATTTTATGTGTCTCCTTTATGTGTCAGACATCATACCAGATGGTAGGAATACGAAGTTGAAAGAATGAATAAACCTCAGCATGTATTTTCTAGGTTGTGATCTTGGGCAAATTACTTACCTTCCTTGATCTTGTTTTCCAGTGTTAAAAATAAGAATAATACAACTTAATTTTCATGGTAAATATAAGGACTAAACAAGGTAAATATATGTAATACCCCAGAGATTGTGGGGTTATATTGTGAATAATCAAAAGATGTCAGTGTCTTTTTTCCTTCACTAATTTGTATCATTCTAAGGATAATATTTCTTCACTTCTGAATTAATTATGGAAGGCAAATTGTACAAATTGTGAGCCCTTACTTAGCTTTGATTACTAGAACAAATTATATATTCATACAGTGAATAAAACTCCCCTTTGTGCACAGAGATCTGAGAAAACTTAATCAACTGTAAACTCCTAGGGATCTGAAGTCATGCAGGGTATTGGACAATAGTATACTCTAAGCTTAGTCATATTAATAAATGAATCTTAAACAAAGAGATAATAGTATGATAATGTCCTCTACAACTCAAGAAGTATCACTAAGCCAAGCAGGTAGCAAGTGCATATAAGACTTCAGAGAAAGAAGAAGTATCTAGGCTAGGGTGACTTAGGAAGGCTTATGAAATTTTTGTCCTCAACTAAATCTCTGACAATGAATACAAACTCAGACAACTAGGGAAAAAAAGGAAGAGAAATATGGCTAAGCATGACCAAATCATTTTAATTAACCAAAACCCAATTTGGATTAAATCCAATTTTCTATAATTAGGAAAATGTTAGCTATCATCATTGAAATACTGGGAATTGGTACAGCTTTGGCATAGCTCTATCTAGATGTTCAGAAGTCATGCTCTCTTTGCTTGTGTCTCCCAGCTCTATATTTCAGTTTGTTTTCTTCTGCTTGGTTTTCCTCTCAGGTAGGCTTTCTTATCAGGAATGGAAAGATAGCTCCTGGAATATTGTCACCAGTTCAATAGGTCTCAGTAAAATGAAAATTTCTCTTTCCCAATAATTTTAGAAAAAAAGCCCCCAGATATTGAAAGATGAAATGAACTGATTTTCTGGGCTCGGTTTACATACACACTCCCAGAGTGAGGTAGGATACATAAAAGTGCCAGGAAATATTTTGAATGAAAGGTCAATTGATCTCCTAAGTGAGAAATCATTGTTTTCACCCAAAAAAGGGAGAATAGATATTGACCAGGCAAATATGACAGCTGCTTTTCTTTTAGAGGGTAGACTAGTTGAGAAAACAGTGACTATCCATTGGGAATCAAGGTATGGAGGAGGAGAAAGAAAAATGATCAATTATGGGCTGAAGTCCTTTTTCTTTTGCTAATGTCTGTAATAAAATATTTCATTTTCATTTAGTAATGAAATTTGCCTACATGAGGAGTATGTATATTTTGCTAATTTTGAATCTACATTTTCTATAGATAACTAAATGTTTATCTCACAAATATTTTATCTGTCATCCTATTAAAATTTGAGTAACTGGAAAGGATTTTTGTTGTTGCTGCTGCTTTTCTTCTAGTCTCACATAAAATGCTAATTCCCCATAGAAATGACATTAAATGGATATTTTTTCTTTCAGTAAATTAGAAGCACATCCTTTATAGCCATAATAACTAATATATTCTATCCCTGTAGGACAAAGATAGGTACTGCTTTTTATTCCCAGCACAATTCCAAGTGATGAAATACTTTGATATAACAAATAAGGTTCCTGATAAAGTATATAAATATTTAGCAGCAAGTCAGTAAAGAGCCAAGCACTTGGCTGAGTCATTCAGTTTTCTGCTTGACATTCGAGCATATGCTAGGTTTTGAATTGAGGGTAGTTTTAATGACCAGCTTCCAGGAATGTGTCCCAGGAGATGGGCTTTCAAGAACCACATATGAATCACTGAACTTTGCTGGGTTTCAGTTTTCTTCTCCTCCTGAGGAAAGCAAAAAGGTTTAACTATTACAAAACTACTCTGATGACTACAGACAATGAAATGTAGGGCAAAAATTCTTTGCAGCATATTAGGTCAATATATGTTTTAATTATGAAGATAGAATGCTACAGACTGTTCCTGAATATAGTACTTGACACCCTGAATCCCTTATTACTATATTAACGTATTACATTGCCGTGCTGCAAAAATCCATTATAGTTCATGAATCAATGTTAATACCTTTTTTTGGCACAGTAATGAGGATTGAACCCGGGGGCCTGACACTGAGCTTTTTTAAAAAAAAAAAAAATTTACGACAGTCACTAAGCACCAGGCTGGGCTAGGACTTAAGCTCAGCCTCCTCCTCAAGAGTGCTGAGATCACACATGTGCACCACCACGTCCAGTTTTGATACACTGTATTTACCCCAGGTAATATTTTATACAGATTTCCTTAATTTTTATCTTATATTCTTTTTCTGGTACTATTCCATCCAGCTTATCACATTACATTTAGTTATTATGCCTCCTTAGGATTCTCTTGATTGAAATAATTTCACAGATTGTCCTGTTTTTCATAATACTGACAGTTTTGAGGAGCACTAGGTCCAATATTTTGTAGAATATCCCTCAGTTGGTATTTGTCTAATGTTCTTCTTAGGATTAGACCAGGGAAGATCACAGAGGTAAAGTGCTTATCACATGGTTTCAAGAGCACTTCTTATCAGCATGATTTATGAAGCTGTTGTTGACTTTGCTTACTTGGCTGAGACAGTGTTTGCCAAGTTTCTCCACAGTAAAGTCCACTCATTTCCCTTTTTCCATACTTCCCTTGGAAGATGCTCACAGTGCGCAGCACGCGTTCCTCCTTGAAAGCTGACTAGCTGCATCCATTATTTCACATTCTTTTGCAGGGGACGATTCTCTCATTTACTGATTTATTCAATATTTACTTATAATATTAGGGACACATAGATATTCATTACATACACTTAATTATAATTCAGTACTACTATATTTCACTTTTCCTGTTCCCACTCAGTGAGACCACCTTTAGTTAACTCCTGTTTGCTTTTGATACATAGTAATAATTTAGAGAGATAAATGTTTGAGTGCATCCTAACTTTCTGGTTCTGCCAGATGATTTCAACATCATCTTTTTAAGTCTCTAACCTAGTCTAAGTTCATCTATTCCTCAAAAGAGCTCTAGTCATTTTCACTGTAGAATCTTATTAAAATCTAATGTTTGTATGGTAGGTGTGCATATTTTTACTGGAGCATCGCTGTTGCTCTTAAGCCTCTCAGCTGATGAAGCAAGGAACTACCTATGTGTATATTAACCCATGCATATGTACATATCTATGCAAATTCTCTGAGTCCTTATATGCACCTGTACTAAACTAAACATGAGTTCATCCTAAAATTCAGACTAATCCATTACCATATAGGTCATTCCAGCCTTCTCCCTTTATCTGTAAACTTTTACTTCAATAGTAAGAAACCTGGATCCTAGCATCACCTATCCATTTACATAATTGTTCATTTCCAGTCTACATGTTAAGCAGTATCAGAATGCTTAACTTGCTCCTCATGGGAAATAACTTTACCAACTATAGTAGAGTGCTCCTGTGCAATTTCTTATGCCTTTAGTGTGTAGATTCCTCTCACTTACAAAATCACTAGCATAACAATTTATTTCTGCATCCCATCCTGGGGTCCATTAGTCCTTAAATGATTTTTAAAGCATGTTCATATATCTAAGTTCATTGTGCAATACATCCTTTCTGGTAACGTTCAAAAGGTCAAGTGCTGATTCATATGTCCATCGTACAGTGTCAGACAAAATGTTTCCTCACCCTAAAAAAATCTTCTGTGCTTATTCAACCTTTATTCCAACCCACCTGAACTCCTGCATATTTCCCCTATCTTTCTGAATTTGTCTTTTCCAAGTATCATAAAATATGAATCATAAAATATGCCTCCTTTTCAATGTTTTCAGTTTGCAATACATATACATTAAGATTCATCCATTCTTTCCATAGCTCCATATCACATTTCTGTACTATAACAATAGTATAAACTTGACTAACCATAGTAACCCAATGATAATATGGATTTGTCTATTTCTCTTTTTAGTGCTATGAGTATTTGCCTCATGTACTTTGAAACTCTTTTCTAACATGCACATAAGATTAGAATTGCTGTCTTACTGGAGAACTGAGTCTTTTCAAGCAATACCATCCCTTATCCTTCATAATTTTTAATAATTTGAAGTTCACTTTTTCTAAACTTCACATATCTACTTCAGCTTTATTTTGATTAGGATTATTATGGTGTATGTTTCTCTATCCTTTTAGATTTAAGCTGAGTCTTTTATATTTAAAGTGGGTTTCCTGTAGACAGCATGAACTGGATCTTTCTTCTTAATTCATCCTGACACTCTCCATCTTTTACTTTGTACATTTAAAGTGATTATTGATATTTGTATTAATATCTGTCTACCTCATTTAGTCATTTTCTATTCATTGCACTGGTTCGTCATTCTTCTTCCCTAGTTTTTCTACCTTTTCTGCTTTTAATCAGTATTTTACATAACTTTTATCTCCTTTTTTTTTTCAGTACCAGAGATTTAACCTAGGACTTTCTTTTTTATCAAACCAATTAATTTGTTTAGTATATATATTTATAAGTATTCTAAATGTGCAATATACATTTTAAGTAATTTACGTCTACCTTAAAATAACATCACACATCTTCATAAGTAGATAGGTCCCTTTCAATAGTGTATTACCAATTTTTCTACTGTTCCTTATGAAATAGATGCGCTATAATTTATATTTCTGATATTCTATAATCACATTGTTAATATTATTACTAAAGGTTATCTTTTAGGTTAATTGAGAATGAAAAGCACATATTTTGTTAGATTTTTTTTTTTTTTCTGTACAGGGGATCGAACTCATGACCGCAAGCTTGCAAGGCAGGCACTTATGCCATTGAGCTAAATCCCCGGCCGAGAAACACGTATTTTATTCTACTGTCATTTGTTCTTTTCTAACACTCTTTGCTTTATGTGACTCCAAGTTTCTTACTTACATCACGTTCCTTCTGCCTAAAGAAATTTTTGTAACATTTCTTGAAAGCAATTGTGTTGACAATGAATTTCTCCTGCTTTGTCTGTCTGAGAAACTCTTTATTTGGACTATACCATAGTCTTTTTAAAAACACTTCTATTTGAAAACTTAATATCTGTGTGGTGATTGACAAATCTATTCTACTACAATTCTTATTCTCAAGTATGTGCTAAGTTTTGAATTGAGGGCAGTTATTGATAAGATATTGGCTGTTATTATGGTTTTCTTCTACTTCTAAATTTTCTCACTGTTTTTGGTATTCTGCAGTTTGAATCTGATACACCTAGGTTTGAAGGTGCTTTTGTTTTTAGGGCTCTGGGATGGTGCAAGGTGAAGTTTTTATCTCTTTTGATATTCTCTAGGATCCCTAGATCTGCAGGTTTTTTTCTGTCAGTTTTTAAAAGTTGTTTTCATTTGTCTGCTTCCATTACCCCTCATTTCTTGAATATTGTCTGCTTTTTGCATTAATATCTTTATCTTATTTTAAATTTCTTGTTTGATAATTCAAATATCTGAGTCATGTCTGAGTCTTGGTCTGATGTTTGTCTTCTCCACGGATTGTGCTTTTTCTTTGCAGTTTAACACGCCTTATAAATTTTTGTTTTGGAAGCCAGACATCATGCTTCAGGAAATAGAACTAAAATTTAAAGACCTCTAGTATGAGGATTTATGTTGGTTTTACTTGGTGTTATTTTGTGCTTAATATTTGTGCTGGCTATATGTGCCAAAGGTTTCACATTTCTTCTATATCTTTTGCTTCCTCTATTGACTTTGAGCTTCCCTAAGAACCCGTTCTCAAAGAGGCTGCATCTGGCAGTTCTTTCATTTGTGGAGCCCTGCTGGTATGGTGGAAAGGAATTTTCATGGTTACTTTTTTCTTGTTGCTGAAACAAAACACCTGATACCCAAAATGAAAGAAGAAAAGGTTTATTTAGCTTATAGTTTTTGGAATTTTCAGTCAATATTCAGCTGGTTCTAAGGCAGGGTGGCATGGCTAAAGGGCAGCTGTTCATGGTGGCCACAAGCAACAAGAGTGAAAAGGGCAAAAAAGGAGAAAGTACATCTCCTTCCCTCCCTTACATTGTATGCCAGCTACCTGCCCCTGGGCAGGTGCAGCACTAACAATACCAATCCCAGTGCTAGACAGCAAACCAATCACAAATGCTGGATTTAGCCACCTCCAGGATTCCATGAGATTTGGTAGGACACCTAGACACAAACCATAACAGAGTTTTTGTAGGCTTGCGGTTAAATCTTGGTCTTTATTGGGACTGTGTCCTCAGGCTACAACCTTTACAAGTGTTTCTTAGCTCTATCCACCCTTAATTGAGAAAAGAAAGATGTTGAGAATTGAGGAGGTGAATATGACCTGACACTTGGTGGCCCATGGCTTGGGTAGAATCTTTACCCTTGAGGAAAAGGACTTGCTGTGGAGAATACCTAGCTCCTGTTCAATGATTTTCCAGAGACACAGAGAGATCTTTCTTGCCATCTCACTGTGAGAACTGGTCAGATTCCTGGAGGTGAACCCACCAAAGGATGAAACCTCAAAATTGTCTCACGCTCACTCTAGTCAACACTCAGCCTCCAGCCATTCATCAAAGTTTCTATCAGTTTATGGCTCTAGTGACTTCTGCTCCAGATAAGCAGGTTCTGGCTGTCATTCTCTGGTTTTACGTCTGTCCAGATTTGAGGAGTGACCTCACTTCTCTACTGGGCCTATGTAAAGCCACTGAATTTCAGTTTGTTCAAATTTTTGGTGCCCTGAGGAAAGAAATGATAATGTCTAACGTATTTACATATTGGAGCTGAAACTGGAAGATCTGTTATTTTTATTTTTATATAGTGGGTAAGATATTTTAGTATAAATATAGAACCATTAGATCAGAATAAGAAGGACCTTTCATTTACTGATAAAGAAGCAGATGTACAGAGACTTCAATTTCTTAAAGTGATGTAAGCATTTGCTAGAAAGTGTTTTAGTTATTAAATATAATAAATTATGGATATTAATTATAATTTTCATAAATTTAAAACTACTTCATTTTAGAAATAAGTTGCCATTTTCATTTTTTACTTTTAAAATGTGTGTATATATGCAAAGCATACCCTGATATTTTGATATAATGCTTGACAGTGTTTGCCAGGTGTTAGCTGCTATTATTAGTAATGAGGTCATGTGTTAATACCTGGATCTGGATAAACTACAGTATTTCAAATTCCCAGAAATGTTAAAGTAATGCATGGGTGAAACTAGTATTTTGAAAGAATAATCATTTTAAGTGTTCATAAATACTGGGGTAATATTGCCATTAGGAAGGAGTGACTCTGAGATCATATCTCTTGTTAGAATATTTGTAAATGCAACTTAAGGGAGACATTGAGTATTTAAAGAGTCTTATTATAAAAGGAGCACCAGTTTCAAATTGAGCAAAGTGTGATTACCTAAGAAAATAAATTAGAATTTCTATCATTAAAAAAACATAGGAAATGCTTATTTTCGGCATGTGGTTAATAAAGAGTAGGAAGTAGAAGTTAAAAAGCATGTGTATGATTTTCAATTAACGAGACTGACTTTTTAAATCCATTATCTACAACTGTTGAACTCTTAACTGAGTGCTAGGTAGTATAATAAGTGTTTAATATAGAACCTTTCACTTAGTCCTAATAATAGTCAAGCACTTATGAAAGAATTTAATGGTATTTTCAAAGTCTGCTCCTGGCCCCTTTCTTTCTCACCATAGGCTCCTCCCTGGAGGAAGTCACTTGCTTGTTGGACCCCAGTTACTAGGTGCTGATAATTCCCACAAATACATCTCAAGCTCCTACCTTTTCTCTGCTTTTCCAGAGTCATATAATCCTTTGTCCACTAGACACTTCTACTTATTCAACAGGTACCTCTAATTTTAATATATTAAAATTAGGAAAGATAGATCAGATGATCAAAATTAGATCAAAATACATTAAAATTAGAAAATATTGATCAGATGATCAATTTTAATTTCACCCCATGCTTTTTGTCCACTGTTCTCTTTGATAGTGAACGACCATAGACCACTCATCTTTCACTACATCCTAGAAAATAAGCATCACCCTTTGCTTGTTGCTACCTTTACCCATCACTGTAGATCACCAGTTTGTGTAGACTCTGCTTCTTTAAAGGATTAAAAATTTGTCTGTCTCTCTTTGCTTTTATTGTCACTACCACAGTTCCTACGACTTTTTATTTTGCTTGGCAATCTTCATTGTCCTCTCAACAGGTCTTTTCTTTTTAATTTTTTTTTTTAGTTTTTTTAAAAAAGCAAAACAGAGAAAAAGATAGAAGTAATACAGGATTTCAAAAAAAAGTAGGGAATTAACACTAGTTAATATATTGCATACTGTTGTCTTAGAAGTTGTTCAGTTTACCAGATCTAGACATAAAAGTGATCAGTCAAACAGTGACAGCACTGTTTTTTTTATGAACTCACAGAGATTAGTAGTATAGCTATCTATCTAGCATACATATTCATACATACATTCATATATGTTTACCAACATACATACAAACTTTTCCTTTCTTCTTTTTTTTCTTTCCCCTATCCTAGTTGTTCTCAACAGGTCTTTCTTCTATGGCATGACTCTGCCTATGCACTCATTCCTGCAACCACTTAGAGCTCTCTAAACTACAACAGTGACTCTTGAGTGCTCTTGGGATAAATTCAAAACTCTTTCCAATGATTTTTATGGCATCACATGATCTTTCAACTCTGTATTTGACTCTGACTTCTCCTTCCCACCAAGTATAGATTCTACAGCTGAGTACAGTGATTTTTCTTTTCAATTTGCAACCATAGTTTTTATAGACCCCCAATTTTTTCATTTCCTTTCCCTGGAATTCTCCTTCTCTTTAATTATCTTCTTTTACTAACCCTTGTTTATCATGTATGGCACACCAGAAGTGTCTTCTTGGGAGGCCTTTCTTGTGCCCTTATATTTGAATTGTTTCCTTTTCTAAATGGTCTGATATCATCATTGGTTTCTTTTGTAGTCAGGGATGCAAGGAAATAGATTTAATATAGGACACATAACTTACAGGATTATTTTATAATATTCACCCAAAAAATCAAATGTAAAAGAGTTCAAGCGATGTGTCTGTGCACCACAGTCCCAAAGAGGCCAGCCAAGGCCCTGAATTCCATAGCCATGTTCCACACAAGTCCAGCCAAAGACTTAAAGCCCATGGCCATGTCCTCCATGAATCCATCTGGAGATTTAGTACTCATAGTAATATGTCATGCAAGTCCATATCAAGGATTTGCATTAGGAAGGCCCAGCCTGTGGTGAAAGCTAGAAATTCTGTGCTGGTAGAAGACTGAGATATCTGCACTGGAGCCAGGAAGTGATGCTCAAAGCCAAGACAAGAGCCCCTTGGAAGAGAACAGCAGCCATCCCTGGTGAGGCAAGGACCTCAGTTCCTCCTCCAAAGAGGGCACCCAAGTTCCCATCAGGAAAACCATCAAGCTTCTCCATGAAAATCAGTGGCATATAATCTTCTCCTTCCCCTTTATGCCATTGGCAACAATCCTTAGGTGGGTCTTCCACACTTAGAGCCATGTTGACTCAATTAGCTGGGTGTTCCCCCTCAAGTTGACCATTAGTCAAGGGCATTCTCCTAGGATTGCCCTTATCATATCGCATGCACTTGGATGCCTGTTTGCTACATCTGTAAGAGATACATACCAGTATTCTTAGTATGAAACAGTATGTTTTCCATGTAGTATTATCTTGATAAACACTTTAAGGATTAATAGATAAAAATATTCTACTAGTAATAAGTGGCAAATTCTTGTTCAAAACAAAAATTTTTCTTTGTTTTAAAACTTTAGAAACAACTCTATTTCCTCCATCTCAAAAATTAACAGAATTTGGAATATAAGGCCAAAAAAATTTAAAAGTGAAGCAGAGTGGGGCTGCTATGTTCAGGATAAATATAGACACAGCATGTAGTTCTAATAGAAGAGGTTGAAAAATCTGTGCCCATTGGTGGTAAAAGTCAATATTCAGCATCCTAGAACTTCAGACTCCATGAAGTTTGGCCATCATGTGAGACAAGCTTATATAAACCAAGATTTTACTGCACTGTTCTATTTCAAAAAAGAATATCAGCAGAAAAATTGAAGTTGGAATAGAATATCTCAATAAAATTCATAATTGGCTTATTAATACCAAGTCATACTACAAATAGATTTTTATCTTTCAATTAATATAGTAGTACTTTAGTTTAACATTAAGGATTTAATCCAAACCATTCAAAAGTTACTCTTTGCAATTGCTGATTTAAAAGAATGGTAGTGATTGCTAGGATTCAGGTGAACATCATGGGTGGGCCCATAGACTGGCCCCTCAAATAATGGCTCCTGAGGTCCAGTTGAACAGAGTGGGAAGGCCCAGAGACAGACCCTCCATTATCCACTGCTAAGGTCCAAGTGAAATGTGTGGGAAGACACAGAGATGGGCAGGAACATCAGCCACACAATAGGATCCCAGCCTGAGTGCACAGGATGGACAGACAGAACTAGTGGTGTGAAATTATCAGAAGCAACAGTAAAAATATGAGTTAATAGTTGGTAAGTTAGAAGAACTAGCTTTGTGCTTGAAAACAAAGACACATAGAGTAGAAGCATATGGGTGGAGCTCTCTCTCTCTCTCTTTCACTTTTCTTTTTTTCTTATCTTGTTTTTCCATCTCTTTTATAATGGCTGGGGTAAACTCCAGCCACAGAAAACTAATCCCAACCCCCAAACCCAGAGAACAAGTTCATTTAATCTCTTCCTTACCCCTTCATTCTTTCTCTTCTCCCTTTTTCTCCAGCTTCCCAAAGCTTGCGTGATCATCCTTTGTCCTCTAGCCTTGCATCTACTTTCTTTTCAGTTATCTTTTACCCACTATTTTTCTTAAATTTCCCCACCATAGGGTAAAATCATGTTACTAACAGGGAACATTTTGCATACAAACTCCAAATTTATGATCAGTTTTACAATATAATTAGATTTTGCTCCTATAAAGGTATAAAATTAATAGTTACCACGGTTTGTCAGTTTCTAAACTATGCTTGATGCTGTTTTTATTGGTACTTATACTACTTTAGCTAGGATGTCAAATCTGTTTTAATAAGTTGTTCTCACTTCTGTAACAATACTGGGAAATTCTGGGGTATTAACCTCACTACAACCCAGCACCAAAGGACTGGGGGCTGAACCCAACAGATACCAACATATCACTACTAATTAATTGGAAAGGTAGGATCTTGGGACAAAGACAGGTCAAGAAACTCCCACATACAGAAGACATTCTTGAAGAGCAAGCCTTACCTAGAACTTGGTATTAATGATAAAACTGTCTCATGCAAAAAATTATAAGAATCAACATAGAAAACAAAGTAAAAATTTTGGACTAGAAAATGACAAGATGCATAAGCAAATGCAACCTCAGACCTCAAGCCCACAAAAAAAAAAAGTCCAGGAGACAACAGCACAGAGGAAAATAGAAGACATGCATACATCATTTCTAAAATGATAGCAATTTAAATAAAGAAACAAATCCATGAGTCTATAGAGGAAATCAGATCATAAATAATCTCTCAGGTAAAAAAGAAATGGCCATATTTATAAATGAATTGCTCAGCAGTCTATAATATAGATTTTAAAAGTAGATGATGATAGGAAGAGGATAGAAACTGTGAATGATCAATGTAGGAAAGAAACAGAAGGAATGGAATGGATTCAAACAGATATCCAGGAAATTAAAAGTTCCATTGAAAGCTCTTGAAACTGCTTGAACAAAATTGAAGACAGACTTTTAGACCTTGAAGACAGAATTGTGGCTAGCTATCATGAAAGGAAAGATCTCTTAAAAATAACAACAGATCAGAAAGTAACAATTGAACAGGCATAAGATGATGCAAAGAAAAATAATATAAGCATATTGGTGTCAATAAAAAAGTAGGAGTCAACACAAATGACATAAAAATAACTATTTGCAGAAGTAATAGCAAAAGATTTCCCAAGCATGGCAAAAGAATCTGACATACAGATAAGTGAGGCATGTAGAACTCCAGTTAGCCACAACCAAAATAAATCTGCACTCATACATAATAATCAAGATCCCAGAAACTCAGCACAAGAACAGAATGTTAAAGGCTGCTACTCTAAAAGAATCACCTACGAAGGAAAACACATCAGAATCACAACAGACTTATCAACAAAAACTCTCAAATAAAGAAGAGCTTGGAGTAAAGTATTTCAAGTCCTGAAAGAAAACAACTTCCAACCCTGATTCATGTACCATGCAAACCTATCTTTCAAAGTTAATGGAAAGATAAAATTCTTCTATGAAAAAAAACTGAATAAATTCCTGACCAGCAAACCAACATGACAAAGTTTACTGAAAGATGTTGTACAATGAGATTTTAAAAGACCCCACAATTCCAAGAACAACAAAAGAAAGAAATCACCAGGCATGGCAAGCAGTTAAACAGGGGATGGGGTGGGAATATAGGAAATGAACAACTTAAAATAACATGAAAAAGATAATCCAGTAAAATATCTACAAATCAGTTATAACCAGAAATGTAAATGGCCTCAATTCACCAATCAAAAGAAACAGACTGGCAATATGGATCAAAAAACAAAATGCAACAATATGCTGTATAAAAGAACACATTTAACTCAAAAAGAAATTCATAGACTAAAAGTCAAATGATGAAAACAATACTCCATGGCACAGGAACCCAGAAAAAAGCAGGGGTAGCTATTCTGTTTACAGACAATGTAAACTTCAAACCAAGAATGATCAAAAGAGATAAAGAGACTTACTACATACTTGTTAGAAGAAAACTCCAAGAGAGGAGATTACAGTCATAAATATGTATAGACCAAATAAAGGAGCACCCAACTATATAAGACAAATATTAACATACATAAAAAATCAAATACACACTAACACAGTTGTAGTAGGGAACCTTAATACCCCATGTCACTAACTGGTAAATTAACTAGACAAAATGTCAGCAAAGAAATACCAGCACTGAACCAAACCTGTGAACAAATGGACTTAGTTTATGGGTATAGAATGTTCCATCAAATATCATCAGAATACTCATTTATCTCAGCTGCACATGGGATGTTCTCTAAAATAGACCATATACTAGCCCACAGAAAATGCTTAAGTAAATGCAAAGAAGTTGAAATTATCCTATCCATATTGTCTGACAATAATGCAATTAAATTTTAAATTAATGGAAAAAGAAACCACAAAAACTCCATAAACATATGAAAATCATAAAACATCCTCCTGAACAACCAGTGTGTCATAAATGAAATTAAAAAAGAAATTAGGGGTGAGGATTTAGCTCAGCAGCATAAGTGCCTGCCTCACAAGCACATGGTCTTGAGTTCAATCCCTGGTACTGATTAAAAAAAAAGATTAAAAAAAAAAGAAGAAGAAATTAAACAATATCTACAATTAAAAATTCAGGTACAACCTACCAGAACCTGTGGAACACAATGAAAGCAGTCATAAGTGTGAAATTTGCAGCAGTGAATTCTCACACCAGGAAAACATAACAAGCACAAATAAACCTAATGTTGTATGTATTGCAAGCTTCTGGAAAAAAAAAGGGCAAGACAAGCTGAAAACCCATAGAATGGAAGATATTATAAAGATCAGAGCAGAAATTAATGCAATTGAGACTAAGAAAACAATAGAAAGAATTAATGAATCAAAGAGTTGGTTCTTTGAAACAATAAAATAAAATTGATAAACCCTTAGTCAATCTTATCAAAAAAAGGGGAAAAAAGACTCAAACACATTCAATAAGGAATGAAAATGGTAAAATCATTATAGATCTTGTGGAAATCCAGAGAATCATCTATACCGACTTCAAAAATCTTTATTCTCATAGGATGGAAGGCACACAACAAATGGAATGATCCCTAGATAAGTACAAATTACCAAATCAAGAAGATATAAAACTTCTGAGTAACTGAGTATCAGTCAATGAAATTTAAAATGTAATTAAAAACTTATCAACAAAGAAAAGCCCCGGTCCTGATGGATTCATTGCTGAATTCTACAAGACATTTAGAGAACATTTAATACCATTAGTCATCAAACTCATTGAAATTGTAAGGCAAGCAATACTCCCTAACTCATTCATGAAGGAAAATACTACCCTGATACCAAAAACAGAGAAAGACCCAACCAAAAAAGAGAACTATATAGCTCAATTTCCCTTATGAACATAGGTGCAAAAATCCTCAATAAATATTAGTAAGCAGAATGCAGCAAATCAACCAGAAAATTAAACATCATGACCAAGCCGGATTCATCCCAGGAATGCAGGGATGGCTCAACATATGCAAATCAGTAAGTGTAATACACCATATCAACAGAGCCAAAGACAAAAATCACATGATAACCTCAGTAGATGCAGAAAAAGCTTTTGACAAAGTCCCAACACTCATCTATGAAAAAACCCTACAGAAAATTGGAACAGATGATCTTTATCTCAATCTGATAAAAAGCCATTTATAACAACTCCAACAGCTAACATCATACTAAATGGACAAAAAATGAAAGTTTTCACTCTAAAATCAGAAACAAGGCAAGGATGTCTATTATCACCACTCCTATTCAGTATAGTTCTGGAATCATTATCCAGAGCAAGTAGATAAGAGAGAGAAATAAAAGGAATAAGAGTAAAAAAGGAAGAAGTTAAATTATCATCATTTGCACGTGATCTGATACTCTAGAAAGATGATCCAAAAAACTCCACCAAAACACTTCTACAATTAATAACCAAATTCAGTAGCATAGCTGGATATAAAATCAACACTTAAAAATTAATAGCATTGCTGTACACAAACACCAAACTCACTGAAAAATTAGGAAACTACACCCTTCACAATTGCACCCAACAAAAATGAAATACTTAGTAATAAATCTAACTAAGGAAGTAAAGGATCTATATTGAAAATAACAGTATGCTGAAAAAGGAAATTGAAGAGGACATCAGAAAATGAGAAGATACCCTTTGCTCATAAATAAGAAGAACCAACATAGTGAAAATGGCCATATCCCAAAATTGTTACACAAATTTAATACAATTCTGATCAAAATACCATTAGCATAACTCACAGAACTAGAGAAAACACTCCTAAAATTCATCTGGAACCAGAAGAGACCCAGAAGAGCCAAGGCAATCCTGGGCAACAATGGAAAAACAGGAGACCTCACAATCCCTGACTTGAAATTATACTGTAAAGCTACTGTGATAAAATCAGCATGGTATTGGCAAAAAAGTCAGACCTCAAGATCACTGGAACAGATTAGAAATTGCAGGCACCACTACACACTCAGCTACCTTATCTTTGACAAAGGGGCAAAATATGTTCTTTAGGGAAAAAAAGACAACCTTTTTAATAAATGGTACTGGAAAACCTGGCTCTCTACATGCCAAAGACTAAAACTAGTCACTAATCTAGTTCATCACCATGCACTAAACTAAAAGCAAAATAGATCAAGGATCCAAATATTAAAACAGAAACACTACATATATTGTAACAGAAGGTAGGTAGAAATTTTGAAGACCTATGTGTTGGCACAGACTTCATGAACAAAACTCATACTGCATGGAAAATACTTCAAAGAATCAACAAATGGGATCACATCATATTAAAACGTTTTTGCAGAGCAAAAGACATAACCAACAAAGTAAAAAGATAACTCAGAGTGGGAAAAAGTTTAACCAATTGTCCCTCAGACAAAGGACTTCTATCTAGAACATATAAAGAATTTTAAAAAATCAGGCCACTCCAAATTCAAAGACCCAATCCAAAACTGGGCATCTGAGATGAATATGTCCTTCTCAGATGAGGAAATATAAAATGACAAATAAATCTATGAAAAATGTCCAACATGACTGATCATTTGAGAAATGAAAATTAAAACAACACTGAGTTGAAAATAATACATTGCTTTCTGTTTTTCTTTTTCCTTTTTCTCTTTTTTTTTAAAGAGTAAATTAATTTCTTTCCTTGTCTCTCCTTGACATGTGCCTAGATCTGATTTAAGTCCAGTTTTCCAACCTGGCAATATAATTTGTCATCACATAAGAAATGCCTATACAAGCACTGACCTACATCTAACTCAGAATATACACTAGATTATATGGGGCTAAATTTCAAAGTAGTCATATGTGGCATAAAACTGAAATAGGTTCTTTAAAAACAGAAACATAATTAGAAAACTGATGATTCCGGTGTATGAAATTGTTTTCTGCTGGATTGCTGTGGTCTTTGAGTGGCTGAAATAGGCTGGACCCAGAGGTGAAGGGGTCTGAAATTCATTCTGTGCTCAGCTCAGATCTCAATTATTACCTCCTCCTCCATGTCTACTAAGCAAGTATAACTATTAGAAAGCATTAACTTGAAAATTTGTGTATTGTGGCTACTAAGGTAAAACGTAAAATGAAATACAATTGATAAAATCTCAAGGATCTTTATATTTTACAAATAAGAATTTTTGAAAAACTTCCAGTCTTTAAATCCTTATCTGAAAAAGTAAGTGATTTCCTGGTTAGGTCCCTCAGTAATAGTGTAAGGAGGACTCGCACAGGTTGCTAATAGTCCAGATTTCTTGTCTTCCCAGTCTCAGTGCTTGCTATGAGATGCTGGTTTTCATGTGAGGCCCATAAATCTGGATTTTAACAGTACCATAAGCACTTTGTGAACTATCTTTTGAGAAAAAAATAGTCTAAAAGAATCTTGAAAATCTATGCTCATTAAACCATACCTTCTCCCACTCAGAGACAAATTCTTTTTTTTTTATATAGAGTATTGTTGGTTTGTGTCTTACAATGTAGGAGCACATTGTAGGAGTTTTACACCTGAGTTCCCTCATTTTAAATGGAAAGGCTTTTCCATCACCTACAGTCACTTGACAGCTTATCTGAGATAACTGACAAACTATCTGCTTGCATGGAGGAGTGGATGCTTTCCTTCCCCTTCATGTACATTCATTCCTCTAGATTTGCTGTTTCTATGCCTTATTCACATATTCTGCCTGTTATTAATGTGTTTCTTCCATCTATGGTTATCTAGAGCTTTTTGTTCAAAGACAGATGAAAATATTCCTAGACCTCTTAAGGCCCTAAGTGAAAAGAACCTTTATCCAACTCCTATATATTTAAAGCACATGTATATTACTGTGTAAAGTGCTTACACTGAGACCTATATATCATTAGATTCTCTGCATTTCATTTTGTATCTTTCAATAAGTAAAATGTGTTTGGCTTTAAAACCATTCACTGGCTTAATGAATATGAGAATGCATATAGTTTCAGATTATAATAACAGCTCTCACAGTCACATATAAGTATCTATTAGGTATACAGTTATTAAAATATAGTATTTATACTATAATCTGCTAGGTTCTGTATGTGCTTACTAACATGGAGATAAAATGCCTAAATAATGTACTTTATGTTAGGCTCTTCATTTATTGTGTGGAAATTCTTTTTGTATAGGAGTTAAATGCTTCCCTAATTGTTAAGTATTTATCGTGGAAATAAATCAACCAAAAATATTCCCAGTTTTGTAGACATATTTAATTAAAGTGCCCACATCCACATTCTACGTACCCTAAAGATGAATTGAATAGTTTTTTAAAAAAAAAATTAAAACCTTTAAATGTCCTTATTTCTTGAATGCATGCATCTGTATAGAAACATCCACAAGCATATGTGCCATTTTAAAAATCAAGACAGACTAATGCACAAAGGTGAAATGATTTGGTTCTCTTCTCTTTGTTCTTATCATTTCAGATGATGGAAAATTATCCTTTGAAGAATTCAAAGCATATTTTGCGGATGGTGTTCTCAGTGGAGAAGAATTACATGAGCTCTTCCATACTATTGACACACATAATACTAAGTAAGGAAATTTTTAATCACTCATACTATAAATGAGGTATATAGAATATGAATACATACTTGTGAAGAAGAGAAGGAGGAAAGATGTATAGTATACATTTTGCAATGCTCACCTATGTTAATCCTGAGATGTTCATTGTTTTCAAAAATTAGAATATATTTTGATAAACTGATCTTTAGAGAGCTCCCCTGAAGTAATTTTTGGATTATGCTTTTTTTTATAGGATATAAAACAGATGATAAATAATTCTATCATTAATATGAAAGTGTAATTTTGCCTTGTTTCTTTGGCTTTCTCAGTTCTTAGTCCAAAAAATATTCTTAGTCCATTCTTATATTAGAATATTGAAATAGGAAACTGCAGCAATTCTCTGTACAACTCAGGTAGGCTGAATTCCAGATCATAGTTGTCTCAGATGTGCAGATAATAGAGGGCACAGAAGTCTCTCCGAATAGTAGATGCATGCAGTGACCTATCTATTTTATCTATTTTACCTGTCTAGATCCCTCTTTTAGATTAGCATAACAATCCTATTTATAGTTTCACTGTCTTTAAAATATAAAATAATGAGAACTTTAGGATATAGGACAGAAATGTGCTCCTTGTTTTGGGTAATTAAACCAAGTCATATTATTTGTGACAGTTGCAATTATACAATTCTGATAGGAAAGAACGCCATGCCTTGAGAGCCGTCCCCGTGTCTACTGCTGGAACAATCACTGCCTTGCTTTAGGCAAATCATACAGATGGTTCCAGGCAGTGAGCCAGCACACTAAGAAAATGCACTTGGGCTGAGTTTATGAACAGATAGTTTCTTGAGGCAAACTATTAAAAAAAATGAAATGACTGAATTCACTTTATTCAAGCAAATGAATATTTTTTTAAAAAATTAGTTTCTACATTTCATGAATTCGTTGGAATTTTGAGTTTTCTAGGAAATGGTTTATTAAGTATATTATTGAAAATAGGACTAATATATAACAAAATCAGACGTTCCATTCTATTCCACGAGTCTAGCATGTGTAGGTTCTAGTTGGCACTGGTGCTACAGTGTAGAGCCGGCCTATAATTCAGTGGAGAAATAGACTCACAACCTAGTAAGTTCTCTGTATCATTTCATAAGTAGTGTGATTGAAGCATGCATGGGACACTTTGTGAGGTATTTTCACTCAATTTGGTATGAAATTTTCATAGAAATTGAGTCACTGCTGAGGTAAAGAAGGGTGGGAACAGTAGTGGAGAAGAATATTCCAGTTAGACAGAAGAGCATAAGGAAAGGCCTGCAAGCATCAGGTGGATAGAAGTGACAAGTAATTTTCTTACTGCAGTAGTGTTAACTACAAGACTCAGAATGGAAGGAGATATATGTGGTCAGTAAAGAGTCCACAAGAAGGCTGGGCAAGAAAGAATTTGCACTCCCTGATTATGGAAGTGTTGAATTTGTCTGTAGGTACTGGAAAGCTATTAAAGGACTTGAACTGGAAGTGACATCTTTCTGGGTCACTATGGTTCCACTGAAGATGAGGTTTAAAGGGGTAGACAGGGAAAAAGACTACTGATGATTTTAGTTGAATCTTTAAATTGCTACTGGGGGTAAAATCATACATAGAAGGAAGCAATGCTGTACCATTCTGAGAGATGAAATTTGAGGGAAAAACAGAGCAGAGGCTTCTTTTGTGGCTCAGTGTTGAAAGTTAGAACACCAATACTCCAGCAGACGTGCTGATTATTTTCTCTTTGTTATGTCTACTATGATTATTTTTTAGTGCTATCTAGATTTAAAATTTTTACTGAAACTTATTATCTCAAAATTCAGTACCTCGAGAATTTGTCAATACATATTTACTAATGCTAAGAAAAATAAAGTTTTCAATAGATCTATTTGGTCTGGTTTTGGTATTTTATTTACATATTTGTCAGTTTGGAATAGCTTTAAGAGTACTAGGCTTTAAGATCCCTAAATCCTAAGGAAGTATGTACAATGATTTTTACAACCAGTCTCCTAAAAGAGTTACTATCGTTACTAATTACCCTCACACACTTTAGCAACAATGTGTGCTCTTTGATATAACAGCATTCAACTTACTTTAGAGCTCAAGTGCATTAGTTGGAGACTTCCAAGATATGCTTGTGAATGCTCTCTTAACAAAGGGATGTCAGCATCAGGCTTTTTTTTTTACACACATTAATTAAAACTTTGGCACAGGAATTCAGAGCTTTATTTAAATAAGTGGTAGCTTTTATCTTTGTATGATCCATTATTTAATGATTATACTATATATAGCAGTTATTTTTTCATTTTTGCACACATTCCAAGAATATGTTTATCCTCTCAACATCCCCAGCCATACTGTAATTTAATCATGAGTCCAGCCTGGCATGAAGGAGCCAATTCATATGTAGAATGGATGGAAATAACCAGATTCACTGTTTTAACCTGTTTATGATGGATTGTGAGAGTCACAGTCCAGGAGTATCACACTCTAGGAAGTCCCTGTGACCTGGTTCTCATCCCCCTACATGGTTGGACTTCATCTTGACATCCATTAAAGTGCTATCTGCTTAATATATTGCCTTTTCTTCAGATAATTTGAGTGAAGTTCTGTCCTTTGCAAAAGTATACTCTAAGATGGTGCACTATTACCTCAGCTCATTCTTGTCATCTATGGAAACCTAAGGCTCTTTGCTACAAGCACATTTGCCATATTTGCAAAGTATTTATCTCCTTTGAAAATATTTGGAAAGTTAGAAGGAAAATACTAAAAATATATCTTGCTGCTTAAATTGTTCTCATATTATGAAGAATATTTTAAAAAATATTACACTTGATCATAAAAAGCAACTATTGTTTAGAAGTTTAATTATAGCTGGTATCTATCTTGAAGTATAATTAAGGTATTTTAAATAGCAGAATTCCTTGTAAAATGACATTTTACAAAACTCAGCAAGTATAGCTTTCAGAAGTAATTTCTTACAGGTAGCTTTTAAACAAATGAGCTATAAATATAGAATAGTAAAGTAATTTTTTAAAAAATTCTGACAAAAATATACTGCCTTCTTCAGACATATGTAGGTAGCAGTCTTAATTCCCAAATCTAATTCTATTGGTTTCTCTCTTTTCTTTCTTTAAAAATTCAATATCTTCATTGAAGAAATCACCTTAAGAAGGCTTCACTATAGCTTTTACTTCCTATGAGCTGGAGTTAAATGTATCTTTTCAGTTAATTTTTTCCCAAAGCAACCAAAACACTCAGAAAAGCACACCCAAGCACATCTGATAGGAACTTACACATTTGAGACTATGCAAAGATAGTTCTGTGTGCCAATATTACCAAGGTTGAAAGTACTTGAGGTTTTTCTAATTGATTTTATTGGAACATTTTTGACATACATAATAATCACATTCATCACAGGCAATTTGACCCTGTACATAATATATCTTAATTTTTTTCCCCATTCCCCTCTCTTCCCTTCAATTCTTCTTCCCCTCCCCCCTTACAAAATTTTGTTTCTATTGATTTCCTTCTATTTTTAAAAATCTTCACTTTCCTCCCTTCTCCCTCCTCATTTCCCTTCTCATTTGAACTTTTCTTCCTACTTCGCAATACCTATTCTCCATTTTCAAAACTAAGCTATCGATCTCACATACTGCTGAGGAGAATGCCTGGTAAGTTGTAGTCACAATCAGGCCCACAGGACCATAATTTTGAGCCCAATATTTGGGATACTCTTATCATAAGAAGAATTCCTTGAATCATCCTACTTGTTTGATTAGATTCCTAGTATGGTGAATGTCTTTCCAGAACTCATGTTTCTTGTCTGTGCAGACTGGAGATTTAAGTCAGTGTTGAGACTTTAGAAATGAAAAGAACCTTAAGTGAAAGTAGGAGTAATCTGAAGACACCACAAGCCCAACTTTCCATCACTTTTTAAAATTGGTATTTTTAATTGATAGCTCATTTTCACTATGTTTGGATATTTGGAATCTTTTCCTGAATTTTTCCTACAGAGAGTAATTGGTTGAGAGTGAAACAAAAGCTGACTTATTTCTGTAGGTGATACTTGGAGTAGGTGACATGGCAAAGGAGGTGATTGTCAAAATATAACTTTTGGTTAGCAGACAAAAAATATTGTTGGAATTTTTAACTTTCTCAAACTGTAAATGATGTACATACAAGCTAATATTTCAGAATATTCTAGATGATGTCATGTCCATAAAACTCAGAGGTTTTTGAGATAGTTCTTGTTAACTACCCACTTTCTTGGTCAACTATCCCTAATCTTTCTTTTGCTAAAAAAAAGAATTACTACTTTCTCAGCCATTTAATTAGCCTTAAGGAAGCTCTTCCTACTCTGATAAAGATTTTTTAATCATAAATTTTCCTCAAGTTTTATAAATTGCCATTCAGAAAGAGTTAGAACCTTTAGTATTTATGTTTAAAACATAAACAGTACTAACAAACATAAAATCTATGGTTTGGTAGCTCTTAAATTGGGACCACCACACCAATTAGAAAACAAGAATAAATAGAGAAAAGATCCTTAGGTCAAACAAAAACTTCCATAGCTTATGGAAAGTGTACTTGCTCATCAAAATGCCAGCTGGTTTAAGCTTTCCATCAGTCAGAGAAAAACACAAAATTTAGCATAAAGCTCTGTGGTATTTGTCAAAGCAGAGGCAAGGGACAAAGGTTCCCCTGGAGACTAAACACAATTATCCCTGCATATTGCACTCTGGAGTTCCAGATTGTCAGGCTAGACCACATGGTAGACCAGATGGAGGTTTTGCTCCTGGGTCAGAGTAAACATACAGAAAAGCATCCCAGGTCTTTCAGATGGGGATCTGTAGCTAAGGATAGATGACTGATGCATTCTGATCCAGTGTTTTTTATTCTAGTCTAAAATAATTTGGGGGGTATTGAGCACAGGAATTTCTACCCAGCACTTCTGAAATCACTGAAGCACACCACAGTGACAGCAATATCACCACCTACTAAAAAGATAATAGCCCTGAAAGTTTAAGAAATTCTTTCTTACACTAACCTGAAGTTTTTCTCTCTTAATTTTCACTTAGTTCTGCTCCTTAAGGACATTCGGAATGAGTACTTGTGTGCTAAGTCATTCTAATATTTGAAGACAGTTTTCATGCATCATTGATGAGATAACAAGACAATAATTATATCAAAGGATTTGTTTCAGATGGTAGAGCTTCACTCCTTCTGAAATAGAAAAGGTTGCTCATCCTGTATTTATTCATGTCAGTTAAATACTAAAGCTTGATAAGTTAGCTGATGAAGCCACTTTTTTCCTTGAGTTGTTCATCACTTGGCTTGTATAGACATAGACTGTGAGCTATCAGAAATGAAACCAGGATCATCATGCATAAAATAAGCAATAGATTAGTGTGAATCCCAGGCCACACTGTCTGCATGGTGTTTTGACTAGAAAGTTCATCACAATGCCCACAGCAGACAAGGGAGGCTTCCCTATTAACTAACAGCCTGCACTGTCTTCTACTAGAACTAAAGACTTAGCAGTGTCAAGACTTAAGTGCCTAAGGAATAAAGTCAGCCACAATATCATGTGCTAGGTAAACAAGTATGGTGTGGTGAAATGTTCATAAGCAAGCAATCAGAAGAGGGTGGTTAGGCTAAAATAGAGTGGCCGAGTTGGGTATGCCAGGCTTGAGTTTTAACAATGCAACCTTGTCTGAAGTGCTATGACAGATGGTCACTGCAGGTGTTTAAAGAAGGCCTGGACTAGCTATAAGGAACTAATGAAGAATGCAGAGTCTAGGTAGAACTTTTTCCTCTATTCATGCTCTGACATGGACAGCCCTACCCAAGGCCTAGCGGTTGGAAATGGTCAGGGGGTTGATCTCTATCCGGGTTTTATTGATTTTTTTTTTTAAATAAGGAGATACAGATGTATGTTGTTTTCAAGAGAGACATGATTTTCAGGAGGATTCATATGTCAAATGAGGGATGGATGAAGTCAGAGGCACCACAAAGCTTCAGAAGAAAATAACATTATTTTTTGGTAAATTTTTCTCAACTTGTCCTAGGCCTACTTGGCCGAAGTCACAGTAAGGTAATGATACTGTAGCAGGAAGGGTTTTATTGATGTGAATTAAATTAAGCTAACATAACAAAATTTCTATGTGGTGCATGTGTCAGATAATTCTAGAGGTAGGATTCAGGTGTGCTGGGGACAGCTAGTTAAACAGCAGCTCTAGAATCCATTTGCTGTCATCTCTCTTTTTTTTTCTGTCTGTTCCCTTGGGATGATACAGTCATTGAGAGGTTAAGATGTTTACTAGAAACTCAAGTTTTGTATTGTTGCCACCAGCTTGGTAAACTCTCAGACTTCTTTCCTTTCTTCCCAACAGTTCCTGCAAAATCTTCATCTTGAGTGGTGTTAGCCTTTCTTGATCTCTTGCATATCAGTGAACAAATCAGTACTTTCTAGAGTACGTAATATAAAGTGGAACTAGGATGCAATTTCAGAATAAAAGGAAACATTCTGAGTAGGCAAATGATTCTCCTACAGGGGACTATCGGAGAAACAATTATGAGATAAAGCCCCATAATAACAGGACTTGCTTACTCAGCCTCAAAGACTCACTTTACCATTTCATACTTCAGAGAAAGATTATCCTGTTCACCAAGACGACAAGGGGTTTGTTCCTACTGCGTATGGGGTCAACCACAAAATTCTGAAGTTACCTAAATGAGAAAGACTGAAGTCAGGGAGAGCAATTTGGTTTACCAGGCATTTTAGCCCACTGAGCTGTCCAGGGTCCTAGAATCTTCCACCACCACCCCCAACCCTTCCTGCCCACGTGATTCTGCCTGTTCCCAGAAGTTCTGCTTCTCATCCTCTGACCTGCAGGAGCCTTATAGGCCACTTCCATGTTTCTTGTGGTCCTGCAGCTCTTGGTAGCTTCAGGGATTGTCGCATCTTTTAGCACAGATCTTTGTTCCCTGAGTCTTTCTCCACCATCACTTCCCTAGTGTAGATATCCTAGGAAGTTCTCACATGTTGCATTGTCTTTATTGTTTGAAAACTTAAAAATTGGAATCATGTACATGGCCAGGATAAAGGCTATTTCAATTTCTATGGAAATTTAAACTGAAGGGGTAAACTCTTATGACTTACTCTATTATTACCAACTGTCTAGCTAGTGGTTCCACTTGGCCGTTAGATGTCCTCATTATTCACCCATTTTAGATATATTTCTCACTTCAGTAATTATGGAGACTCATGTACTTTTTTAAAGCATCTTTTCCTAAAAATATAGAGAAAAAAGACACATGATAATCTCAGGGTTACTTTTGAAACTCCTGCTCTCCTGTGAAGGGATATTGGCACTACCACCATTTCCTTCCAAAATAAGCCACTCCTCCTCTTCTTCCTCATCATTCACAGGACACAGTTGAGCATTCTGAACAGAACATTAAAATACTTGACCAAAGTTACTCAAATAGTTTATGCAAAGGACTGAAATTTTCCCTGGTCTGCCAAGAAAACAAAACTTAGACTCCATTGCCATGCCATCTCAGTAACATTTCATGTTTTTAACTACTTGGCCTATCAGAAATCAAAATATTTCAAAGATAGTTTTTTAAAAATCACATTGAGGTATTACTTTCTTCATGAAAACAGGGTTAACTCTCTCCAGCAGTAGAATATATTTGGATGTACAGTATAGAGGTAATTACTTTAATTGCTGCCTTTATCTCTCCTCTTTTTATATCTATTATGTAGGGTTTTTACAGTGTGGGAGTTGCTTCAGTGTAGAAATGTTATTCTTTTTTTCTGTGGACATTATTTCCATTCTTTGCACATTTTTCCTCCCTCCATTCTACCTTTATATCTGGGATTCATATTCTACTTTTAGACTTCATCTCTTTACCACCCTCCTTTCCTTCACTTTGTATTTGTCTTATTTTTCCCATTGTTCTCCAGGCTGCTTACAAAGTTCTATGGTTTCCTTTAATCATTTGTATTTAAAGGACTTTGCTTTCAAACTTTTTCAGTATTTTTAATATCTTTAATTGTATCCAGAGAATTATTTTCTGATTGTCATCTACTCCTTCCAATAAAGAACTTAAAATCTCTCTCTCTTTCTCTGCTTCCTTTTCCTCTCTCCCTCCCTCCCTCCTTTGCAGTGCTGAGAACTGAACCTAGGTTCTTGTGCATGCTAAGCAAGCACTATTCCAGCAAGCCACATCCCTAACCCTTGAAATACCTTTCAATCCTAATTGGACTCTCTTTCCATCATTCATGATACAGTTGTTAATGATGAGGTAAAAATAAATTAGTGCTAAAAATAAAGTCCTCTGAGGAATCTAGGTGAATTATTTATTTATGTAAATGTAGTTTTCTCTCCAGCGTCACCAATATCTATCAAATGTATGAAATAAATTCAGTATAACATCAATCTCTTTAAAATACATGGCCCTCACTTCTTGAGTAGTTTCTTCCCCCACATTGAAGGCACCAATAAATTTTGTCCTTTTTTTATATATATTATCCTTACCACCACTACCTAAGCACAGATTTCAGTCCTTTAGAGTTGCTTTAGTCTTAAGAATGGCCAGTTTGGTGTGACAGTTACAATTGTCTTTCTCTGTGACTCCAAGATTTCAGAATTCTTAAATAAATATATACTATAGATAACCTGAAATCATTACTTATTTTTTAAGAAAAATATTTCCCCTTACTGCTATGGTCTGAATGTTTGTGTCTCCAAAATTCCTATGTTGAAGTCTAACCCCTGGGGTGACAACATTGGGAGGCGGCCTTTGGGGGATGATTAGATCATGATGGTGTCACCCTGGTGAGATGGGATTAATGCTCTTATAAAAGAGACCTGGGGGAATTTATGCACTCCTCCCACCATGTGGAGTGTGGAAAAGGCACTGCCCATCAGCACAGGTCCCTGTCACACACTGAATCTGCCTGGGCTTTGATCCTGAACTGTGAGAAATATTTTCTGTTCTTTATAAATTATTCAGTCTACAGTATTTAGTTAGAGCAATTGAAAAAGACTAAGATAGCTTTGAACTAGATCATATAAATATCACATTACTGTATAAAAAATTAAAACATGTAGAAAATAAGTACAAACAGAAAACACTTGAAATCCTTACCATCTTGAGATAAATACCAATGGCATTTTTCCTTCTTCTTTCCATAGTTCCTCTATATAAGTTATACTTTTGTATCTATCTGTTCACTAATCTGTTTGATTAGTGTTCACCTCTCCTGGTCTAAATTCTGTGAAGGAAAAGGTTTTGACTATTTTGCTTTCTATTGTTTTGTGGCACAGAATCTAACACACATGGTGATCCCAAGAAATATCTGAAATGAGAGGGGATAAATTCTTGCTTTCCCATACCTTATGTTACATCTTTTGCTTGAATAGCCTTGCCTGTAACCTTGCATAACAAAATTTTTTGAGACATAAAGTTTTCCCAAATCCATAAAGAACAGTGTTATAATGTGGAATTTGCCAGACTTAGTCTTAAATCCCTCTACTGTTCAGCTGTGAGAACTTAGGGTGGTTATTTCTCTTCAGTGAATCATAATTTCATTGACTGGAAAGGGGAGTCAATATAAGAACCAATTCTGCAAAGTTTACCAATTTTGGTGGATGTATATTATATATCTATATATCTGTATCTACCAATCCACAAAGATGATGAAGATTATTAAGATGTACTCACTAACTTTTCCTACTTTCCTGGATCATCTTGTTTATCTCTAATTATAATTTATGCCTTCCTAAGGTACCATTTAATTATGTAATATCTTCTGATGAGTTTGTTGTAATTGTTTCATTAGCATGTTATTTTTGTCTCTGAATCTGATTGTAAACTCCTTTGTAGCAAGGACTATTCTTTGCTACTTTTAGCAATCACTATGATACATTCAACAAGGACTTGGTTAGTTGAATGATTGATACAGAAATATGAAGTAGTGATTAGATGAAAGAAAATCCTGTAAAGACATATTGCTGGTGACTTAGAGTTTAGACCTTGACTGACTGTATAGAAAGAGTAAGGCCATTGACAGATTTTATCAAGTAAAGAAAGATTGATTCTTTTTGGTTTGGAGCAGGGTAAATGACAAATGTGGCTTTAGACATTGAATTACATTTAAGCAGATTAAGATTATTTCTCTTTTAAAACAACATTCTGATCCCACAAATTAAAAGCCATGAAGCATAATTTTATATTTCAGTGTGGATTAATTCCATATTTTAGCAGACAAAATATATGAACAAATGAATTTCTTTTTCCTAATATAATTAATGACTTCATTTTCTTGCACAATTTTTTTTCATTACTTAAGAAGAAGCTCCTACTATATAAGATATTCTGTAGTCTCACTTACTGGTTTTAAAAAGATTCTTCAGTGGGGAAAATATGGGCAGAATAGCAAGAGGTTTTAGCAGTTAACCCAAAATCTAACAGGAAGAAGATGAGCATGATTATCAGTCGAATGTTATTATTCTTGTCTCATTCACTTATTGGTTTAGCAGCTTAATTTTATTTTTAAGTTTTTCTGGGAATCTTATTTAATCAATTTAAAATTAAACACAGTGATTCAGTGTAATTACAGATCTACCTGGAGTGGGCCAGAAGATTTGCATAACTAATTTTCTCTCCATTTTCCTATTCTCGCTGCCAACAGGTTGAAATTAATAAATAATGACTTGAGACTTGCACAGAGCTTCTGTTTCTCTCTTTTTTCTTTATTTCCTTTTTAAAAACTGAGTCTATTGTCAAATTTTACCACCAATATTCTAGTTGAGTTTTTAGCATCCAAGAAATTAGTCATTTATTCCCTAATTATTCATTTATTTGTTCAATTAGCATTTATTAATATCTACAATGGATATTATGTGCCATGTTTTATGCATAAATGAATAAATGTTATTCTATATTTAAAAGTGGCTGACATTGATGGAAACTAAATTTATTTTAAATATCTCAGGGAAGACAATATTTTGTTAGAGACAGTGGCACCTACTTCTTAAAATTAGAGCACTCGAGAAGGCATTTTCATGCATTAGTGTTGTTAGCCATTAATATTTCCATCTTCATGACTATTTTTAACCCAAGTTCTTTATAGTATTTGATTATTGGCAGTTAAATGAAATTTAATGTTTATGCTCTTACTTCCTTACAAAAGAACTCACTGAATTTCAACAACCTACCTTTTAACAAAACTTAGAATGTCTAAAATTTATTAATTGGAGAGTACCTTTTAACAAAGAATTCTAGAAGCTACAATTGTCCATGTAATGTGTTAATTGCAGGGAAGTAACTTGCCTTACTTTGGCCAGATGTCAATCATTTAAGGAAATAATATAGGCAGGGGAAATAGAATCCTATCACTTAAAAATGACTGACTAGAACCTCTTCTATGGATTCACTTGGGAATTAAATATAAAGAAATACCATTTATTCCAATTTTACCTTTCTTTTTAAAATATAAGTAGAAGCAATAGCATTGTGCATAGCGTCTGAGTCCCTTCCTCTGTCTGACCTCTTTGTCTCTTTGTCCTTTTGTTTCTGTGTTTCTCTGTCTCCCTGTATGTCTCTCTGTTGGTCTCTCTCTTTTTTCTCCAAGCTTAGTATTGGCAAACTGTTGTGTCTACACAAAAATCATCTAAATTAGACTAAATTATAGGAGGCGTCTACTCAATAAATTTTGTTTTGTTATTTAATCTAATTGTCTTTTCACATTTCTGTATCATGAATTTCTAATCTTGGATTTTTCCCTTTGTATTTTACATTTCTAAATATCTTTATTGTCCACAAAGCTAACTATATGTATATCTCAGTTCAGTTAAAGAAAACTCATAGAAAGTATGTCTTTAAAATGGAGTATGTTCAGAAAGGTATCTTCCAGTGAAAAAAATCAGAGGATTTTTTTATTTATTTGAGTTAAATATATAAAATACACTCAGTGTATTCTACTGGAACTGTACTTTGGTCTAATGAAACTATCTAGATTTCAAAATGTGTGCCAGAAACCTCCTTAAATTTCTGCATTTGACTTGATATTTAAAGTCTTTGGCACATGTTTTCTTAATCTAGGTAACAATCTTGAACATTGCATATAAAATATGTTAGATAGTGCGTATTTTTCTTTTTGTTGGAATTGAGGAAGAATAGTATCAGACTTTCAATATTTTGTGCCAAAACAGCAAAGAACCACTATTCATCTTCCATCCTAACTTGTAAATCAGTCATAAGCCTTTTCTGAATCATTCTGTGCTACTTACGGTCTATCACAAAACAGTTTAAGTATTGGAAGAAGCTCCTACAAAAGCCCAGTGAAGTTTCTTAAGAAATCAAGAAAAGAGGATTGAGATTAGGGAAAAAGAGGAAACTCTTTAATTGGAACTCTGAAGTCAGTCCATTTTCACTTCATCCTGTGAGGCCAGCTGTCTTGTGCATCCAAATGAAGTTTGCCACTCTTTCATCTAGGGGTTACTGAGTGTTTAGTATGTACAGACATAGTGCTAGGTAAGGGGGATATAGTGCTGAATAAAAAAAATACAGTTTAATACAGAAAACAGCTAAGTAATAACTTGACTAATTAACACATAAATGAAGTGCTCTGTCTGAGAGGAAATGGATACACTGAACTAGTGAAGCCCTAGAGGAAGAGCCTGGTAAGTCCGAGTCATGAGATACTGTCAAGGAGAGGCACAGTGTGGGTGGGCATGGAGATGATAGAGGTTTTCAGACAAGAAGAAGGGTAGGTGTGGAGGCTTTTCAGGTGAGGTTGTGTGGCATGTGGGAATCATACCTCAAGGGCCTCAGTTCAGCAAAGAGAGGCCAGCAAAGACTAGAGAACCCTAGTGGGGCATTCAGATTTCTCCTCTCAGGTCGATTCAGAGCCAGTGAAGCATCTTCCCTGGGGACATGTCTCAATCAGGTTTGTGTTTTAGATAGTTGAATTTCTCCAAAGGAAAGAGAACTGATGGGAGGTGACAAGGTTGAATCAGAAAAAACAGCTAAGAGGCTGCTATAATTGGCTTTGGAAAAACTGCTTTTTCAGCTGGGGCTATAGCTCAGTGGCACAGCACCTGCCTGGCAGGCGTGAAGTCCTGAGTTTGATTCCCAGTGGAAATAAACAACCAACCAAACACTCAACAAAAACAACAACAACAGCAAAAAAAAAAAAAAAAAGCAAAACAAAACAAAAACTGCTTTCTGGACTATCATTTTGAAGGATCTATGCCTTTTATTTTCCCAAGCACATTATGATCTGAAAAGTGCCTGGGTAGTAATTACTCTGCACTGTAAAGCAATAATAATGGTCAAAACTAATGGATTATTTACCATATGCCAGACCTAGGTGCTTTCTATTCATTAAGTATCTTTCAGCAGGCCTGTGATTGACCTATTTTGCACAGTAGGACAATGAGCCACAGTGAGGTTGAGAACTTTCTGGAAGTTACAGGAGTATATATATTGAGGCTGGACCATCTGTCTCTCAACCACTGTATTCCATATAGCCTCTTGCTAAATCCTTGTGCAATGGTTTTCAGTCTGAGAGAGCAGGAATCATTCTGTGTATAAAAACTGGCCAAACAAACTTTTTGAAGCTTTACTATCTTTGAATATTAAGTACAGCTAATAATAAGTGCTGGAGGAAAATCGTGAAGGCTTATGAACAAATGTTAAGAAGCAGTTAGTTTGCCAGCCAAGGAAAGTGCTACATAATTATGTGAAGTTTGGCTAGGGTTAGTAGTACTTGTAAATCAGAGCCATATGACACTCAAATTCTTTGCTCGTTTCTGCCTCCTATCATCAGGACCCAGGAGAAATAGGGGTGGCTGTAGTCAGGTGAATCTCTCAGTTCTTTGAACTCTCCTTTGAGGGATGTTGCTGGGAATCATGTGGTGATGTGGGTATCCTTAATCCATAGAATTTAGTATTTTAGGGAATGTTATCAAGGAAGAAGGAAACAATAGTGAAAAGCTTCTAGAACTGGGAAGCTAAAGCTTTTAGATCTTTCAGTGACACAAACAGCCCACTGTGGCACACATACCTTAGGTTCGCCACCACTTTTCTAGAACAGTGAAGTGTAGCTCATAGGTAGAGCACTTACCTTCAATGTAAGGGGCCCTCAGTTCCATTCATAATACTGCCAATTTTTTTTTAAATCGTAATTGATCAAGTAGTTGAAATAGTTAACTGAAGAAAGTGTGTAGAAATGACCTGTGTTGGGTAGAAAATCCTTCAACATTAATCTATTTCCCTGTGTGGGGAGTTGTGGAAAGTGAGTGCCAGCCAGCAGGAATTGCCTTTTCCTTAGGATATTATTATATCTTGTAACGAGACTTTTTTTGAAAAGAGAAATTAGCTTAGTCAAGAGCTGGATAGGGCTGGGAGTTGAAAGAACCTTCACTGCAGCAGAAATGGGAGGATGCTGGAACCCAGTGAAACTTCTGGGTGTCTTCTAAGAAAGGGATTTAAGAGCTGCCATTCACATCTGGTACTCTGCCTCTCTCTATGTCTTCCCTAGTGTTTAATTTAGCAGCAGTGAAAGTGGCCTAGGGACTTATTTTCAAGGACAGCAAGAAAAAGGGAGAAGTAACCCTATTGAATTCCAGTCTCAGGAACACAGAAGGTCTGGATGAATAATGGGAGGTGGCAGCTCTGTGTGTTAAAGAAAAGCAGTCTGAGTCCTAGCAGGGAAGTTAGAAGGGGAAGACAGCTCAAGCCAGTGCAGTAATTAGGAGCCAGGATCTCAAGCAGTTCTCTGTTATTAAAGTGGAGAGTTCCATAAGTTGGACCAGGGAGCCTCCTTCCTCCAACCTTGAAGGTCATCTTGTGCCAGGCACATGCCTATGATGGCAGCATAGAGGACTGAAAATTCTGGGCAATTTAGTGAGACTGTCTCAAGGTAAAAACAGCTGGGAATGTAGCTCAATGCAAAGATCATGGGTTCAATTCCCAGTACCACTACCAAAAAAAAAAAAAAGTCCCCTTTGTCCTAGGGCTACAAGTCATATCCAACACAAGTAAATATGCCTAACAAGTGAATGTTATGTTGCTGTTGCCTCTTTTAAAATTTTCCACTATTTTTCATTTCTTAAAGACAAGTGCTGGTAGGGGAGCATTGGTTAAGACACATCTCACATTGTAGACGCTGCAAAGGAAGGTTATCTATAGACTATCAAGGGCCTGGCTGTGTGGGTGGGTTTATTGGTTTTCTGTTTGCTTTATGTGGGTTGGAACAGCTTGTCTTCTAGTGCTCTTTGCTCTTCAAATGAATCCTGGGTTGTCTAGCCCGGCACTGTGGACCATTAAGCACTGCTTAACCACGCTTCGAAGCTTTTCCTATGTAGGCATTTTCTGTAAGACTAGAGGATGCCAAAACAATGCTGTCATTTAATAGCTTGCAGGATTTTCCCTTTATTATCTTTCTTGATAGATCTCACGACATTACACATAATTTTTATGATGTATGCCTTGAGTTTTGCTAAAGTTGCTGTGCATAGTATAAATTATTACAGATAGTGATTGTAAGCGCTAAAAATTTTGTCTTAGAATGAAGCAAAAACGGAATGAAACATGAAGTTTACCCTACTGCTTTGTGCCCCTCCCAGCATCACTCCTTTGGTTGAACAGATGGATCAATTGTTCTATTTTTCCCTTTATGCCCAAGAATGTTATGGATGAACATCTCCCAAGCAAAAGAAAAAGGAGTCTTTTTGTGCTTCCTCTTCCTCCTTTTTTATCTTCTAAATCCTGTAGTAGCTATGACTGGCCAGGTCATGAACGGAAGAGCTTTAATATTGCTTAGTATGGAGCCCAGAAATGCATTTGATGACTTTTTATAGGTCCCATTATCTATTGTTAAAGAAAATTGATTATTACATGCTCACCAGGCGGAACAGTGAGACTTAGCTAGGTGACAAGACACCAAAGATAATTTCAGCACTGAACTCTGGGATTTGCTTCATCCCACTTAAACATATATTTATTGAGCACTGGCTGTGGGCGAGAAACTGTGCAAAAGCAAAATCTAGCATCATTGTGGACATTAGAATTTATTTCTGATGTAGATGTTTCTTTTTATGTTTTTAAATTACTAATTGTATATTAAAAAGAAAACCCTTGTGTGGCCAAGAAAATTCTTGTCCTAAGACTTTCACTTTACATTTGAGTAGACTGAGTTCAAAGAGGTGCATTAACTTCCCAAATTTATGACTGGCTGAGTCTGAGCTAGAACCTGCATCTCTTGAATCTCTTCCTCCTCTTTCCTCCATTGCATGCTTTCTCTTTACTGTGGAACTGAGGTGTGTAGGAAAGGGAAATACAATTTTTTTAACTTAAATTTTATTTTGAGCCTTAATTCTAAAAGAAAGAGAATTTAGTATCAGCACAAGCCTCTCGGACATGACCTAGTGCAAATTAATGAGCCAAGACAGGCATCTTCTCCTCTCTCTGCTCATGGTACATCTGCATGATGTCTTTGTTTCCACCTGAGTTTGCATTACTATTCCAGGAAGGTCCTGGGTATCCCCTTCATTTTAGCCTCCAGCCCTTTTCAAGTCAGCCAGCTCTCAGTGCCATTTCTCACATCCTGAATATCCTTGTAGTCTTCCAGAATTTGTCTTTGATGCTAGTAATTGAGCAAAAGTACCTTACGCCTTTCTCCTGAGACATATAGGCAGTTGTGTCTATAGCATCTCCACCATGTCCATCGACAGGAGCATAGTCTTTTTGTGGAGTTGGATTACAAATGTCCCTTTGGCTAGATTCTCCCTATTATTCCTATGTATAAAGTCAAAGGTTCTCTCATAACAAACATGACCTCCATGACCACTTTGACCTTACAGACTTGGCCTGAGGGGAAAATAGCTTAGAGGACCCTTTTGTCAGGGATACAGCTGAATCTAAGCTCTTCTTTCCTCCTCTGCACTAGAGAATATTTTGTCTAGTAGGAGAAACGAAAGGCTTGGTTGTTACTGAGTTGCTAAATATAGACTTTTTTTATTTTGACCTTTGTTAGGTCATGCTTGTAGTACATAATGACTGTAGGGGACTGGCACATGCACGTCACACACGTGCATGTGCCAGTCCCCTACAGTCATTATGTACTACATTCCCTTCTTTTTTCAATTCCCTTCTTTTTTCCCTCCTCCTTCTGCCCCCCTTTTATTTTTCCATTCAATTCCCTTCTTTTTTCCCTCCTCCTTCTGCCCCCCCCCTTTTATTTTTCCAGCATTGGTTTCATTTATTTATAAGACCTTACAAAGTTAATTATCCTGTATACATACTGAAATCAGACTAATAGGCTAATGAATGTATAAAACATGTAAGACAGTTGTACAAAATCAAGGAACACTTTTAGATACACTGTCCACATTGAACTACAATTTTTTCCCTTTTTTCCTATTACCTCTTACTTTGTACTGTATATATTGAGTTTTTCATATAAGAGAAACCATGCAATATTTAAGCTTCCGTGTCTGAGTTACTTCTCTTAACATTATGGTTTTGAAGTGCGTCCTATTTCCTACAAATGACACATGTAGTGTTCTTTTTGGAAGAGTAGTTCTCCATTGTGTATAAATAATACAGTTTTCAAAATACCTTCATCTATTGATGGACATATGGACTGTTTCCAAGATTTAACTACTATGACTAGTACTTCTGTAAATATGAGTATGCATACATCACTGTGGTATGCTATCATTAAATCTTTTGGGAAAAGACCTAGAAGGGGAATAGCTGCATCAAATGGAATTTATACTTTAATTTTTTGAAGATTCTTCATATTGCTTTCCACTGTGATTAAATCAGTTTACAGTCCCTCCAACAATAGAGGAGATTATACATCTGTGTCCATTTAAGAGGTTGGTATGTAGTTCTCTTTTTTTTGGTTGGGTCCTTTTCTGGTTTCAGAATCAGGGTAATGCTTACTTCCAGGCACTATGGAAGTACCACTTCCCTTTTGATTTCATTAAACAGTTTGAGGAGAACTGGTGTTAAATTTCTCTAAAGTTCTTGTTGATTCAGAAGTGAATCTCTTGGGCCCTGGGCTTTTCTTAATTGGTGGTTTTTAAATTACTTCTTCAATTTCACTGACCTCATATTATTCAGGATTTTTATATCATCTCAATTTAGTTTGGTAGTTCCTATGTTTCTGGGAATTTGTCTATTTCCTCTGAATTTTCCATTTTGTTAGAGTACAGGTTTTCAAAGTAGTTACTGATAATCTTCTGTATTTCAGCAGTATCCATTGTGATTTCACCTTTTTATTTCTAATTGCATAGATTTGGGCCTTTTCTTATTTTGGTAAAAAGAAATCTAAAAATTTATCTATTTACTCTTTCAGAGAATCATCTCTTCATTGTTCTTTTGTATTTATTTTAGTCTCAATTTCGTTAATTTCATCTTTGATCTTTATAATGTCCCTTCTCATGTTAGCTTTGGGTTTGGATTGTTCTTGTATTTCTAGAACCCAGAGGGCATCATTAGTTTATTTATTTGAGCTCATGCTGTTTTCTGATGTGAGAATTCACTGCCATGAATTTCACACTGGCATTATTGTTAGAGTGGATAAACTGTCTTAATTTCTTCTTTAATTTCACCTGTGAATCATTGATTATTCAAGAGAGTATTGTTTAATTTCCATGCATTTACATAGTGTATGTAGTTTCTTTTACTGTTATTTTCTATTTATATTGTACTATGATCTGATAATATGCTTGGGAGAATTTCAGTTCTTTTTCTTTACTTAATATGATTTATTGACTAGTATGTGGTTTATTTTGTACAAAATCTTGTGGGCTGCTTAGAAGAATCATATTCTGCTGTTGTTGGGTGAAACATCTATCTGTAGACATCTGTTAAGTCCATTTGTTTGGTTCAACTCTGAAATTTTTCCTTTGATTTTTTTTTTTTTTTTTTTTTTTTTTTTTTGTTATCAGAACCGGGGATCGAACTCACAACTGGCTGCTTGCAAGGCAGGCGCTTATGCCACTAATCTAAATCCCCAGCCCTCTGTTGACTTTTTTAAGCTAGGTGATATGTTCATTTGTGACAATGGAGTATGGAGGTATCCTGTTACAATTGTATTAGTGTTTATCTGAGTTTTTATGTCCATTAGTGTTTGTTTTATGCAAGTGCTGGTATTTGTTGTATTTATATTCACAATTGTTAATTTCTGGTAAAATCGTTTCCTTAACTAATATGCAGTGACTTTTTTTGTCTCTTCTGATCAGTTTAAGCTTGAAATCCACTTTGTCTGAATTTAGTATAGCACCCTGGTCTTTTCTGGGTTCCTATCACATAGAATATAGTTTTCTATCCTTTGATTTTTAATCAGTGAGTATTTTTCTTAATTAATTGCTTCTTATATTCTGCATATTGCTGGGTTGTTTTTCTAGACGCTTGAAATGTAAACGTTAAGTATTTGACCCTTCACATAGGTCATACTTCTTTAAAGAAACAGTACATTAGACTGAGTAGTTATATTGGGAAAAATGAAACTTTAGGAAATTGGTTTATATGATTATAGAGACTGGTAAGTCCAAAATCTGCGTGATTGGCCATCAGGCTGGAGACTCAGAAAAAGACCGTGTTGCAGTTCAAGCCCAAAAGCCATGTGTTGGAACATTCCTTTCGATTAAGAAAAGTCAGTGTTTTTGTTGTACTCAGGCCTTCTGTTGACTGGATGGTCACATACGCATATTGGGGTGGAAAATGTGTTTAACGCACAACACAGTCTACTAATTTGAGTATTAATTCCATTCAAAACACTCAGGAACAATCATAATAATGTTTTGCCATATAGCCACGTCAAGTTGTGGCCCATCCAAGTTGACACCTTCTCTTGTCTGCTATCTACTTGGTCTGTTATCTGCTTTGTCATTGCTTTTTCTTTAAGGCGCAGTAGCACAGTCAATACAAGGAAATAATGGTAGGTGCTCAGAGGTCAGAAGTAAATAGCAAAGTTTTTGGTTCAAAATTTTAAAATATTTTCCATTTATTACTATGGTATATGCATACTTACTTTTAAAATTTATTAATCAGAACTTCTCAATATGGTACTTCTCAATGAGTGCCTTTTCATTTTTTGTAGTGTTTACCTTTTGTCTTCCAAACAATAACAATTGAAAAAGTAAATTATCTTGAAAATAGGCTTTGGTTTATTTCCAAATGACTGATTATAAGGTTTTTTATTGTTACACAATATGCTCCTTTAATCAAAAAAGATTTATTTTTAAACCACGAGATGCAATTACTATTATCTAACTGGAAACTCTACAATTTATAAGTGGTACATTTTAGCAAGCAAACACATAATGACTACATTCATTTAACTTGATTTTTAAAAATATTTTTCAAGAAACCTGCATTTTTGGTCCATTTATAAAATCAAACTTTGCTAGTCTGGTAAAAATTCCAAACAGAATTTTCTAAGGTGAGCAATGAGTGTCCTCTATGTTCTTAATTTTTAGAGATTTCCTCTGTGTGGGTTTTGAAAGCCCTCAAAGTAATGCCCACATTTTTCTTGAGTTGCTGCAAGACCACAGGGTTTGCTGTAGTAAAATGCCACTGGCTGCACCCTAAATTCTGTGAAGCAGAGAGCTAGCTGGGTTAAGTGAATAAAAAGTGGCATATTCTTAATTACCTCAGAATGATACCTAATTATCTTCATGCCAGCTGTAATGTACCACTGAGCATAGCTGAGATGGTGTTTGATTCTCAGGTGAATTATACAAGATAATCTTTCAAGACTGAATGACTCCACCAAAATTTCCCACCTGCATTTTAATAGGTATCTTTTAGCTTCACATATCACTGGTGAGGCTGCCCATGTAACTGGTAGCTAATTCTTCCCTTGGCTTGTTATTCTAACAAAATGGCTTTAGATCTACCATTAAATTTTCAGGAGCAATTATGTTACCATGAGTATGCTTAAACTTGATCTTGATACTTCAAAAAGAAATGGAAATAACAGACATGTTATTGTCATCAAAATGGAAACTGCAGTAATTTTGTCATAATAGATTTAATCTGTGAACTTTGCTTGATCTCTATTGAGATGGAACTGTGATAGTTCTACAAGCCTCAAAAAATAGCTAAGTGTTTTAGGGTTCAATCTTTCATAGCAAAAGAGGTAAGACAGGAAATTTAGTTTTAAGTGCATTCAGTAATAAGATTTAACCACTCAAAAATATTTTTTCAGTTTTTTCTATTTCTACTAATTTATTTTCTAGGTATTACTGAGTATTTACTGTATTGCCAAATTGCCCACAATATGATTGACCTAAAATTTAAAATAATAGAATAATTTGAATTATTTTTCAGATCTGATATTGTTGAGGTAATTTTTAAAAAAAAATTAGTGTACCTTGAAAGTGCGCAGTCGTGAGTTCAATCCTCGGTGCCGATTTAAAAAAAAACAGTGTATTAAGTTTTCCAGTATTATTTATTTTTAATAATAAATAATACTGGAAACTATTTTTAAAGAGCTACAGTTGGTCATTCTGCTCTAATTTTTATTTGTATAGCAGAGCTATTTTCTTTTGTACCTGAACTCTCCAAATCGGAAAGAGAAGCAGCTATGGTCTAGCATTATTTAACAAGCCAAAAATTGTAAGAGGAAAGAAATGTAATTGAATATAACATGTCAAAGAGTATAATCTCAAACTAACTTCAAATAATTTAAACTTCTTCTTGCAATCCACAAGGAACAGGGAAGACAAAAAATGGATATAAGGAAAAGAGAAATCAAAACGATAAAAGGAAAATTCATTAAAATAAGACCAGACAAAGATCATTAATTTTTTTCATTTTATGGCTCATTTTCTTTCATGCAAAAATATGTCATGATTGATGAAGATGCTTATAAAGAAGAAAAAACATCTTATTGATAATAATGTCCTTTGATATTTATTTCAGTAAATGGCCCTGATCTAAAGCAGTACATTTTCCCCCTTGCACTATTATTAGCCAAGAGGAAGGTGGGGAATAGAAGGTGAGAAGTGGGTAATACAGGAGTATGAATAAGATAAAAATACATTATGCACATTGAAATTCCATGAGAAATATGTGAACTAAGGGGGAGGGTTTGGGTGAGGAGGGGTAAAGGAGGTTAAGTAAAATATGTTACGTGCATGTAAAAATCTGCCAAAATGAAACCTATTAATTTCTGTAACAAATATGCACTAATAAAAAATGGGGAAAAAGAAGCAGTAAAACTAATGAATGGAAAGCAGATTTAGACTTGAAGAGATCTGGTGTAGTGTGAGAGAGACCTGGATAACAATAGTCTGAAACAGATTGAAAATCTTAGTGGTAGTTGATAAATTGCACAATCCATCATATGTCCTAAGTACAGTGAGCTGATAAATACAGAACTATATATATATATATATATATATATATATATATATATATATAACGTGCTTTATTGGTCAGCTGACGGGAAGGTGTACTGGACTGAAAACTAGGAAAACTGGGGGTTTAGTTCTTTGCCTGTGTCTTATTAGTGGCATTCCGATCTCCTTGTTTCCTTTAAAATCATTAAATTATGTATGCTATCATGACATAATGATAAAAATCGGCATATATGGTCCTCATTCCTGATTCCTGGCACAGAGCACCTAAAGCCCTCAAAACCTCCTTAAGAGTGGGTGACAGGAGCGTCATTTGCTATTCATAATAATCCCCACTCAACCATACCTGAGTTTATGCTAATGAGTCACTCTGGGGGAAAAGAGGCTGGTTTTCAGAGAACCATCTTGTGGTCAGAGGGTTTCAACGCTTAGCCCCAAACTTGGTCCTGCAAAGAATGCAAAGGAGCTGAAGATAGACTTAGCGGTCGGTGAGTTAATGAATCATGGTACAAAACAAAGCCTCCGAAAGAGCCCTAAATGGCAGGCTTTGGTGAGCTTCAGCTGGTGATACTTGGGTTTTCTGAGCCTGAGGAGAGGAGTGCGCTTGGAGGAAGCATGGGGACTCGGTCCCCCAGCACTTTGTCCTTGTGTGTCACCTCCAGTTAGCTGTTTCTGAGTTGTATCCTTTTCAATAAACCATTAATAGTAAGTAAACTGGTTTCCTGAGTTCTGTGAGTTGTTCTGATAAATTAGCAAACCTGAGAAGGGGGTTTAATAGCCTCTAATTTGTAGCTGAGTTAAACAGAAGCTATGGGTAACTGCGGATCTCGCTCCTTGCAAGCGTCACCTGAAGTGGGCGGGGAGTCGTGTGAAGAGTGAGCCCGAGCCGGCGGGGTTGGTGCCAGCTCGGGTTAGGGTTATAACTGAGTTGTAGCTTACCCAGAACTGCTCAGTGTGAGGAAAACTCCCATGTGTTTGTTGTTAGAACTATTTTGGGAGTATTGAAAACAGGAAAGGTCCTTTTATTATCAGTTTTAGAAATATATTTTAAGGTTCTCAGTAAAATTGAATGGAGGCACCAAAATTTCCCATATACCCTCTATCTCTACCTAAGCATAATCTTCCTCAGTACATTAGGGCTCACTTTTGGTGTACATTCTATGGTTTTGGAAAAATGTCTAATAGCCTGCACTTAAATACCTTCTGTGCTCTATCTACTTATCCCTCTCTCACTGCTAACCGCGTATTTTATTTTTGTTTCTTTACATTTCCATTGCACAAGATCTGATGTCACCTTCACTAAACTAATTTCAAGGGAATTAATGTACTTTGTTTTTGTTTTTAAGGTTTAATTAAGAGTGGGCATTGCTTTTGGAAAAATTTGTCAGTAAAAAGTGCCTCTCCATACCTCACAGGCTCATTTACTTTGGGGAACATTTAGTCCCATCCTCCATGAGTGTCCATCAGGAAAGGGGGAACTAACATCTGCTGGATTTCTACTTCATGTACAGTTTCTTTTTTTTTTTTTTTTTTTTTTTTTTTTTTTTTTTTTTTTTTTTTTTTTTTTTTTTTTTTTTTTTGGTACTGGGGATTGAACTCATGACCTTGTGCTTGCTAGGCAGATGCTTAAACCACTGAGCTAAATCCCCCGCCCTCTATTTCATGTAAAGCAGTATTCTAAACTTTTTTTTTTATTTGCTATTACTTCCTTTGATGTTATCACCTATCAAGGGCCTGAAGAGTTGCCCAAAGGCCAAATAATTTGTACAAGGTCACATTACTTACAAGGAATGGAACTAGGGCCTTTGAGCTTTGAAGTTTGTTTTTGCCCACTCTACCATTTTGTCAACGTACTGTTGGCACCAGAAACAGTGCAACATTAAAAGGGAATATAGTACTATGCTTTAAGTAGTCTAAGTCCTACCAATTCTAAACTTGGCTACACTCAAAGGATTGAAGATAGTTGAGTAATTTGCCTAAACTGTGTTCTTTTATTCGTAGAAACCTACTGATACTTCTCAAAATATTTGGTTTTTAGTCTGTTTTGGGAGAGGATATGAGACTAGAATCCACACTTTAACTTTTCAATTTCATTTTTATAGGAAGACTTTAGGAAATTAATACTATCCTAATTGGATAGAGCTCATGCTTTTTTTCTGACAATAAGGATATATTTAATGTATCAGTTATTTTCAAAACAATTCTGAAATGAAGGTATTATTTTTTGAAGTTGAGAAAACATAGTTGTGCATGGATTATTCTTATACAGAAATATATAGAAAATCTTCCTGCTCATAGCCAAACTCCCACAGCAGAACCCTTAAGGAATCTGAGAGAGTGCTGGGAAGACAGAAGGCTGCCTGTGCCCTCTAGTAGACCTGGAAGAGCTGGCAGGACCATCAAGTCAGGTGTACTGACTCAGAGACTCAGAGGGCTGTGGGCTCTCCCCCCATGTCCAAGTGTCTTTGCTAAATTATTCCAGCTGGGCCTTTCTCTGCCCTTTTTACTGAAACAGAATTATCTGATATAGTCAGGCTGTGGCACAAAAGCATGGAGAAAGTTTCCTGGAAAATATGGCTTGGGATAACTGAAAGTGAACTAGGACACCTGTGTTATCTCCAAGACAGCAAGACAAAGCCAACTGAAACTTTTATGTGTGTCATACTGTTTGTTCAGGTATATATTGGTTATTTAAAGTAACAGTGGCAACTGATATTTATTAGTCCTGACTCTCTGCCTGATACTACTGTAATCTATTCATTTAATCAGTAACTTGTAAAGCTAAATTTACCTTTATTTTCCCTTTACAAATGAGGAAATGAAGCCTCCTAGCAGTTAAGTAACTTGGCCAACACCAAGCAAGAGACAGTCTGGATTCAAACTCTGTAAGTGTGACTCAGGAGATTTCATTATTACATACCCTCCAGTGGTGCTAAACCTTGCTTACATGTTAAAACCACCTAAGAGTTTAAAACAATAATCATTAGCCAAGGATGCATCTGTGACCACTTAAGTGAAAACTCTGGAGCCAAAGCATTGGTATCAGTATTTTAAAAATCTTTCTAATGATTCTAATGGGCAGCCAAGATTGAGAGTCAAGGCACCATGGCCAATTGCTATTCCTGGCATGTTTCTAACTATATCTCCATTTATTGGTATTTAAATAACATGAAATACCAGCTAATTTGTTACTATATATGAAAAATTATTATACATGTGCATTAGGTACATTAGATAATTTATTATCTAATAAGGAGTAACATCTAGATTAGTTTTATCAGCAAATAACAATGTAAGGCAGTACCCAGCTGGTCAATCTAAAGAGAACTTCAATAGAAGCTAGAGTTTTCAGCATCGGGAGGGTGTCTACTAATCCAGGCCTTGTGCATTGGCATGCATGGAAGTCTGGGTCCATGAATGGATACATGCATGAAGAGATGACCCATGCTTTTCCTCAGATTCTCAAACAGGGTCAATAATGCAAAATCACAACTGAAAACTCAGAACAGTAAAAGTCAAATTAGGGTAGCGAGGTCAGGAACAGCACCATGAAAAAGATGGAGCACACACAGGGCATGGAAGAGGCTCAGTATGCTGGTGAGTTGTAAGAGTGGGAAGATGCCTGCTAGTTTCAGATAGTATAAGATAAGTTTAGTCTTGGGATTCCTTGTGAAAAAACAAATTTACTAACATTAGAGGTGACTTTGCTTATCTTCTCTTCAGATCTCACAATAATTACTAAGAAAACTGAGGATGAGAATTTCAGCACTCTAACAAAATGCCATCTGTCAATCAGAAGTCACTTCTACAATTATTTAGTTCAAGATAACATTTAGTACCAGTTAGCTATCACCCTCACTGACTCCTTAGATCACCATGCTATGAGGTCTTAGTTGGAACTGTGTCCACGTCCTAGGAGAATGGAAGACACTCCTTGTGATGTTCCTCCAGCCCATCTTAGGAGAGTCAGCACGCACAGGTTCATCCCAGGCACGCACTGTAAACAGATACTTCTCTCCCTGTAGGTACCCGATGTGATCAGCAGAGATAACACTCAGTTCCACCTTTCCCTTTTGTATTTGAGCTTCTTGGAAAGAAGCAGGTATGAAAAGTTTATTTGACACAGGACAAGATATAAAGACTAAAGAGCATCTCATGTGTTAGGCCTCTTCACCTTGTCATGTATATAAATTATTTCTTAGAAATAGAATGTTGTGGGCCTTGCTACACCAGCCCATCTTACAAGTAACTGATTTCATCTAGTTCAAGTAAAGGCTGTCATGCACCAAATGTCTAACAGTCCTACCCTCTTTGGTCTGCTGAAAGATAATTATCTAATGTCTCTTGGATTAGAAACTGTCATTTTAGGGCAGATAAAACTGAGAGGGGAAACACTTTTCACTGAAGGTTATTTACCTTCTGAATGCTCTGTCAAGTATATTTATTACTTGTTCTAATACACAGGTACACTGTCTATAGGATGAAAAATGCAGAATTTCTCAATGGCAATGGGGATGTTTGAAATAAAGTTACAAAATTTAGTTTTAGAAATCTTAGTAATACAAGGCATTTTGTGGGGCACAGCAGAGGCAAGTTTGTCTGTTGGTCCTAAATGGACTGTATGGGCTGCTGAAGAAATCTATAGTTCAAAATATGTATGCACATATTTGTATTTATTTATGGTACATGGATTTTTATTAAGACTTAGTTTTTTAAAATAAGATCACTGTCCAGAAATTTTGTAATGTGGCTAAATTAGTATGTGAAAGAGAACAAATATTGGAGATATAAATGTATATGAAGTCCACAATGTTTTCTCAAAGGATATTCCTTAACCCTCTTTTCCAGTTTACTCATGAAACTCAGAGTATCAGAAAATTTACTATTAGTACACAAAAACTGAAGTAGATAGGATATACCTTGGTTTCATGCAAAAAAACTTTCTTCTTCTTTGATTATAATTAACATTTTATATTTTTAACTTTAGTGCTTAAGTTTTGTAAACTGCCTTTTTCAATAACATTAGTATATATAAACACCAGAAAAAGCTCAGTTCCCTTCATTTCCTTCTCAACTACTTGTAGAAATCTTAGTAAAAACATGATAAGGATTTTAAGAGATAAAGATGATAAAGGAAGCATTTACTTCTTTCTCCTAACACTGTATTTTAATATTGCAATGAACAACTTTCTGGAATGTTTCTACTTTCCTTTTTTATATTGTCTGTATGATGACAAAGATTGAATACTCAAAGTAAAACTGATATTTGAAACAGACCCATAAGATTGAATTTTAGAGCTATTAGGAAAAAGAAAGATAAACATTTTATAAGACATGCCAGAGTCAGAATTGTGCATAACAGTTTCTCATCACATAAAAAGAAGGATATAAGGGCTCTCCAGATCCATCATTTTCCTACTCTCCAAAGCAACATTTTTATTTCTGAGTTCTTTTCATTTTTTTGAAAATATTTAGACATTCCTAGTCATATCAATCTTTCTGAATTAGGGCAGTTTCCTGGTGCTTTTTATGTATTTACAAAACTATATGTGTACATTTTCTTAAGATTTAATTATTAGACCCACCTATTTTGTAGAACCCTTTTATTAGTGAAACAGTTTAATATTGTTCCAAAACACACCTTTTTATATAGAAGTCTACTGAGGAATAAACAAATAGATAAAGATTATCAGAATGCCTACTTTCTTGATATTATCTAGTAAGTCTAAATCCTACAGTCATATACTTTGTTTTTCACTTAAGATTGAACTTCTAAAAAATCTGGTTATTTTAGGTAGGACTGCATTTTTATTCCATATTGTGCAGATATAAACCACATTTCTTAGAAATAAGCTCTGAAGTGTAAAATGAAAGTATCAAATCCTACTCAAATAGAACAGCTACCCATGTGGATGCTACTCACAGTATGAGGCTCAGGTTAATGTCAGTCCACACACTGATATTTTTTCACTGAGAGATAAGCAGAAAACTTGAAATTATTTAGAGAACTGTCTTGTCACTGTGAGAACCAGCAAGTACACGATCTACTCATTAATTTTTATAGTTTTCTACAAAAATATCTGCCTGGCAAGAATTGAAAGTGTAAAGTCTCATCCTTCACATCAGAATTTGCAAAATTCTGCTCTGTACGTTTGTGAGGCTCCTGAAGAGTTCAGTGTGGAAAAGGAGCCAGATAAACAATTCTCTGGTGGAGAAAAGGAGGAAGGATGGGAAGAAGATAGTGAGGGAGAAAAGCAGGGAGGGAAGGAGGGACACAAATACTCAGCAACAAATACAGCAGGTAAATAGAACTGTATTGGGGAAGACCCCAACTGGAGGTAAGATTAATTTGTTCCTCACCTTCTTCTCATTGGTTATTAATTCTCTGTTCAAAGCATCCTTCTTTTAGCCACATGTGACAGAAATTGACTCAAATTAGAAGAAGGAGAGAGAAAGAGAGAGATCATTGCCTGTCTTGTTTTACCCTCTTTTCATGGTTTTCCTCAGAACTGTTACATTCTCTTCTCTGTCTATGTGGAAGTGAAGGTGGAGTAAAAAATTTATCTCATCTTATCTCAGTTACTGCAGATGTAAGAGGGAGCCCTTAAAGACCAGATATAGAATCCCAAAGGAGTACTCTAATGACCTTAATGCTGTGTGCTCAGTTAGAAACCATTCATCACAATTGAAGGAAGAGGAGACTACTCCCGTGGGAATATCCGCCTGTGGCCATGGTGAGCTTACATAGGGTGAAAGTGGAGCTCTATGACTAATCCCATCAGAAATACAAAGCTGAGGGCAAGTTACAGAAGACAGCGATGTTACAGAAAAATGAAAGTGGGGGTAAGCAGAATGAGTAAGAGGTACACATTTATCATAAAGACTGGCCTTTCCACATAATACCCAAGAAATATGAGAAATGGCAAAAGGTGGAAGAGAAAAGAAAGAAGACAAAGAAGGAAAGAAAATGGAAGGAGAGCTCCCCAGCAGCTACCAAACACTGTGATTGAGTTGGATGGTGGGAGATGTTGAACAGTAGAGAAATGTTGAGACAAAAAAGAAAGAATAGAGATGGTGGATGGAGAATGTTATAAGATGTATTGCTCCTCAAAGACATCAGTCATTGGACAGCCTCTTCCATTTTGGAAGGCAGCAGATGCCAATCGGCCAGTTGGAGCTCAGAAATCCTCAAACAGTTCAGAGCTCAATGTTAAACCACAGCAAATGCTTGTCAGTTATTTTTTGATTCAGAAATTATATGACACATTCTAATGAAAACAGTGTCTGGTCATGTTTTATTATTTATTTTTCCAATCCCCTCTCCAATACTGTTTTATTGTATAACTGTATTCTGAGCGTTTTTGATTTCTGAATGTGAAGTAACATTATCAAATTGTATCTTTAAATGACAGAACCATTATCCTTGCCCTATGCCCAACTTTTATACCTAATATAACATTCAAAATGTCATTTTTAACATGGTACCCAGAAATGTGTTTAAAATCAAAGCCTTGGAGGAGACCGTGTCTTGATTTTTTGTTTGAATCTTCTAAAAGTAGGATCCTACAATCAGTCTATTTGCAAATCCTTGAAGTAGTTAGGAAAGATTGTGTCTTATGTGCTGTAAACTAGTTCGTATGAGTACGGTGGAGACGGTAGTCTGATGGTAATGATTAAGGTTCATAATGCTGGGGTGGCAGAGACCATCAATCAAACCTGGACCAGGAGAAAAAGGAAGCTAAACTCTAATGCACTTGTTGAGGTGTCAGTGACTGCTGCTCAAATTGTGATCCTGATGGCATCATCAGAAACTTGAGGAAAATTCCATGATGGGGAGCCCTAAGCATGGAGCCCAGAAATTGTGCTTTAAACTACACTGAAGTTTGAGATGCACTTCCATAATTAGGGACAGAATATTCAAGTAGAAAGGCCAAAGGTGGTTGCTCAAACTAGATGAGAATTTGAGGAAAAAGATAACAAAAGAGATCAAAGGTATAAGAGAATCAGCAGTTGGTAAGTAAGCAACAAGGGTAAAACCTCTGGAGGAAAGATGCAGATGGACATTAACATAAGTCATCAGAACTTACATGAAAGCCAGCTTTCTCTGTGTGCCACCCTGCTTAGCTTAAGAAAGCACAAGGTCAAATTTTCTATTGTCACTTTAGGACTGATCTTTGTGTAAGCAGATCTTGTCCCCTGCTGAACCTAATTAAGATCACTAAAGATTCAAACAGAGGAGTAACAGAGCATATTACTGTGTGTATAATTACTGAGCTTAGTACTATTAACACTGAGTATATAATTATAAAAATTTAAGCTGCCACTTACCGTTCAGCAAATATACTTTGTGATTATTTTTCATGGCTAGGAAATGCTGTGCTTGCTTTGAGAAATAGTGTTGAGAGATAGTGTTGGGAAGTGGAGGCTGATAACTAAAATCACCTTAAGTTTGTAAAGCAGAATTTCTGAGTCCTATCTTGAATTTCTGAAGCATAGTCTCTAATGGTTTGGCCTGGAAATTCATGTTTTATAAATCTTCCCAGGTCCTATGCTCATCCAGATTTAGAAAGCTGTCAACTTTTTTAAAAAAGGCTCAAGTTTAAACCAGTTAGATTTCTGCCTTGAGGGAAAAAAAAAAACAACCCAGCACAGTTAAACATGCCCACACACACACACACACACACATACTTCCAAGCTACATCTGTGCTTAGGTCCCTACTGACCTGTGTCTGCTGTGGCCTCTCTCCAATTATCTCCTCTTCCCTCTTAGCATCTTGGTTCCAGCTGGTAAATACTCTAAGTGACTCTCTTGTTTCATTTGAACTAGTCTCTCTATGTGTCTCTTTAGTTGTGCCTTATTTCTTACTTTCATGTCTCATTTCTCAAAGTCATGGTTATGCTCTGCCAGCATTTCTAGATTTCTGGAAAGGATTGAACTGTTGTTTCAAAAACTGTTGAAGACACTAAATGTGAATTGTGATAGTTCTTCCCCAGAACTTACCCTGCCTTTTTTCAATATGATACACTTAGAGTTGTTTTCCTGACTTTCAAGACACCAGTCTTTCCTAGTTATCCCGTGACCATCTTCTTTATTCACCTTTGCAAATCCCTGTTCTTTCAATGGTGTCTGAAGTGATACATTCAATTCAAAAAGCATCAGTCAGGTTTTTACCTAGTGCTGGGTATGTTGTTCAAAACATTTATATTCAGTGGGTGGGACCGAAGCTCTGGTGTAACTAGAGTCCAAGAGAAAAAAAATAAATAAATAAAGAGTTTATTAGTCTCAAGTCTGATGACATGGTACTATGGCATGAAGAGTCTGTGTGTGGGTTCTCCCATGGCTCCTGGGGTTCTCACTTGATTTAGGGGGCTTGGCTATTCCTGGGGTTTGAGTGCCCCATGTGCTATTGACTCCCAATTACATATCATTGAATCCAAGTTCATTTCTGAATGTAAAAAATCACCCAAGTCAGATATTTGGATCTGGTCTTGCCTCCTCCAGCTTTTGGTTGCTGTAGGGAGTCTTTGGTATTCCTTGGTATGTGGCAGCAAAATTCCATTGTTGGCCTCTATCTTCACATGGCCTTCTCTGCATGATCTCTCTGCTCAAAACTTCCTCTTCTTTCCTTTGCAAAGAGAAAGTCACAGAATTAGGGTCTATCCTAATTCAGTATGATCTCGTTGCAACTTAATTACATGTATAAAGACCTTGTCTCCAAATAAGAACATAGTCACAGGTACCAAGTTTAGGATTTGAATATATATCAACCCTTTACAGTACACATAGAAAATGTTTAAGTAATGCATCATGATGAGTAAATGAATAGTTGTTAGATCACAGAAAAGTATTCCCAATTCTATAGATGAGACATAGTTTTTGTGTGCAAAGAGTAAGTTTGACCCTAATTGGCCTCAATATTAGAGGTTCTTCTTCATGGAATGGCCTGTAAACTGGACTCCTGTAGACTTCTCTGATAGAGGAGCTCCAATTGAAAAGTATATGATGATCCCTCTATACTCCTTAGTCCACACTCCCAGCTAACTAGGTGTCTAATGCTACCTGAGTCTCCATTGGCCTCTTCTTCATATATCTGAGCCATTTAGCCTAGGAATGACATTCTCTGGCCCATTCTGGGCTCCAGGAATAATTATGGTCTTCACAGAAGGGATTAAAGACCTGTCAACATGATTTACTTATGTTACAGGGCCCAATGTCAAATACACTGTGTTAACATCTTGGACTTTCATATTACCTTACTCTGTCAACTCAGTATTTGCATTAATGATAAGAACCAAACTTTTCTTTTCCTCTGGTTCTAACTTTATTGACTCATTACATAGTCCAAGTCCCTATTTGATAACCTGTGTTGTATCTCTGTCTCTCTAGAAATAAGGCGCATGTTCATTCCGGGTCCTACTTTACAGCTGTCATTTCCAGTCTCTGGTGACTAAAACCTTTGGACTCTGTCTGTGGGAATATCGGAATAACATCTGTTCTTGAATTTCCTTTGGCCACTGGTATGTCACCACCTTACTCTAGGTTAAATTCTCTCAGTTCAGAGATCAAATGACTTGGCTACTTATCTGTTGTGTCTCCTCTTAAGGGGTCACATCCAGTCCTTGGTCTCAGGCATTCCTACAGTCTTCACTGTCTCTCTTCTATTAACAGGATATTTAGTATATATGCTGCCACACCAAGCAAAATTAACTACATTCTTGTGTAAGCAATTAGAAATAAAGTTCCTGAAGCTCAGTACCATCCAAAAATATTTGCAAGATCTGGTTATTTGTCTTCTAATCTCCAATACAGCTTCCACTGATTTTCATTAACACTGTTTGGAATGCCAGACCCACCTCAATACATTTGCTTGGATGATGATGGAAGGATATTTTGTTCAGATGATCTTTCATGAATTGAGAGATCATAATATTGTTTCCTAAAGTGAAGAACACAAACTGAACATATTTGTTAGTCAGTCTGCTCATCTGCCAAAAAAGCAATATGTGCAACACTGCAATACTTTCATCAGAATAATTAAGCATCCCACTCACTGAATCTGACTCTCCTTCCTCAGATACTATTGAGAAGTAAATATCTTCTTTTTGTAAGCCAAAATTAAACCTTCTAGCTATGAAGAAGTCTAATAGTGTTCTGAAAACTGTTTTGCCAGCCTAAGAAGTAAATTCTTTTTTCACTGGTCATGTTTACACTGATGAATGATGACTAGCAAGCTCCCTAAAACATAAGCTAGGATTCATAACTAATTTAGCAAAGGTATACATACACAGACACTTTGGTTCTGAAAAGGAGGAAGCAAAAGGGAAACTAATATAATCACAAATCAAAGAAAGAGTTTGAAATGATAACTTCTAATGAGAAAAACACAATCCTTTGTTCTTATTTATAATAAGTTGGAATGGTAAAAATATCTACATTTGTAGGAAAAAAAATCTCAAAGTGACAACTAGGAATGTTAACCTGAATAGAAAAATGTTTGAGATAGTAACTTAGAATTGTAAGCTGGAGATTCAAAATTCCCAACAGAAATCAGGCTGCATTATCTCCAGTGTTTTCTCTTTTTTTCCCCCTAAGCAATAAACATTCTTCTTAAGAGATGAGTCTGGTTTTATTAGAATTCAGAGTGCCCCAACCAAGAAGAATAAAGCCAAAACAGTTTCAGCTATCTCTAAAGATTGCAAATGAATGGTATTAAACTCTGTGTGTTGTGTAAGCATTATACTCAGAATACCAAAATGATGCTTTTTGAAAAATTAAAGTGCCAAGTCTGAACTGACAGATCAGATGCAATCTATGCCAAACAGGCTTGTAGGAAGCTAAATAATAGGAGCAGAATAACACCATTTACTTATTCCATTTTTAACCATAAATTTTTTCCCTTTTCCCATTATGAATGAAATCTTCTAAGATTATAGAAGAGAATTTGAAAACTATAAAGAAAGGAAAAGCAAGCACACCTGAATCCTAGCATCCAGCAGTATGGCTCTCGACACCATTGTCCATTTTCTTCTAAGCCTTTAGAAATGTGTTTCCTGGTCCTTGTGTGTATATACCACTTACTTATGGCTTTATATTTGCACAAATTTTGATCATAAGCATTTTTCCAAGTTATTAACAGCTCTTTGGATATATTTCAATGATTATGTAGTGATTTACAATTTATGTAGTTATTCATGTAATAAATATTTAGTTTGTCTCACACACACACACTATTGCCAGTCATGGTGCTATGAATATCTTTGTTCTCTACCTCTCTTTGGTGTCTGGCTGATAATGCATTCTTGTGGTTGCACTCTTTGGTTCTGGTTCAATGAGAGTATGTTTACTCTAGAGCCAGCATCCTGTGTGCGCTCTCTCTCTCTCTGTGTCTCTCTCTCTCTCATTCTGTCTGTCTCATATTAGTATGATCTCATCATACGGTTCTCTCTTATAAACATGAGAAGTTGGAAAGGGCTGCACACTATCAGGTATACACTAGGCTTGTCTTGTCTATAGCTTACTAGAAATCTAAGTCATTACAGAATGGAAATACATCTTAGCTCTCCTAGAATCTACCCATGTGAGCCTACTGTCAAAAAGAGAAACTTGTCTTACTAATCACCATGAGCAGTATAATGCAAAAACAACTGAATAAAGGCATATTTGAGGCCACAGACACTTTCATATTTAACAAGTATAGACTTTTAATGAGGAAAATGTAGCACCACTATCATGCAAACTAATTTGAAATTTTGTTTTATGCTTATAGGCAAAATAATTTAATTTTCAATAATGACTTAGATGCCTCTTTTGTATATATTCCCTGATGGTTTAAAGATATCATATTACAGTGATACATTCAAACCTGTGTTTATAACACTACAACTCCTAATAGCTGAGCCTGGGAAGTAGCCTATAGGTCTATCACCAGATGAATAGATAAAGAAAATGTGGTATACATTCCCAGTAGTGTACTACTCAACCATAAAGAAGAATAAATTTGAATTGTATTCAGGGAAATATATACACTTTGAGTCCATAATGCTAAGCAGAATAGATCAGATATAGAAGGTAAAATATCACATGGCTTTTCTTATGTGAGAAATCAAAAATATAAGTAATTTAAAAACCAAAATAAAAGATAGGTGGTAAGAAACAGAAGGTAGACTAAAGTAGACTTTATGGAGATGAGAAGGATATCTATGGGTAGGGGGGAGACCAGATGACAAGAAGGGATTGGGAAGTAAAAGTGGATATATATATATATATATATATATATATAGAGAGAGAGAGAGAGAGAGAGAGAGAGAGAGTGAGAGAGTGAGAGAGACAGACAGACAGAGACAGAGAGACAGAGAGCAGAGAAAGAAACAAAAAAGAGAGACAGGGACAGAGAGAGAAAGCCAAAAGACACATATATTCTGTCAAAAATAAATATATACTTCAAGAAAGAAAACATTGCATAAATATTTTAATACTAAGTTTATCAAAACATCATAAGATTAATAAACATTACATTTGACCTCTACAATTATAAGAGATGCTCAAAATGGCAGTCATGAGCTTCCAGACATTTATTAGTACAGCAAACTGCTGCTTGGGTAACCTTGGTTATTGAGATTGCTGCACATGCAGTTTCCTCACTAGGGGGCAGCAGTGTAGTGAGTTTTCTGTAACACATGACATCTTCTAGGGTCCTCCATATGAAGGTAACACCATTTGCTGACAAAAATAATAGTATCTTTGTTTTCCTGAAGTGTGTATACATTTTTGACAAAATATATATATGTATATTTTATATTATATGTGCATATATATTATAATACATGTGATATATACATGTATATTATATATAAGATATATATAGTAGTATGGATCTAATTATTATATATTATAAACATATTCTAATAAAAAGGAAGAAAAACTACCAAAAAATGGGTTGAGGTTTTTTGGGAAACAAAATAAATCACATTGTGAGCCTATGAACCATTCTGAGGAAAACACAAAAACAAAGTGACCTTTAATAGCCTTTTTAAGCCTGAAGCCTATAAAAACACTGAGAAAACAATATGCATTTGAATGACCAAAATGTCTGATCATTCCAAGCCATCTAATAGCTAAATTATAAAAATACCTAAACTATCTAATACTGAAACCAGTAAGTTTTTAACACTTTTGTTGGCTTTTTTTCAAACTCCTACACATTACTCCTTTCTTTTCTGCTCCTTTACCCACCTATGCCTGTCATTAGTAAACTTCTGAATTGTTAATGACCAAGCTTCCCTATTAAGTAATGCTTCCTAGCTTATAATCCAAATGTATATTTACTTGTTTATGAATTGTTTAAATGCCCACTGAATTAATGTTATACACTATTCAATTACACAAAAAGACATTTTTAAAATTTGAAGATGAACCATGAACAGAAATAAAAAGAAGTCGAAATATCTGTTCTTGACCTATGTAGATGGCTTTTGCACACCCTCTGGGTCACATACCCCTTAGAATAATTGACCCAGGCTGCTAGAATAATTTGCAAAATGGGCTTGACCTCATTTTTACTCATCTTCTGTCTAATCTCAAACCATATGTCAAGGATCTTTTTAAAGTTTAAATCTAGCCATGTTTCTCATCTTCTTGAAATTCCTCTGATTCCAAACTGGTTAACAAGGTAAGGTAGAAACTTCTTAGATTACCCACAAGTCCTTTTAATTTTTGGTCCCATTTCTTTGTTGATGACCTATTTTCCAGTCAAGAAACTGTAGTGATTAGGGGTCTATAGAGAAGCAGAATCTATAGGAAATATAATTGTGGAAGGGATTTTATTAGCCTGTGAAATTAGAGGCAAGAGAGTCTATGGTGGCCATCTGTGCACTGAAGAGCTGGAGGATCCAGTAGCTGCTCAGCCCAAGAATTTGGAAGCTGCAGAACAAGCAAGATCAAGGATGCAAGTCCAAGGTCAAAGGCCTGGAGGCTCAATGGTGAGTCACTGGTATGAGTCTACTTTGGAAGGCTGAAGAAAGTGGATATTGATGTCCAAAGGCAATGGCAGTGACAGACCCACAAGCTCGAGCAGACTGGAGTGCTTCAAAACACACACTGACTTCCTTCTTTCTGCCTTTTATTCCATCTAGGCTACAACCCTGTTGGTTGGTAGCACCCACTATTGGGGTTGATCTTCCTGAGTGTGCAGGTCTACATGCCAGGCATCTCTGGAAACACTCTACAAACACTCCCAGAAATATGCTGTACTAATCTGTTGAGTGTTTCTTAATTCAGTCACATTGATGCATCACAACCAAGAGTCACAGGAACCACTCAGTATTCTGAAATTGAATGATATTGTCCATGCACTTTTAATTCTGATTGCAGATATGTTTCTAACCAGAACATCCCTCCTTTGTCTGCCATTCCTACTCACATTTAACCTTTGAAATATGTTACCCTCTTTGACATATTCCCTGATACCTTTCACCAGTTCTCCAATTCCTCCATTTCAACTATTTTATTGTAGTTTAATTGTTTATTACTGTCAGAGACTACTTCTAAATTGAGTTGGTAGAGACTGGAAATCTAATTTATTCATTTTTGTATATATTGAAACCTCATGTACCAGTGGTAACACATGGCCATATGTGTTTGTGGAATATATGAAGGAATGGCTAAGACACACCAAAACTACTGTAAGAGACTTTACATATTCTATCTGATGATAAATACTATTGTACATAAAGATGAACTAAAGTGTGGAGATAAAATTTAGCCAAAATCAATTATTCAATACCATAGAATAAAATCATGAGTTTAAAATTGCTTAACAAAAGAGTGATGGTACTGATAAAAGAGATCAATAAACAAAATGTTCATACCTGTTTCCCTCCTTCCATTAATTGTTACTGCTACTCAAATGAGGATAAATTTTAAAAGTTATATTGAGTTTTGACATTTGACAACTTACAGCATCAAAGATTCGTAATTAATTGATATTCGTAGTTGATCTTTAATAGTCTTGGATATTTTTAGGTTTATTTCTAGTCCTTTTCTACTTAAATATTTTTAACATTAAGATTACTATAAAGTTATTATTAAATTCTCATTTATCTCGTGTTAATATTATGATTTTTTTCTTTTAAGTTATGATGCAATAAGCTATATTGATTCATTGCTTAGTATTGGACCAGCATTCTTGTACCATCTTCCTTGATTAATGGCATTATTCTTCTGATAATAATGCATTGTGTTCCCTAACATTCCATCTGAGCTTTGCACTCATAACATAAGAGTAATGTATTTCTATTACTTTATCTAACTCTTGAGCCATGTAACTTTATTTTAGAAATCACTTGAAATAAGCATTGATTCTAATTTACCTTTTGAATTTGAGTATAGCAGTTCCAGCAGTGTTACTCAAATACTCACTTTGTGCCAGCAACTCTTTGTTGTATGTGTATTAACTCGGTTAAACCCTATGAAGCAGAAATTATTATTTTCCTTATCTTTGGGCAAAGAAACTGAGACACAGAAATGTAAAATACCCAGGGTCACACAGAAGGTAAATTGTAGAGTTAGGATTTGAACTCAGGCATCCGAGCCCAGAGCTTACCTTTTTCACTGTCATGCATTATTTCTCCAGCATGTTACAGGGGAAAACACAAATCTCGAGATAATTGTTCAAAGAGAGAGTATAATATAGTCTTTGTTAATAACCTGTGATTTTTAAAACAATGTAGGAAACATAAGATAAACAGTTTACATACCATTAATTCATATAATAATACAGATTGGCGCATAATAGTATTTAATCATTAAAAAATTTAAACAAAGAGTTGAACATGTAGTTAGTGATACAGCACTTGTCTAGTATCTTCTAGGCCCTAGGTTCAATCCCCAGCACTAAAAAAATAAAACAAGACACTTCAAAATGCTACCAAAGTAATAATATTTTTTTTTCTTTTCAGCAATCTTGACACCGAAGAATTATGTGGTAAGTTCCTTTAAGACCAATCAAGCCTATTACTTGTTTTAAAAGAGAAGAAAATGTTGCCTTATATATTTCTACACATCTTAAGTTAATATCATAGATTAGGATTACTGGAACAAAATAAAAGACAAATCCAAGGATTTATCTTTATCCATGAGTTTTGCTAAAGTGTGTATTTCTCTGCAGAATAAATTGGGCCTCAGTTTGTTCATTGAAGGAGAATTGTGATTGTAATCAATGCATTAGTTTACAAGAACTAATTCTCCACAAGTTTGAGTATATTTTTAAATTGATGTTGCTACAGCTTCATTGTTCTCTTCACAATATATTGTATAGGACTTTTGTTATTGTTTTTGCAAAGCTGTCTCCTTGAAAGGTAAGAATAAATTTGTCCCAAATTTGCTTAAACCAGTCTCAAATATTAGACATCACTTAGAAAATAACTCCAAAAAGAAGGAAGGGAAACAAAAATCATGTATCTATATCTGTATCTCTCTCTATATATATATGTGTGTGTATATATATATATACAATATATATATGATAGTTACACTACTATTTTCTATTTAGTTCATTATTGAAAGGAAAGATTTATGCTTCTACTGCTTGATCAATTTTTCATGCCTATGTCTTGTAATCTGAGCAACTACTCTGAAGATAATACACATTATATTAGCCCTTGTTACTCTCCTATCTTGTTTTGAAATTTTATATCATTGTTTTTATTGTTTTTTTCTCTTGAAAATAAAAGAAAAAGGAAGAAAGAAAAAACAAACAAAAGATAACAAGTGATTCCAATAGGGGAAATAATCTTTACATTGGGTGCTTCATTTATTTTCTTCATCTGTGTAATTGGGAACACAGGTCAAAGATTAGAAGTATTACAAAAGTGAATACATCTAAAATTATTCATTTGTTATAAAAAATTTTTGAGTATTATGAAACTATTCAATATGAAATGACCATATTTCTCTGACTCCTGGAAGGTTTTAAAATAAATGTATAAAAATATGTCTTGTCTAATGTGATTTTATTATCCTAGGGGCTTAAAACACTTTTGATGATGCAGCATGAGTTTCTCTGAAATTCCTAATTGAATGAAAAGTCCTTCCTGAGTATGTTCTAGTTTTTCAAATTTTAGACTTTGCCAAAAATACCAAAAAGATTATTTATAATATTTAAGACTAGTTATCTTTTATTTTGACAAAAAAAGTAACATTGAGAGATATCATCTCAGAGCAAAGTGTTCGAATAGGTTTCAAGGCAGTAACTGAACAAACAAATATTACATCCCCTAGTGTGAGCTTTCCAGTTTTCCAGTGATCTTAAAACCCCTGTGTTCCTTTTCTTTCTCAGTGTGCACCCCAGGTTCAGAAATAAGAATTCAATTTAAAAAGCAAGGTATGATTATGAAGAAGCCAAGTGCTTTTAAATCCAAGTAGGTCATGCTTTTGCTGGTTACAAAACACCAGCAAAAAAGAATCCTACTGTTGCTTTCACCGCAGTGTGTCAGTGGCTCCATTCACACATGGCTATCACTATGCTAAGTGGCCAGAACAGTCCTATGGACAGTGCCACCAGCTTTTATGATGAACAGTAGTCACCAAAAAGATGGGGTTGGAGTCCACATTCATCCAGGAGTAGAAGTCTTTGTCAATAAAACAGAGAGAAAGCTCATTTTGATAAATTCATGAAGGTAGGAGTTCCAAAGTAATCATTTCCTCAAATCATTCAGTCTTTTTATTTAACTTTGCCTGTGTAGACCCAGCTGATGAGAAAACAACTGTTATAAGTGTTTTTAAGATTAACAAAAATTTAGCGGCTCTGTCTTATTTGCTATTTTGCCTATTGTCATTAAAGAATATTGTGTTAAATTCCACATTCCCTTAAAAACTCTATAAAGTATGACACTGTATCCTCATTAATCATCTATAAAGATTTTTGTCTTTCTTCTATGATAAAGGAACTTAATTATCATCCTGTCCCTGTTTATTGAAAAGTTACACTATGATAATGCCCGTAGTTTTAGTTAAATAACTAGTAGATGGAGCTTTACTTCTGAAGAATTGCTCTATTTTTTTAGATCCAATGATTGTTTTTCCAATCTTGTTATAATCCTCCCCCTTTCTGTTCAAGAGTATGCATTTTAATTTCCAGACTATCGTTTCATGTTTCGTTATTTTGTGAATATAAAGTAAATATTTAAGTTGGATTCTAATCAAAGCCAAATGCTTCAGTGCCAGGAAATAAATATGTAAATTCACACCCCACACAAGTTCTCCTTTATGTGTGGGAGGGATAGTATTTGATTGACATAGAAAGGAGATTGTATGTGCTTTCTCCTAGAAGCCAATTAAAAATTCCAAGTATCTAAAGCTTTCATTTTGTTGCTTTTGCTTATTTTGTCAGCTTATTCAACTCTGAACCTAGAATTCAAAATCTATTAAAATATTGATTTTTTTAAAATAACTATGATTTTAATTATTAAAGGAACAATATTTAATTACTATTTTTTAAAAGTTAATGATACAAAAATCACATAAGTATGTAAACTAAAATGTATCTTCTTACCTCTCTTCACTTATTCTGATCTTCACTGTTAACTGATTTGAATGTATCCTTCCAAATATTTGTGCATTGACACATATATATATATATATATATATAGAGAGAGAGAGAGAGAGAGAGAGAGAGACTTATGTATATATATATAGACATTTATATAAGCATATTTATTTATTTATTTATTGTTTTCTAACAGTGAGATCCTATAATGAGTATAATCACATACTCTTCTGTCTCATCTTATTACAAAGGCTGCATGATATTCCATTTGCATTCGTTTTCTTCAACCAAATCCCTTTTAACAACTTTTCAGGTCACTTCAACTTTCACTGGAGCAAATATATTGAAGTAAATACTCTCATATATATTATCCTTGTACACTTGTATGTATCATTTTGTATGGAAAATCCCTCAAAGTATAATTTTGTATTCAAGGTTTTTCCAATGCACATAGCCACCAGTACTTTATAGCAGAGCCTGATTATTCTCTCACTCTTCACAGATCATTCCAAAAGTTTTCTTTAGTGCAGTTTTTTGCTGTATGTTACAATTATCATCTAATATACAATTCAGTTTCACTCAGAAAATTGTATTTAAATTCTAGTGTCAAGGCTTTGTTTTATATTCATTGATATTTAGCTCTGTTATAAAAAGTTCATGAGCATAATTATTACTTCCCTGACTCTTCCTGGTTTATGACTGTTTTATAATTTTACTCATTTTTACTAAACCTGTTTGTAAATCTTGATAGCTAAGAATTTTGAAATATGTGTGGAATGATGAGGAGTAATTGTTACAAAATTCATGTGGCTTGGGTGCTTGATCTGAGAGCATATCTATAAGAAAGTTTTATGACCAAATATAGAATATATAATAATGTATTTGCTCATCTAGTTGGTTGTTTAATACCAAACATTAAACTATTTTAACAAATAGATGAAATATATAAATATAGTTATGAAAACCAAAGGTACAGGAAACTCACAGAATAAAACTGTTTTAGTTTTTTGTGCAAGACCCATTTCATTAGATCAGTACTAGGTGCTCCATTATACTAAAGATCTCCCTCAACATCACTGCCAGAAAGATGGGGTCTTGGAAAATCAGAAGACTCTAAGTTTTCTTCCAGGCTCTGAGTGCCAAGGCTACCTGGAAAACACTACTAGATGAATGAGTGTAAAATACTGAGTGATGCTGAGCTGCAACCTTCAAAATTACCATATTCTAAATTTCTGATACTCAATTCAGATGATGGGGATCATAACTCTTTTCGTGTCTTTATCTTACACAGACATGCACCTCTGTTATTTTCTTTCCAGTTTAGTCTATTGCTTGAGAAGCCCTAAAAAATGTATATGCTGTGTGTAATAAAGCTACCTTTTACAAAAAATTACTAGCATCAACACAGAAAAAAATAAAAAGTTTTGAAATAGAAACTGGCAAGATGCACAAGAAAAATGTGACCTCAGACCTCCAGCACACCCAAAGTCCAGACGTCAACAACATAAAGGAAAATGGAATATACACAGTTGACATTTCTGAAATGATAGCAGCAAAAGTAAAGAAACAAATTCATGAAGCTATAGAGGAAATCAGAAATAATCTCTCAGGTGAAAAAAAGAAATGGCAACATTTATAAAAGAATTGCTCAGCAAAACTAGAATAGAGATAGATAAAAAAGAATGATGACAGTAGGAAGAGGATTGAAATCATGAATGGTCAATACAGGAAAGAAATAGAACGCATGAAATGGATTCAAACAGATATCCAGGAAATTAAAAATTCCATTGAAATCTGGCAAAATTGCTTGAACAAAATTGAAGACAGACTTTCAGATTTTGAAGACAGACTCGTAGCTACTGATTATGAAAGAAAAAAATCTCTTCAAAATAACAAAAGATCAGGAAATAACAATTGAACAACTGTGAGATGATTCAGAAAAATAATATAATATTAATTGTAAGTGAAAAAACAGGAGTAAACACAAGTGACATTAAGAAATTATTTGCAGAAGTAATAGCAGAAAATTTTCCAAGCATGAGAAAATAATCAGACATGCCAATAACCTAGGCATATAGAAGTCCAATAAACATAAGCAAAATAAATCTACACCAAAACATATAATAATAAAAGTCCCAGAAATTCATCACAAAAAGAGAATATTAAAAGCTGTTAGAGAAAAAAACAGATTACCTATAAATGAAAGTCCATCAAAATTAAAGCTGACCTCTCAACACAAATTCTAAAACCAAGAAGAGCTTGGAGTAAAGTATTTCAGGTCCTGAAAGGAAAATACTTCCAACACAGATTGATATACCTGCAAAACTATCTTTCAAAATTAGTGGAGAAATAACATACTTCTGTGATAAAGAAAAACAGATGAAATTCATGACCACAAAACCAACACTTACAAAGGGTACTTAAAGATATTCTAGAAAGGTATGAAAACGACTCCAGTTTCAAGAACAACAGAAAAAAACCACAAAACAGAGAAGGAAAAATTAAACAGAATGAGAAAAATAGAGAACCAACAGCAGATAAAGATAATCCCATACATATCAGTTATAACCATCAATGTAAATGGCCTCTCAAAAGAAACAGACTGGCAAAATTGATCAAGAAAATTCAGCAATCTTCTGCATAAAAAGAACACATTTAACTGAAAAAGAAATTCATACACTAATAGTCCAAGTATGGAAAACAATGCTCCAAGCAGTAGGAACCCAGAAAAAGCAAGGGTCACTAGTCTGTTTAAAAACAATGTGAACTTCAAACCAAGATAGATGAAAATATATAAAGAAGGCCACTACATACTTGTTAGGGGAAGAACTCAAGAGAAAGAAATAGCAATCATAAACATGTATGCACCAAATATGGGAGCATCCAACTATATATGACATATCAATAGATGTGAAAAATCAAATAAGCAATAACCCAATTGTAATAGGGGACCTTAATACCCTGTTGGCACAATGATAAAGATGAGCTTGACAAAAAATCAGCAAACAACAGAACTGAACCAAACCTGGGAACAAATGGACTTGGAAGATGTTTGCAGGGTGTTTCACCCAGAATACACATTTTTCTCAGCTGCACATGGCATGTTCTCGAAAATAGACCATTTACTAGCCTATAGAATATACTTAAGATATAAATTAGGCCATTACATACTTGGTAGGGAAAAATGCATGGGGAGAGATAATAATCATAAATATGTATGCACCAAGTATGAGAGCACCCAACTATAAAGACAAATATTAATAGATATGAAAAATCAAAAAAGTAATAACATGATAAAGATAAGCCAATACGTATTACTTATAATTATCAATGCAATTTTTTTCTTTACATCTTAAGTAAATGAAAAGGATTTGAAATTATCACATGCATATTATCAGACCATAGTGCAATGAAATTGGAAATGAATGACAAGAGAAACCACAGAAACTCCATAAACACATGAAAATTAAAAAACAGCCTCCTGAAGAACCAATGGGTCACAAATGAAATTAAAGAAGAAATTAAACAATATCTACAATCAAATGAAAATGCAAACACATCATGCCTGAACCTGTGGGATGTCATGAAAACAGTCCTAAGAGGGAAATTTATAGTGGTGAATTCTCACATCAGGAAAATAGAATGAGCAAAAACAAACAACCTAGTGCTACACCACAAGCTTCAGGTAAAAGAAGAGCAAGTCAAACCCAAAACCCATAAAAGGGAGTAAATTATAAAGATCAGAGCAGAAATTAATGCATTTGAGACTAAGAAAACAATAGAAAGAATTAATGAAGCAAAGAGTTGGTTCTTTGAAAGAATATATAAAATTGCTAAACCTGTAGCTAACTTTATCAAATAAAAGGAAAAATGCTCAAATCCATGCACTGAGGAATGAAAAGGATGAAATCACTGCAGATCCTGTGGAAATTCAGAAGATCATCAATACCTACTTCAAAAATCATTACTCACATAGGATGGAAAACACCGAAGAAATGGACAGATTTCTACAAATGTATGAATTACTAAAGCTAAATCAAGAATATATAAAAATTCTAAATGATTCAAATTCAGTTAATGAAATGGAAACATAATTAAAAATTTACCAATGGAGAAAAGCTCAGGTCCCAATGGATTCATAGCTGATTCATACAAGAAATTTAGAGAAGATTTAATATCAATATTCCTTAAACTATTCAATGAAATTGAAGGGGAAGCAATTCTCCCTAACTCATTCTTAGAGGCAAGTATTACCCTGATACCAAAACTAGAGAAAGACCCAGCCAAACCCAGCCAAAAATGAGAACTATAAACTAATATCCCTGAGAACATAGATGCAAAAATCCTCAACAAAATACTAGTAGACAGAATGCAGTAAGTCATCAAGAAGATTATACACCATGACCAAGTGAGATTCATCCAAGAAATACATGGATGGTTCAACATATGCAAATCAGTAAATGTAATACACACTATCAACAGGCTAAAGTCAAAAATCACATGATCATCTCAATAGATGCAGAAAAAGCTTTTAATGAAGTCCAACACTTACTCATGATTTTTTTAAAAAACCCTACAGAAAATCAGAATAGATGGTTTTTATATCAATCTATCAAAAAGTCATCTATGACAAAGCAAGAGCCAACATCATACTAAGTGGCCAAAACATGAAAGCTTTCACTCTAAAATCAGGAACAAGACAAGGATGTCCACTATCACCATGTCCATTCAGTATAGTTCTGAAACATTAGCCAGAGCAATTACACAAGAGAGAGAAATAAAAGGATTAAGGATAAGAAAGGAAGAAGTTAAATTATCATTATTCACAGATGACATGATACTCTACATAGAAGATCCCAGAAACTCCATCAGAAGACTTCTAGAATTAAAAACCAAATTCAGCAATATATGTGGTTACAAAGTTGACACTCAAAAATTAATAACATTCCTGTACACAACAAACTCACCAAGAGAGAAATTAGGAAAAGCACACTTTTCAAAATTGTACCCAGAAAAATGAAAAGTCACAATCCCTGACTAGAAATTATACTACAAAGCCTCTGTGATACTGGCACATGGTACTTGTCCAAAAAAAGCAGATCTGAGGATCATTGTAACAGATTGTAAAATACAAATGCAGCTACAAACACACTCAGCCACCTTATATTTGACAAAGGGGCTAAACATGTTCAATGGAAGAAAGAGCCTCTTTACTAAATGGTGCTGGAAAAACTGGCTTTCCACATGCTGAAGATTAAAACTAGACCCATGTCTATCACCATGCACTAAACTAAAGTCAAAATGGATCAAATATCTAAATATTAAAACAGAAACACCAAATCTACTGGAAGAGAAAGTGGGTAGAAATCTTGAAGATATATGAGTAGGCTGAGAGTTCATGAACAACATGAAAACTGACTGGGAAGTATATCAAAGAATCAACAACTGAGATCTCATCTTATTAAAAAGTTTTTGCATCTCAAAAGAAATCACCAGCAGAGTGAAAAGAAAACCCAGAAATTATGAAAATATTATAGTCAACAGTCCATCAGACAAAGGACTTTTATATAGAACATGCAAAGAATTGTAAAAAATCAGATACCTCAAATTCAAAGACCCAATCCAAAAATGGGCACCTGAGATAAATATACACTTTGCAGGTGGAGAGATACAAATGGCAAATAAATACATGAAAAAATGTTCAACATCATTGGTCATTCAAGAAATGCAAATTAAAAGGGCACTGATACTTCATCTCACACCAGAAAGAATGGCTACCATCTATAAATCAACCTATAAGAAATGCTGACTGGGATGTGGGGAAAAAAGAACCCTTCTCCACTGTTTGTGGAGTATAGACTGGTGCAGTTCCCGTGGAAAAAGTGTGGAGATTCCTCAAAAAAACTAGGATTAGAGGTCCCATTCAACCCAGCACTTTCTCTTCTGGGTATCTTCCCAGAAGAATTAAAACATCATGTCATAGCGATATATGCACACCCATGTTTATAGCAGCACAATTTGTGATAGCTAAATCTTAGAAACAACCCACATGCCCATCAACCAAGGAATGTATAAAAAAGCTGTGATATTTCTATGCAATGGTTTACTACTCAGCTATATAGAAAGATAAATTCAAGACTTTTATAGGTAAATGGATGCAACTTGAGACCATACTTATAAATAAAATAAATCAGACTTGTATGTGTAAACATCATATTGTCTCCCTAGCGTAAGAAACTGAAAGAGTAAATAATATCCAAAGTCTGCAGTAGATATTGTGAAAAGGAAAGAAACTGCTCAAAAGGAAACAACAACTGGGATAGGGGAAAAGATAAAAGAAGGAAGAAGATTATATATGTATGCATACACACACAAGATAGCTAAGATAGTTATACTACTAATTTCTTTTATTTCATTGAAAAGAATGGTCTGTGCTTTTATTATTTGATCAATTTTGAATGCCTACTTTGAAGATAATAATACACAATATATTAACCACTGTTAATTATTATGAAATTCTGTATCGTTTTTACTTTTTCTCTTTAAAATTAAAAAAATATAAAATGAAATGTTACTTTGAAGCAAGTATTTAAGGAATGTGCACTTATTTAATATTCAATTAATCCTTTCCTAAAAACACTTTACAAGGTGCATCACACTATTTTCAAGGATTGAATAATCAACAGTGTATTTTCTTTGTTGTTAAAAATATATCACTTGTTCTTAATCTATGTGGGCACAGACTTTATTTTGACAACCATAATCTAGAATTTACTTATCACTTGCCTGTGGTTTTGTTATTCTCAGAGAATATTTCATATTAACTAGAAAATCATTCAGTGGAACGTTCCACTTACTATTAATGTCATCAAATATTTCCATCTGGAGTATTCAATAGATTTATCAAGGCAGATTTCATCAACCGTGCCATGATGGAGCTTAGTGATCTCAAGCGGCTTACATTTTTATTATTTCAGTTTAAATTTATAAATTCTTAAAGCACATTAGAAATAATAAGCTATAATTCATCCAAAGAAGTATTTACAAGAATAATGCCTATTGGTTTTCTAGTACTTGAATGTTCTAAGTTTTTTAATACCTGAATTTCTGTTAGATTTAGCTCTTTCTTGTTTCAGAAATGTATAGTTTCCTTCAAGTAAATACTAGGTTGTACATTCTCTCTGCTATATTTCAGCTTATAATTTAAGAAACAATCCAGGGTTCAGTGCTTTTCGTTTTAATCATAATATCCAATATGTTATCTGCTCCTTTTAAACAAACAGTGAGATGAACATGGATTTCACTCCTGAAAAACATTTGTGCATTTGTTGAAAAAGGAATCACTATCAGAGCAGTCCCTGCAACAGGGGCCCTCACACTTTGTGACATCCCTGATCCTTAACCTGAAGAGGATTTCCTTTCCTTAAAGAGTTCTTTAAAAAAGTCACAAAATGTAATTTAACTTTCTTCTAAAACTACTACTTTAGTGAGATCCATAATAATGTACTGTCATGAATGATTTTGGGGGGTCCTGGGATATAGCTCAGCAGTACAAGTGCCTTCCTGGCAAGTGCAAGGTCTTTAGTTCAATTCCTGGTACAAAAAAAAAAAAAAAAAGTTTTTTTAACAAATTTATTTAAAGTCTTGTCAGTAGTTTCACATTCATTTTCCCTATTTTTGTACCAATAATGGTAACTCTCTAGGGTTTCTTTTCTTTTTTTAAATGAAATTATTATATGGGCACCTCAGTATTACTTGAAAACTTTCCAGTTTTCATTTGTAGCTGACATTTTATTTACTTTATTTGTTTATTAAATTATCAGATGATTTTTGGTTTGATGATTATCTACATCCAAATAGGAATTTATATCAGTGTTTTCACTTTTCAGAATACTTCTCCCAGCACTTGGGCGAGTATGAGAATGTCCTGGCAGCCCTTGAAGACCTGAACCTCTCCATCCTGAAGGCCATGGGCAAAACAAAGAAGGTAAGGGAATGGTGATGTTTACTTTCTCTAAAAATCTCTTCTTTGAAAAATATATTATTGAAAATCATACCTATTTCTTAATGTATCGTGGAAACATTGATTCTTTTTTATCTATGTATAATTATATATTTTCCAATTTATTTTTCTTGATATTAAATAAGCTATTTTATTCACTCATAATATGACAAATGCTGAATGCCAGACACTGCACTTTTGCTGATCATACAAAGATGCAAAAACCCAGCCAGGCATCTCTTAGTCTGATAGGGATAGAAGTGTATAAATAAACAACTACATTACACTGTGACAGAAAGAAGCAGAAGACAGAAAATCTAAGACAAAGCTAAATCATTTTATGTAAAAAAAAATTGTCTAGCTCTCTAGTTCTATAGAATAGTCAGAGCCAGACAGAAGGGAAATAGGCAAAAGAGAAATAGAAGCAACATGTGCAAAGGCTGAGCCAGGGGGGCCACAGGCACTCAAGCAACTGAGAATGAAAAAGAGACTTGTGCAGAAAAACAAAGATGTCATGTCATGAGGTGGAAGTGGAGTAGAGAGGATTGGTATCTTCCATGATGTCCCCAGTACCAAAGACAGAGCAGGGAGAAGAGGGGAAGAGAGAGAGAGAGAGAGAAGGGAGGGAGGGAGAGAGAAAGCTTGAGTTCTTGAGAATTAAACAAGAGAATGGAAATAAATATGCAATGGAATTTTGGAGAATAAAGTTTAGAAAGTCTTCCAAAATGTAGAGCACAACAAGATATCAAAGCATCAGCCTAGAACATCCTATACCCTGTTCTCCTATACAAAGAGAGAACAAAGTTAACAGAAAAAAAAATGGAATCAGAATAGATTTTTCTCTAGATTTCTTCAGGAGAATTCAGAAATGGCATAGTAACCTTCTTCCTTGGGAATTTCTCTCTGAAAATAGTCATTTTTAAAATCTCTGAAACAGCTGGCCTCTTCTTATTCTTTAGGTTTCATCTTAAATAACATAGCCTCAAACAGGCCTTCATTAATTACATGTCCAAAGTCATCTCCACTGGTGCATATCATTTGCTCCTTGCTAATAATCAGCATAAGTGGGCAGGGAATATAGTTCAGCAGCACAACACTCACCTGGAAGTGTGAGGTCATGAGTTCAATTTCCAGTACCAAAAAAACAAATAAAAAAAATCAGCATAAGTAAATGTATACATTTTTCTTTATTTTTTGTCTGTAGAGAGCTAAAAGAACCAGTGTATTTTTTTCCTATGCTTATCTGAGCCTAGCATAGGACCTGATAATTAAAATTCACTCAAAAAATTGACTGATATATTAACTAAATGTGTTAATTAAATAAATATTCATACAGTTCCATAAGCTAAATGCTTTAGCTCCATACAGAAAATTAGCTCCTAAGTTGTTTAAAATGTTTTCAGATTTTTTTAATAGACAGAAAAGGCAAGCATGTAATCTTCCTTGTTTTATTATGAGTATAATAAAATATGTTCTTTATCCTTGTAATAATACAATGAGGTTTTATAGAACTTAGCTTGAAATAAACCTGTTATTTTGATCTCTTCAGATTACAAAAATCTCTGTCTTGGCAGTGACCCATAAAAAATGAATTTGATTCATATGATAATACTGCTTAATCAAAGAAAACATGTATGTTTGAATTTTTTTTTAATGGGAATAAGTAAGAAAAGAACTGGTATAAAATAAAATTAGAAACAGTCCCTTAGTGTGACAATTTAAAAATGAGTGACATGCAGGGTTTTTGACATTTTTCAAGCCACTGGTGAACTGATATATTCCCCAGACTGTCTAGCACAATGAGGCCCTCAGAGTGAAACTGCCAGGATTTCTGTTTGAGAGTCTCAGGATATTTTTACTCAGATGAAAAGTTCTGTCTCAGTAGGAAAGGCTGACTATTCCAGGCTTTTATGAAAAATAAAATGCAAGCCATTTGTGATCTCTCTTGACTTGGCAGCATGTCTGTTTGCTGTGTCAGAGTATAAATAAAATGGGTCCTAACTGCTTACCTGACACCCCGGGAGGTGACTCGGGACAGATATAGCAGCCGTCATTATTTCACTTCTCTTTCTTAATCCCAGTCTTTTGGCAGATCCTCAAGGGTTACACTGATTATTTTACTTGTTTATTTTTATGAAACAAAACAACACATGTCAAATTCCAAGTGGTCATTGGACAGCACTGAAGGTAACTAAAATCAGAACACACATACACACACATACAGAGAGAGAGAGAGAGAGAGAGAGAGAGAACTCAGCTTTTCACCTTTCTATAGAGTGGGTAATAAACTAACTCACATGATCTTTATGTGACATGATTGTAACTCAAAGCAAATTTAGAATTCTAATGCTAAAGCTAAGATTCCTTATGTGATATTATAACAGGAACTGAGAAGCTGGCCCTGCAGATATCTAAGGAGTAAATAAACCTTGGCATCTCTTTTTCATTTTATATGCCCCCTTCATTACCTTAGCTAAAGGTCAGATCACTACTCAGCTCTGCATGTGGGCATGTTCATGCCTTAAAGAGCATCTGTTTACAAACTGGTAACACAAGAGTTGTTAACCCTAAATTCACCTCACCTATCGCTTCCTTCAATGCTAAGGACACCAAGATAATATTTTCAAGACTTGCAGGAATATTCAATTTCAGTTTTTAAATCTCCTGCTCCTGATAGAATAGCCCCTAGAAGTCTCCAATCATCTTAATTCTGAAGTTACTGTGGATTCCAGGAAAAACAGAGCTTTACAGAACAGGTCACCTCATGCTGAGTCTGTCCCCCATTTGGAAGCATTTACCTTATGATGGAACTGAGGCTGCCTCTACGAGCAGGAGTAAACATTTCATGGGAATCAATTACCGTAGGTCTTCTGACGAGCCATCTCTCAGAGCTGGTCCTAGGTAAAGATCAACCTGACACATCTTCGCCAGAATTACCTACTCTGCCAGCTAAAAAACAACGCAACCCTTATTTTTACCCCAACTCTTGTCTTGTTCCTCTTTTCTATAAAACTTTAAAATTCTTGTCAACCCCTCAATGACAGATCTTGAGCTTCTTTATCTGTCCTTCCTGGCATGACCATACATGAAAGTTCCTTTTCCTGCCCTCCACCACTGTCCCTCTCCTTGGCTGATACTTGGGGTCCGGTGACCATACCTATTCTTCGGAATTTCAGAGCAAGGACTTTCTCTTTAAAATTCCAGTGACACAATGAACACAAATGGTACTCCTTACTTACTGGTAAAATTCAAAAAGAGATTATTTTAAGCTAAAGTGAAGAATGATGCTCTTACTTATTTCAAATTTCATGATCATCTTATTAGTGTAGCTCTGGAAATTTTTCGAAATAAAAGTGTGTGTGCATGCATGTGTGTACACGTAGCATTCTTCTAAAAATTATTTTTCCAGCAAGCACATCTTACAATGATATTGAGGGAAAGATAAAGGACTTGGTGCACAGCTGAACTTCGGTCACTCTTGATGTTATATCCCTGTTGCTTCTTTCTCTGGCATCTCTTAGACTGCTCCACCTCAACTTTGCCATCTCTCTTCTATACCTAGTCTCTCATTTTTAGCATTTAGGCTTCCCTATCCTTCATATTGCTTTTATATTTAAAGATTACAATCTTTTTGTTTATGATTTACAGTGAAAAAGAATTACTACTAGGTCTCCACATTTCTATATGGGGAAAAGCATTGATTATTACATTCTGTGCAGGATTTATCATGAAGAGAGACCCTTCTTTCAGGAAGCATAGCAGCATTAAAATGATATCATATGTGATAGTAAAAAATAACCTCTTATGTTACATAAAATAAGCATATTCATTCTTTATTATGCATTCATTGTAATCCTTTAAATATGGATTAAAAGTAAAATGAAACATTGTTTTGAGACTTCAAAAGAACCACAAGAAAATATTTTCCAAAAACCTTAGTATCTCCTTTGCTCCCTGAAATGATCTGTTTTATGTGAGAGTGTTTAGGGAAGAAGTAGGGACTAGGAACATGAGAATAGAGAAGCATCTTTAGGTTTCATCTTTGGCCCGATAGGAGAGGAAAAGCCTGAAAATCTGGCTTGCCATCTTGGCCAGATGTCTTTGTCCAGCACCTGGTAAAGGGGAACTCCAGTTGCTGGTAAAGGTCACTCTATTTGATCCTGAGAGACATGGCCCTGTCAGAGGAGAGCCATGCTCTGCTGAAGTACTCTCCAGTGCCTGCCGACTCAGAGAGTAGGACCACAAGAGGACAAGAAACCTACACCCTCTGACTGGCAGGGAGTGGCAAAATCCAGATGTTCCAGTAGCCCTTGCTGCTCACACAAGCAGGATACTGGTATAATCCTGGCTAGGATGATGTCTAGGAGGCCAGAGGCCAGAAGCTCATATCAAAGTGTGAGCAGGCTTGGAACTTGGGCTGGTGCCTGCCTGGCAATCACGCCACTAATTCTTCATAGCTGTTGCTGAAGCCCACAGCATGCCTGGCAGCCCACTGATTTCCCTGGGCCAAGTTACCACACAAAGCCTAATACCTGTTCTTTCCTGCCAACTTAGGGATTGAATGGCTAGGAAGAAAAAAGAATGGGGAGTATCGGTGAATGCCAACTAGCATTTATATAGCGCACTGGATGTCTCAATGCTCTTTAATGCATATTATTTTATTTACTCTTTATAACATCTTGGAAATGCTAGACAATCAGTAATATTCCTATTTCAAAAATGAAGAGATTAAGTCATAAAATGGTTAATTGATTTACTTGCATCATAAAGAGAAGTATCTAAAGCCAAATAATTCTCATTTTAAAATGTTTAATTTAAAAATATTGTGGTTCCATATTGAACATATTTCAAATATAACACACCAAGTCATAATCTTGACACACAGAACAATTTCTGGTTTTAGATACCCTTCGTGTGTGTGTGAGAGAGAGAGAGAGAGAGAGAGAGAGAGAGAGAGAGAGAGAAACTGAGAGTGAACTGAGAGCCTCATGCATACTCGTCAAGCAAGTCTACTGTCCTACCACTGAAACTATACCCCCAGTCCCACCTTTGGGTTTTAAAACAGTTGAACTCCTGCATTCAACTATGCATCAGCACAGACATAGAGAATTCCAGCCTTTGTATTAGAATTATTTTCAGGTTTGTTTGTGACAAATGAAGAAGTAGGTGTCCAGAGCTTGGTGTAATGTGAAGACCATGAGAAAGGAATTGCAAACAGGAGCAGATGATAATTAAACATTGACATGATCATTAAATACTGAAATAAAAAGATGAAAGTACATTAGCAAAGTTTTAGGCAGGGAAATTCATATAGTATTTCATGCATAGTTTGTTGTCATCTGAGAAGTAGATGGAATTCCAGTTAGAAAATAAGAAATGTTAACATGCCATGTCAAGCAAGAAATATTTAACTTTCTGCTTACTAAAAGAGTGAAATGTATTTCTCCAAAGAAGCCTATATGTTTCAGAGCAATAAGCAATATATTGGTGGCCTTCTGAGAGCTGGGTAGGATCTCAAAGCATCTGAATAGTAGTGTATTTGATTGTTTTTACCCCAATAACCACTTATTCTAGAACTATATTTTGAGTAAGCTGCCCTTTGTCCATTCATTTAAAATACCATAATTACCATTTTCTGAATATTTATTATAGGTACTAGTTTTACGTCAAGGTTCACTATCTTGTCCCAAAGACAAAACAGTGTCTTCCTATACCATGGCTTATTATTTGAATTCTTGAATACTTAGGCATATTATTTGAAAATATAAAAGTCTAAGTCTTTTCTCACTACTATTCTTTCTCAAAGAATTTTTCCTTTTTGCTTTGCCATATTTGCATAAATTTTAAAAATCTTTTTCCTTGTCCTACAGAAAATTTCACTAAAAATTTTACTGGACTTTCATTAAATTTTTCAAGTAATTTTGAGAGAATTGTAATCTGAGCACTATTACCCCTTCTCTTGCAGGTACATCCACATTTCTCCATTTATTCAACCTTTCTTTCATACCTCACTTAAATACTTTTACAATACTTCATTGAGGTTCAAAGCATTTCTTGTTAAATCAGTTCACAGATAGTTTATATTTCAGTTGTTCTTATGATTGATGTCTTTCTCCACCTTTATAACTTAGTATTGGTGGGATATGTAAAGATAGTGGTTTTTGTAAATAAATTTGTTCCATCTGTGATATGCCATTTTCCTTCCTTTTCTGTTACTCCAGATTTGAGCACTGAGATTTTAAATACCAACCACCTCATCTGTCTTCCAGAGAAACCCACCAATCTGTGTAACCTTTAGCCTCTTGACTCATTTCCCCTAGTTTTCTGATCTGAACTCTAAAACTATTATGCTATATGTGTTCTATAGGGTTTCAGATTGTACTTTGGTGCCACAGGCAACAAGAAATTGTAACTTTACACTTTAAAGTGTTATATTTTAGAGCAATGAGATCATTTACATAATACCAAATATAGCTTTTAAGTCACAAAATAGTACAAATGTAGACTTGTAAAACATTACTAGATTTTTCTATCTTGTTATCCAAAGATAAAAGACACAGAAACAATGTAACAGGGAACAAATAATACTAAATTATTTTTTAGTACATAGATAAAGATAATAAATAGACTTAATGTTCCAACAGGGAGCGATCAGTATTAACTGAGCAGTCAGATAAAACTTTACAGAGGAGCTAAAGCCCAAATGAGTCTCAAAAAAATAAATGGAATATAATAAAGAAAAGATAAAAGAGCCTGTGGATAATGAGATTTCTTTGACTTTTTAAGGAGCTGGTTCTGGAGGCTGGTCCTTCTAGAAAATGGTTTCAGGTTTTACAAACGCTGTGGTTATGGATGGATGTGGTCAGGTCATTGTGCACTGCAGGCTGCAACGTCTCGCCTGAGTGAAGGTTTCTCCAGTGAGTGCCAAGCATGACCTCGCAAATAATATTTACTTGACATGATTTAAAATAACTCAACAGTGAACTGCGGATGCAGCTTGGTGTAGAGCATTTGCCTAATAACAGATTCCTAGACTTATGATAATTAGAAGTCCCAAGTAAATCTGTGTTATACCCTCAAACCACAAGTCCCCATTAACAGTCCCTTTTTAATGATTACTTTCTATTTCAGACAATTCTCTCAATCCCTTCAATCCTCTTCTCTCTCCCACTTCCTAAACAGAATTAAGATTTAGGGAGAAATGGTTTTTGTTCCATATCATGTGCCTATGACTTTGAATAGCTGTTTACTTACTTCCTGAAAGTCTTTTTACATTTATCTTTCTTAAATCATTACCTAGAGCACTTATATTCTTATTTGAAAATGGAAGTCAATTTTATGCTTAATGAAGTAATGAGTACAGAGTGCACTGTTTAACTTAAACAGAAAACCTGGTTTACTTCGCCGAAGGATATAATTCTGAATTGGAGTTGCTTGAATGAATTTATAGTGCTAAATAACTGATCTGTGAAGTGTTAAAGCTAGATTTGGGAAAGAGAAGTTAATATAAACTTTCATGGAGGATACACAACACAGCATGTCATTCCTTCTGTCATGAGACTCAAATTTGATATGACTCATTTCTTTTGTCTGAAGTGGAAAAGTGCAGGAAGAGGGATTAAAAATTGGTCTCATTTGTATTTCTGAGATTGACAAGCATCAATTATTTCCAGGCTGAAATTATTCTTTCTGTGTAGTTTGCCACAGCAATTAAAAATAGTAAATATCATTTGAGGATTAAATAGTTTTGCCAAAGTCCTTATTTTGACAGAACATTCAAAACGAAAATGAGCATAAGAAAAACTGTCTTACAGATGAGGCCACAGGACAGGAGAGATCCTGGAAACAGTATTGTGTCCTTTGAAATGATTCATCAAATGATATTAACTGTAGTAACACAGGGGATGTAGCTCTAGCAGCCTTCAGGATTATTAAATGACCTGGGATCTCAGGAAATCTCTCAGAGTTTTCCTAGACTTGAACAAACATCCATTTGAATCTCCAGTTTGGATATTACTCATTTTTCACCAACTGTCCTACAAGTGGCCTGGTTTATGAATGCATGGGAGGGAGATGTTTTCATTAGTTGTGCACAGGGATATCATATGCATATGTTACTTTGTGGAATCAAAATACCTAGAAAAGCTTTTAGCTTTTCTTGTCAAACCATCATCATCATCATCATCATCATCATCATCATCATCACAATAATGCTAATATAGCTAATATTTATTACCACTTACCAAGAAAAATGCCAAAGATTTTTATTTTGGTATCATATTTTGTTCAAATCTTTTATTAGGTTCTGTGATTATCTCTGTAACTGTATGGATAAACAGGCAGGGTGATGCAAGACTGCAACACAAAGCTTTAAACAGTGTTGATAGGAATGATTTAAACCGTTTGCAGCAAGACTAGAATCTAGGAAAGCATCATTTTGTTCAACTGATCTAGAGCATTATCATGGAGAAGATAACATTCAGCTCAGTTTTTATGGGCAAAGATTGCTGGGACACTGTGGGAATGGAAGTCACTTTAAGAAGTAAAATAATAATAGAAACATAGTGCAAGATTTACAATGCTGGAGAAAACACTACCTCCCGTGTAGCAGACTTTGCCATGCATATTGGGAAGAGACTCAGCCAGAAGAGAAACCATGCCTTCCCATGAGCCATCCAGTGCACAGGCTGAAAGACCAGAAGAGCATCCTCTCCCACGCCCCCTACCCCCTCCTGCAACTGACTGGGAAGACCCAGGGTGAGATGATAGCAAATAAGGTGAGAGGAATAGCTTGATGCTTGTATTGTTTGGTTGACTCTGCAGGCCTGCGGCTGGTGGTCTGGGTATCTACTTGGGGGATGGCAATATGCCTTGTATCAACTGTGGGGTGTTTCCTCTTGTCTTGTTTTTTTTTTTTCTTTTTTGAAGAACATAGAGGTTTTACATTTATTGAGGGTATTAAAGATAGGTGCCTTAGTCACTTTTTTTTTTAACACCAAGTGCATTTATTAGAAAAGAAGAAAGTTATGAAATATCCTCATATTTTTCCTTAAGAATTAAAAATAAAAGAATAAGACCAAAAATGAATAAAAGAAAATAATAAAGATCAAAAAACACAATCCCTCATCAAAATGCCAACATCATTTTTCATAAAGATTAATATTTTGATTCTTTCATTTCTGTAGAAATACAAGACTCAGAGTAGTCTAAACAACTTTGACAAAGAAACAAAATTAGAGCTTCAGCCCTTCCCAATCCCACAACTTATCACAAAGTTACACCAATCCTGTCTTGTTTTTGAAAGCCAATGTTTTCTTCTGTTTCACTGTTTTGTTTTATCCCTGTCTGGTAACCTGAGCAACTACTTTGAAGACAACAATGTATAGTATTGTTCTCACTGTTTTGTTCTGTTCAAATTTATTTTACTTTATTTAATGTTATGTTTTGATTGATTTTATTCTCTTTTGTTTTGTTTGATTTTGCTATGTCTGATGGTATAGACAACTATTGTGAAAATAGCAAGGTATAGTATGGTAGCTATTATTGATTTCTTATTATCCTGTTTTGAAGTTCTGTACCACTTTCACTGCTGTTTTGACTGGCTTTATTCTGTTTTGTTTTGTTGAGTCTTAATCTCTTTTAAATAAAAAAAAAATAAGGGGTTTAGCTCAGTGATTTAAGTGCCTACTTTGCAAAAGCGAGGTCAGGAGTTCAATCTCTGGCACAAAAAAAAAAAAAGAAAAAGAAAAAAGAGAGAGAGAGAGAGAGAGGATACACAATGCCTTTCATGAAAATTTGTAAAATACAATGTGTTTACAAAGTATGCAGTAGAGAGAGGATAGTAAATACAGTATTACGATTTGTGTTCAGATGCCCCACCTCAAGCCTCATGCAATCATGAACATGGCTGAGTCTGGCATTTGTGATTGGTTCATTGCCTGGTGTGAGTGCTGCACCAGCCCAGGGGTGGAGCCAGCATATAGTGTAAGGACAGACAGAAGGCATGTTTTCTCTCTTTGGCTCTGTTCACTCTTGCTGTTTGCAGTGGCCATGAACAGCTGCCCCACCATGCCATCCTGCCCTGGAGCCAGCTGAGTATGGACTGAAACCTCCAAACTGTAGAAAATAAACCTTCCCTTGCTTCACTTTGGGCATCATTTATCTTGTCTCAACAATGAGAGAAAAGTAACTAAGACATACAGTGATTAAAATGTGGTATGTAACTATACCAGTTTCCCCCAAATGAATAATTATTATGGATCACAAATATGTATTAATAAGAAAAAACTAAAATATATAAATAAATCATGTAATAATTTTGAACACAGGTCAGCATTCAACCTGAAAGGCAAATTGACTGGGAAATTTAGAGTTCAAAAATTAAAAGCAGAGGGACATTGAAAAATTTTAAACCAAAGATAAAGAGTTGGTCACATAGTGGTAAGTTAGGAGAGTTCTTATATATCTTGTACATACTTTTTTGTTCTGGGATTGTCACCTCTAAAAGGAGGATAATATTGACATAATGTTAATCACTTTTCTTTGAATGTTATCATTCATAGTTTCCATTCTGTGTATATTTGAAACTGTGTCATTCGAGGTATTTTTTTGAGTTCTAAAAACTCATTTTTACTGATTAAAACTCATTTTTAAAATTATTCTCAACAATAATTACTTATTGCTAAGAAGAAATATTTCCCCTCAATTTAAAAAAGGTCATTTTTGATCAAGTTATTTTTTGGCTGTTAGCTACAGAATAAATTAAGAAAGACAAAGCCAAGGTTTTCCTATTCAAATATATTTTTACATGATGCAAACATAGGATAAAGGCCAAGAATTTTTAGCTTACAGCAACAAACAAAACAGCAGTTATACAAAATGTTCAGAAAATATTTATGAAAGGATTATCTTTGTTTTCTCAGGAACACCAAAAATATAGTTTAGGACTCTTCCTCACATAGTCATATAATCTTTCTATTTTATTCTGCATATCAGTATTTTGATTAAAATGAAATTGAGGTGATTGAGGTGTTACCTCACAGATATTCTCTCTCTTGTGAGAAGGAAATACATTACAGGATGATTCAGTCAAATGTGAGCAATAGCTATCTAGTTATACAAATATTTGCTATGTCATTATTTCCATCTTTTTAAAGAACATCGGATCACTGAGTGTCACTCCTACCATATTTTCTTTGTAATGTATATAATACTAAAATGATATAATATTACAGAAAAATTTAAAAGGAGAAAGAAATGATCCTGTTACAGAAAAACCAGCACCAAGCTGAATGGAAGACACTTTGCACCAAGGAGTTAGAAGTCAACTGTTGTTACTCTGTCAGGCTGATGGAAATCTTCGTTCCAAATCATCAGTACTGATGAAGTTTTTGGCTCAGTTTAAATACAGTTTGCAAGCAGGAAGTGCAAGGTATTACCTGATTGGTTACATGGATTGAATTAAGCAATATATTGTCAGGTAAACTACTCTAAATACATTTGTTTAAAAGGAATTGTTTATCATAGCATAGGACCATCCTGGAGATGAGGGAAGAGGGTTCAAGAGAGCAAGCAGAGTTAAAAAGTATCTTTGACTGGGTTACTTCACTCCAATTAAAATCCTTGAAACCAGTTAGAAGTGATATATTTTTTAATTAAGAGAAACATAAGCTGAGAATAGTCAAATTGGCCCAGGGCATTATCAGAAGAAAAGCAGCTGGACCCAGACAGTCAAGGCTGACTAAAATTAGCAGCCAGCTATGTGACAAGCAGCAAGAACATGGTCTCAGGCCTCTCTCTCATCTCTAACTTTTACTATGAACTACCTATAAGTTTTCTATTCTATAAGTGTGCCCTTATTTTATAATTGTGCCCCAACAATCTCAAATAAAAGGACCATTTTCATGTTTGTGTCTCCCTCAGATCCTTGTCATCTTCTGCCCTGCCCTTTATTCTCTGTTTGAATCACTCACTCAGTCCTAAAGATTGCATGTTTTAATATCACTCTCATCTTCCTCTTTTCTCCCAACCCACTGTCTAGGTCACGTTGGGTTAGCCCCCCCACACCCCCCACACACACTGGGGTTCTTCCTCACAGACATTAATTCATTGTTTTATGACAGATCATACTCCCACTTCTGTGGGATGGGAAATGTTTCTTCTGGAAACTGACCTTTATTTGCCTAAAACCTTGCAATGACTTCCCATTTCCTTCAGAAGGAAGTTCAGAGTCTTTGTTCAGAGCACCCGCGGCTCACCAAAATCTGAGTGCACCCTTAGCTTCTGGTACCCTTCCTTGCCTGTCTAGTCCCACCTCTTATGTGTCTCTATCACCTGATTTTAATCAGCTAAAGTCAGCCAGTTGTAATTCCCTGAGTTCCCAATAGACTCTCTCCCAACTGGCCCTTGTCATGTAGCAGTCTTTCATTGTGAATGACTCTCCAAGTCTTTCTTCAGGCCTCCTGTCATTTACCTGCTTTGCATCTTTCTGGTCCAGAACTATTCTAGGTGATACTACAGGACTTAGTTTGTCACTTCTCCTGGGAAACTTTTCTTGATCTTCCAAGGGAGGGTTGTTTGTTCTCAAAGCACCTCATAGGCATCCCAATCATAGCTCCTTTCACTTTTTGTCTATCACTTCAGCTGTTTTGAAGTGTACTATGATTAGGGTCCAGAATATTTCTAAAGGCCCATGTGTTAAGGGTTTGGTCTCAGCCTGCGGTGCTATTGGGAGGTTATTGAAGCTTTAAAAGATGAGGCCAAGTGACAGCTCTTTAGCACATTGGGGCAGTGCTCTTGAAGGGAATAGTAGAACCTGAGCCTCTTCCTCTTCATTTTCAGCTCCAGGGATGAGTAGTTTTGCTCTTCCTCATGCTCTTGCCATAACTTGCTGCTCCCTCAGAAGAAGCCTGGAAGCAATGAATCTACTACTCATTTTAGCAGCACACACAGTAAAATTGGTGCAATGGATCTACTGGACCATAGACTAGAACCTCTAAAACTATGAGCCGAGATAAACCTTTTCTCTTTATAAATTGACTATCTGAGGTATAGTCAATTTATAGTGTCAGAAAGCTATCTGTCTTAACAAAGTGTCATATCCCATCATGTCACCAACAGTTACCACTAGGACAAGTTAAGGTACTGAAACAATTTTTAAAATATATATTGGGTTCCTGGAAAACAGGATATTCTGCAGGTCACCACTAATCATAAATCAGCTGGAAGGGAAGAGGGTCTCAGTGACCATCGCCCAATTCTGCATTATTTGGAGAGCCAAAATGGGTGTCTAATCCAAGGTAGAGGAGAAGAAGAAAATAGTTTCACAGAATTTTCACTCAAGACTGTTTCAAATTGTTGGAATGATTGCTTGTCAAGAGCAGTAGCCAAGCATAGCACTTCATGCTTGTGATCCCAGCACTCTGAGAAGGTGAGCAAGTTCAAGCCCAGTCTGTTCAACTTAGCAAGACTATCTCAAAAAAAAAAAAAGTTTTAAAGGACTGGGCATATGTCCAGTGCAAAAGCTCTTGGTGCAATCCCCAGTATCAAAAAGAAAAAAAAAAGAGCAAGGAAGTGCTCTTGTTGAAGTCACCAATCATAGGGTCGAGAAGGTCCTTTCTCCAGCCTCCCTGGATTCCACTGGTGCTGGAGGTAATTGAGGGCCCTGGAAGGAGGCCACATGAACTTGTGGCAATCTTAAAGAGGTTTGGAAAAGAGAAACAGATCAACAGTTTTAATCATAGTGCTCATACAATTCAGTGTTTTGTAAAGGATGCTATTTTTGAAAAAAGCAAGTACCTGGCTTTCTTATAGTCAGATATTGTCCATAGTCCTTCATGCTGAAGTTGTTTTTAAGGTGGTTTTGATTATGACACTTCCTAAACTCATGAGCTCCTGTCCTGACACTTCAAGAGCTGTAACCAAGATTACATTGTGGCAGAACATGGTAGGCGCAGGTGAGTAGTATTTTTAGAATTTCTTAAAAACAGAAGCCTCATTTTCATGAGAATAATCTGAAGAACAAGGAGGAAAAAAGTATATAGCACAAATATCATGTAAAATCAATTGATAACATATTTTATTAACATTTCCATTTCTTTCAAATAAATATTTTTAATAATGATAGTGTTAATCAGAGCCCAATTCTTTCTTAGTATATAAGAAAATATAGGATACTATGAAAAGGAGAAACCATTTTTTATTTACATGCAAGTTCTGTTTTTGAGTCCTGCATAGCTATTCTATATAATAAAATATGAAAAACAGCTGGGTATGGTGGTGCTCACCTATAATCCCAGTACTCAGGAGGCTGAGGCAGGAATGGCTGCAAGTTTGAGTCCAGCCTGAGCTACGTAATCATTTAAAGCCCAGCCTGAGCAACATAGTAAGGTACTGTCTGAAAAAAAAATATGGAAAACAACCTTCAAACTATGCAAATCAAGATATATAAAACAATATCTCTTTAAAAAATAATTCCATATTGCTAAAACTTCATGTAATTCATAGCTCTGCTACTTGCTTTTATATGCCTACATTCAGCTCTTAGGTAGGTTCATTTCCATTTCTTCTTTTGTCAGGTGTGAATATTATATTTCCTTTCCAAAGATGTTTTGAGTATAATTTGAGACAACATATGTAGGAAATCCAGTACTTATTGCTCCATTGTAGGAAGTCACAAAAGACTAGCTATATTTTTTACTTTCAAGAGCATTCTTAAGTTTCAGTCTTTGCTTTTGGAGGCAGTTGCTAAACATGTGATTTGCTGCTTTCTACATATATGATAGATTATTTCTTAGAATAGTAACAATATTTTGTTTCTACAAAGTAAAGGAGAGAATTCAAAACAGCAAGAAACCAGTAGTCAAAAGTTTGGGATGTTCATCTTCCAGAGAAAATTTATAAGTCAGAAGTTCACCATTCAGATATCTTTTAAAATTAAATAATATATCAGTGTGCTTTATGAAACTTCTCTTGATTGTCAGGATGTACATATAAACTAATCTGAGAAAAGTAAATTAATAGTTGGAGCACATGGACTTGTTTCTGGGAGAACTTTGTTCTGATGAAAGTGTGGAGATGCCTGCATTTCTCTGAGTGGTTGACTGAGATGCTGCTTATGGGCAGAGACCCATATGATTATGAAGAGGCACAAATGTCATCAATAAAAGATTTATCAAAACTCACAGAAATTAATTCATGAAAGTATAGGGGAATTACTGAAAAAGAAACACGGCTCCTCGTCAGCCATCTTCTTATTAATGTGATCAAAACAGATCATGCACAGTGACAGAACATACACTCCTACAACTGCCTCGCAGCTCAAAGGCACTATGCGGGACCTCGCTACCAGTTATAAATAGTTCCTGGAGCAAAATTCAGTGCTTCTAGTCCCAAAGGGAAAATGCAAAAGTAGTCACAACCCCCAGGAGACACAGATGTCCCTTGAAAATCAGTAAACAAACAAACAGAAGTTGTGTTTACGAGACTGAGTGCTTCCATCCACCTAATTTATGATTCTGGAAGAGCAGCCACCATGTCAAGGTGCTTGTTACCCAGAGGAACACGACAGGAGACAAATGGCAGCCTCCCCCTTCTAAAGAAATTGTATGATGAAACCATTTTATTGGTGATTACTGTACTGTGTTGATCACTTTGTTAAAGATATTTTTTTCACCTGATAGAACAACTGATTCCCAATTTGATGAAGAGAAACAGACTCAGAAGTTATGGGAGTCCTCTTCCCTGCCCTGCATGGTTTAATGCAAAATAGCTGGATCTTCAGCTTCTTTGCAAAGAGGAGTACACTGGGACATTAGCGTGTGACCATAGGGAAAGGCTTCCTAGAAAAGTACTGCATGGAATTAACCTGGTGCAGCAGCTGGAAAGAACTGTTTTTCTCCTTTAGTTCTTGTTCTCTACCCCCTTTTATATTTTCCCATGCAAATAAGAGGCACAATTAAAGCTCAATGAGCTGATCATCAGTGGGAAGATAATTCTTTCAAGTTACTCATTTTAGACCGTGTAATGTAGAGTCTATATTTTATGTAGCCGCAGAGACACTTTGTGGATGAATCTTAAAAGAATTAACAGGTAGAAAGCTACAATACAAGTTCCCTACTTCAATTTTATGCTAAATTCTTGGCAACTTTTTCTTTTGTATTTCCATAATCTTCATTGGGATTCTTTTAGGGGGTAGTTAGGATGCAAATTCACTACAGTTCCATCATACCTTATCTGCAATTCAAAATTCTAAAACCTCTGAAAACAGAATGTGTTGTGTGTTGCTACTGCTATTGCAAACTTAGCACCAAAGTCCATTTGGTTGGAAAAATGACTTTAATATTCAGGACTTTGCTGTAGGATTATTCGTGTGTTCATTACAAGGTACTGCTCTAGATCCTGCTGGAGATATAATATGTAGTATATCTCGATATTTTCTCTTTAGAGTGTAAAAAATTTCTAAACCTTTAAAACATATCTGTCGTGTCAGCATATGTACTAAAACACATCTGTTGATTAAAGAATTTAATTGTGATAATTATCTTATTATATATAGTATGACAATAGATCTTCTAATTATTTATCAGGCCATCAGATTATATGTCTCAGCAATATTAAAATACAATGATATTTTATGCCTAGAAAACAAAAGAAAGAAAATTACCAATTATTTGACAAGTTTATTGCATTTCAAGGAACAGTAGAATTGCATAGACAAGTGAAAATTAACTCCTCATGCTCTGTGGATGGATTTATTCACCTTTCAAAAATGACACACTTATGGGACAATTAATTATGTTCATGATAAGTGTACTGTTATGTAATTAATCAGAAATGTTTCCCTTAATAGGCTTAATTTACTAAGAGAAATTGGGAACTGTTTCCCAGAAGTCACTGCAGCCAGATGGTAGAAGTGGCTTTGGGAATAATCAGTTGGTTTAAAGTATAATTTCTTTTTATATTTACTATTGCTAGGGGATGAAATTAATTATATATTATCTCTTTACAAGCTATCATAATTTTTCATGCTGGTTTTCTTAATTATAACCTGTATATTCTTAAAATGTAAAAAATATGACCTCAAAATTGTCTTAATTGTAGAAATTCTTTTTAATTCAATCACAATTAAGAATATTCTCTCACCACATACCTCACTATCAGGCTGCATTTTGAACAGATGGAAAAAGTACCTAGGTACCTTGTAAGAATAAGTTTAAGTAGTAAGAAAAATCAAAGCTTACCCCACACTTCTCTGTCAGATCTCACCCTTCTTAAGTCACCATTTGGAGCCCTGAACCCAAATGAAAAATGTAGCCTTGTCTTTTAACTTATAGTAGGATAACTCATGGGTTGATATCAATATTCCTCCCTTTTACTGAGACCACACAATATCTCTTTAGGGACTTATAAAAGTATAAAGTATACGGGCTGGGGATTTAGCTCAGCGGCATAAGCACCTGCCTTGAAAGTGCATGGTCGTGAGTTTGATCCCTGGTACCAATTAAAAAAAAAAGTATAAAAAATGAACAAACTGAGTATTTGTGGCCACCTTTGAAAGTTCTCAAAGGACCAAAACTTTAAAAGAAGTAGCACCTCTGCATTAGTTAGGGTTCTCTGTAGGAATAGAATCAATAGAAAAATATATGTGTAATTACACAAGGGAATTTACTCAGTAGATTTGCAAAATCAGAGGTGTAAAAATCCACAATAGCTCTCTGGGCCCTGGAAACTACAGAATCCAGTAACTGCTTAGACAGAGGATGGAAACCACAGAACAAGAAGGAGCAAGGATGAACCACCAGTTCAAGGTCAAAGACCTGGAAACTCATTACAGAGTCAGGACGTGAGTCTGCTTTGGAAAGCTGAAGAAACTGGAGCCCTGCCTCCAAAGGCAATGCCAAAGATCAAAGCAGGCACACTTCTTCCTTTTCCTTTTTATTCTTTTCAGGCTACAAGTCTATTGGTTGGCTCCACCCTCACCCATAGTGAATCTTCCTCCCTCAGCTTCTGGTTTACAAGTCAATCATCCACAGACACACCCAGAACTGCGCTTTACAAATCCGCTAGGCACATCCTAATCCATTCAAGCTGACATATTAATGATCACAACCTTCCAGGGAGCAACTGGACTCCTGTTTCAATTTTTGTTTCTTTTTAATATGTAAGTGTGAATGTGAATGTGTGATCATTGATGTGTTTGCATAAACTAACTTAAAATGAATTTATGAAGGTTTCTGAAATATTTCCATGGAAATAAATCACTACAGATTTTTTAACACACACACCCAAGAAAATGGAATCAGCAGTACAGATTTGTTTATCAAAGAGCCCATAGAGGTTGGAGGGGAAAGGAAGCTGGAATAATGGGTAGAGACTTCTTCAGGTCTTGTACCTAAGAATGGAGAAGAGATGGAAGAGCCATGAATACTTCTTCAGAAGGACCATGGGACTTCTCATAAGAAGAGTGCCACACTGGGAAGAAATGGGACTCACCGTGATGATTAGTTACTGGGTGGAGTAGCCTGAAGAAGATGTAGCTTCAACATGCATGCTACAGAGGAACCCAAGGAGTGAGAGCTGACACTGTCTCTTAAACACCTTTTCTAGAGAACCTCCACAGCTACTGCAGCTGTCTGCAATATACCAACACACATCAGAGGAGAATGGAAGAAGATTGACCTTTTCTATCACTTTGAAGGATTTTTCAGTCTTTACAAGCTTTTAAGAACAGATATCCTTGGGAAGAGAAAGACCTAGAGTCTTTGTCAGTGAATAACAGTCTATTTTCTGTTATTACACAAAACACTCGAGTCTGGATAATTTATAAAGAATAAAAGCTTATGGTTTTGAAGGCCGGATAGACCAAGAATATGGTGCCAGAATCTTCCTTGCATCTGGCAAAGGTCTCCTTGATACGTCATAAAAATGATGGAAGGCATTACATGACTAGTCACAGCAAGCTCAGGTCTCTTTGTTTTCTTATAAAACCACTTGTGCCATCATAAAGGTCCATCCTCATGATTTTACCTAATCTTAATTATCTCTCAAGGGTTGTTTGTCTAAAAATTGCTAACCTCTATAAGATTTGGGGGCCAAATTTCCAACACATGAACTTGGAGATAGTACATTCAAACCATAATGCAGAAGGTGGTTGAAGTCTTGCTACAAATAAAAGGATAGGACTCAAAATGAGCTGGAGGAAGGTGAAAAACTCTAGGACAGAGAGAGGTATAGAAACTGTTAGTGATGTACTCAAACTAAGTCATCTAGATGTAAACCTGCCATCGTTGATGATATGCTCAAGTTTTGTCCTTGTGTGTAATATTATATAACACGGTTGATTTTTGCATACATTTATTGTTCTCTGCTTTGATCTAGGAAGATTGGCAGGGCTTCCTTCATTGCCACAGGAAACTCATAATTCAGTGGATTCTTTGTAATGATGCTAAGCATGATGGTTCCTAGAATGTACTGCAAATATTCTGGGGCCCAAGATGGGTAGTGGGTAAGAAAGGAAACCTGTACTTCTTCCTCTCCAGAGTCTGATGCACAGGTACAGATACAAAGCATTGTGAAACAAGGCTTAGTGTCACATGCCTGTAATCCCAATATTCTGGGAGGCTGGAACAGGAGGATAGCAAGTTCAAGTTCAGCACAGGAAATTTAGTGATTTAATGAGACCCTGTATAAAAATAAAATATAAACAAAGAGTTGGAGAGGTAACTGAGTGTGAAGGCCCTGGGTTCAATCCTCACTAAAAAAAAAAATGCTAAACAGACATTATTTAGTAGGGAGTCTCAAAGAGCATATTTTTTGTTTAAGCCAGTATTGTAAATGCATCCTCTTTAAGCAGAAGAATTAAAACCTTTCTCTAGTCTTCTCTAGGAATCTCTTTAGTGTTTCTGCATTTTCATTATTATAATTATTTTCTTTTATTTCATTAAGAAAACAAATAGTTTTTCAAGAGCAAAGCAGCTGACCTTGCTCCTTATGTTACAAAATAGGGAGATTCGGGATTATGTGAAAGGACAGGAGGCTCACAACAGATTGGCCATATGTCTGTTTCCTCCACATCTTCCTGTGGATCTTTACCAAGGCTCTACAGCAACAAGAGAAGGATGGAGTGGCCATGAGGAGACAGATTTCCCATCTGGAAGAGGAGGAAAAATAGTCCTCTGTTTCCCACCCAGTTCTAGGCAAACCAGATAAACACAGGCTTGTTCTGTCTGGGGGTAGAAACTGAGCCCAGCGCTGCCATTTCAAAGATTGGAGGACATGGACACAGAGGGGTCAATGGTCTTGCCTGAAGTCACAGTAGGAGTTAATGGTCAAGCTTGTCACCTAACACACAATCTTTCCCTCCATGCGAATCAAAAACTATTATCCAGAACTGAGTAGAAATACTCAAATGAGTTCATTCCAGTTCAGTCGCTAACCTACTACCACAAGGCCTCTTCTGAGTGAGCATAATGAAGATCATCACTGTTACCCTCCAGGTACCGGGTGCTGTATCTGTTGCCATGGCAAAGGAGCAAAATCAGAGCCTCTGATTAAAATGAGTACTTTCGTAACAGAAAATCAAGATCCCTATCAGGGTTTCATCACTGCCTTATAGCATCTTTGTCTTTGTCTAGGTCCCCAAGCCTGAAGTACAAACTGTCCAATTGAAACGTGCTTTTTGTTGTTTATATAGTAACAGAATTAATCTTGTTCCCTCAGTGTCTTGATTTTTTCCAATAATGTAAATATATTTTAATCATTCAGTGTCAGTGTTTTGATTTCAGTGATTAAACATAGACTGACAGTGAGTTCGTAACTTTCATTTGTGGCCTTTTAGAATCTGAAGTTTACCTTTCAACATCAGTGTGTTTTGAGTTCTTGACTCAATGCGTAACACCGAAGTCAATCAAAGCAGGGTGTAAAATTATTAAAGCAACATGGATATACTCATTCCAGCATAGGCTCTGATAAATCTTTGCCTAAAGACCGTAACTTTTCTGAGAGGAACCTTCTGAGCCTGATATAATTTGTCTTTTTAGTTAAAAAACCTGTTGTTGTTTTTTCAAATGATACTGCCTTTTTGCCAGTCTCAGCTTAAATAGAAATTCAGCTGCAATTTAGATGACATTTCCCTTCCTTTTTTAATTGCTGGTTTTCAGACCTGAAAACTCTCCTTGCAGCAACTCCCTTCAGGGTAGTTTTATAATCAAGAGCCTTTGCTGCCAAGGTCTCAGGACTCTGGGAGCTGCTGCTCCTCTAGACTCCAACCTGGGAACGATCAAGCTGCTCTAGAGATATGTGTTTCAAACGCATTTTGGTAAGAGGAAGCAGGAAAACGAACCCCTGCATTTTTATCTATCTAGGGCTTTGTGCTTTGAGCCAGTATCCTTCATCTGTCAGCACTTCATTTTGGAAGTGAGACATATGTATGCCTGGATCCCTTCTTGCTGATTGCCTGTGATTTTCTGCTACTCAATTTGCTTTCCAGTTCAATAGACAAGTAGTACACAAAATGCTAACATCATGATGCATCTTATAATTAATAGCATTTTGTATTTGATGAAATAAAGTTTTGCTTTTAAGGCCCCAGTGGAAAACAAATTTTGCTCATTAATTATTCCAAGAAAGTTATCTATTCCCAGGGATATTTTCCTGAATAAATGGTTTTTGTATTCATAAATTAGCCACAAGGGTAAAGTAAATCCAAATATGTGTCAGCGTGCATGTATTTATTAGTATCTCTTGCTTTCCCTACACTAATCTTTTTGAAAATGCTCAAGACATTTTAGTACTCATTTTTTTCTGACTCAGAATTTATTTAGATCAAAGACAATTTGTCACTGAAAGCAGAGATTGATATGATACTTTGAAATTGTGTTTGTCTCTGACAGACTCAGTAACTTGGGCGTACTACCTCAGTAACAGGACTGTAATTAAGATATAATTATCTGCCTGACACATATACTGTTTAGGAAGAATGAAATGACAAGAGTTTGTTACCCTTGGGGTACCATTTACTCCAGCTCTATCTCATGTCTGTTTCATGAGCTTAAAATGGTATTCAGAGAAAATGTGTGAGCAGTAAGGTGGGAAGCAGAGTATTGTAAGGAACAAACCTTCAAGATATTTTATTAACAACATCAGTAAACACACACTTTATGTCTGAATGTAACTAGGTGCTCTAATAAAGAAAAATGCAATATTTGGTTCTGTTGTACTCCAAAGAAATGCAGAGTAAGAATTAAGGAAATAACATATGAGAGGTGGTGCAAAGCACTGATGTGGAAGTTATTTCCAGGGTTTCTCATCCTCCTGCTTCCCAGAGAGCCCTTTGTGTTACAGCTCCTCTCAAACAACTCCCACAGCTTCTCAAACAAATGAGGATAGTTTAATTTCTGTAGACCAACTTGTACACATATAGTAACTTTGTTATTGTAAAATAAAATGAAAAAGAGGAAAGCCATACAAACCAAATGTGGAACCCAAAGGGTATAATACAAATGCTCTTGCAGTGACCACCCAGATCCTGAAACTAACCCTAGCAGTCATTCTGGAAGTCCTTGCGTGGGCTGTGGTCCAGCTGCAATCTGTGCCTTCCCCTGAAAATAAACAGCAAAATGATCTGTGCAGGAAACATTTCCTTGTATTTTATTATGGTTTTATCACACAGATGTTCATTCCTCAAAACTAGAGTTTGCTTTGCATTTCTATGTGCTAGATCTCTCAGTTTTTGGGTTAGCCCTTAATCCACTGTATTTATTTATACGATTGATCTGTGGCACACAGTGCTCTCAATTTTCACTTTGCTGATTACCTAGTTGTGGTACAACTCAGCCTGTTTGTCTCATCTCTACATTTGCTGCAAATTCTTAACTAAATCTGAAGCTTATGTGACAAGACTGAACCTGGCAGTGCATATCAGGATTCACATAACTGTCTCCTTGTCTCTGTTTTGATGTTGGCTGCTTCTGATGCTCTATGCCTGGATCAGGGGTCACCAAACTTGAGCAGTTGGCCCAACTCTGCCAGCTGTCTGTTTTATATGGTCTATCAACACAGCTGGAATCTATCATTTAAAAATGATGTGTGGCTAGCCTAATGCTCCATTTTCGCAGTCTAAAATGCATACCATATAGGTTTCTACAGAAATGCACCTGTACTTAGAACCCAGGGCATCAGTAATTAGGCTGCATTTTCTTTGGTCATTTTGGCTGTCGCCTGCTCATTTTCTAACATATTTCTAAGTTTATGGGAATAATATATCTGTGTTCCTACATTTTGGAGCATGAGGAGGATCTTTATCTTTGAAGTCTCTTTTCCTTATATAAAATCCTCAAATCCATTTCATTTTAAATACTTTATGTTACCACACTTTCTTCTGACATAAAAGTGTTGCTTTTGGAAAATTTGTAAACTACTTGTTTTATTTTTTACCTCATAGGTCATTTGCTCTATATGGCTAGATGCACAAATAGTTTTTGCACTGTCTTTTTAAAGTACAATAATTTTATTAAAATACAGATGGTGTATTTGTTCTGAGTTGATATTACTATTCTACAATATGCTTTCAATATTTAATATCAAATTTTTTTATTTTAAGAAAATATTCTTGATTACAAAATTCTAGTATTTGTTCTGTTCCTAGGTTATTTCTATATATCTTCAGTGATTCTATTATTAATAAGTTGTTTATTTTATCTTCATTATTTATCATGTCCTCTCAAATCCCATTTCTTTTCTCTATAATTTTTATCTTTAATTTTCCTCTTTTTCATTTCTTTTTTTTCAGATTTTTTTTATTTAAAGAGAAACAAATCATGTAAAGGATAGAGATAATACAGAATTTCAAAAAAAGATAAATAAGAAGAAATAACTAGTTGATAAATTACATATTGTCCTCTTAGAAATAGTTGTTCAAGTTAAAAAATTAAAGCATACAAAGTAGATATTCAAACAGTGAGAATGTAAACAGCTACTCATGCATGAGTCTCTACATGTATTTCTATCCTTTCTGTGTTAGAAGGAAAAACAAAACATAGCAAGACAAAACAAAACAAATTTCTATAAAAACATGAAAACAAAAAGTCGTATAAAACCACAGTACAAGGTGATTTACAATGCTTACTGTGTTGTTTATTATCTTCAATAGAATTGTCTATATCATCAGGCATAATAGAATATAGCAGTATAATTGAATATAGTAGTACATAACAATTTAGTAAACAATATAGTAGTACATAACAATATTAGTAAAAATAAAACATTATAGACATTATAAAACTTCAAAGGCAGGTAATAATCAAACCATAGTGGATATTCTAGTGAATCTTGTCATCTTAAGTACAATTGCCTATACTCTCAGACCTGATACTATCAATCATATCAGCTTTGAATAAAATCTATCAACACAAAACAGCGATCTAACAAACCAGATTCGATCACAATCAGTCATGGTAAAACAGTGTAGATTTTACAGAGCTTTAGATTAAGTTAATAGGAAATTAAGGATGATTACCGTACTATATCCTCTTATTTTCAGGATAACTGTCTATGTCCTCAAATCTAGTAGAGGTAGAATGACTGGAACAGAATATAATACATCTAAGCAGAGTGGTGTGAGTAATGTGGGTTTTAAATCCTGGTTCACTATTAACAATATAGTGTATCAAGGCCATCTATGTTAGAGATTCTAGCCATCCTTCTGTGCCTCATTTCTGCTTTATTATTTTTCTGCCTTTGTCTATTTTCTTTGTTCTACTGCCAGCCTCACTCATTGAGTGAGGCCTTTCTGTGACTGTTCCTAAAATGCTGGTATTTTTTTTCTCTCTCTTGAATATCCTTCAATATTCTCTGTAGGGTTGGATTAGTGGTCACAAACTCCCCCAGTTCCTCTTTGTCATGGAAGCATCTTGTTTCTCCATTAATTTCTAGTGACAGTTTTGCAAGGTCCATCAATCTAGGCTGGAGGTTATTTTTTCAGGGCTTGGAATACTTGGCTCCAAGCTCTTCTTGATCTGATAGTCTGTGTCGAGAAGTCTGCCGTGATTTTTATGGGCTTACCTTTATAGGTAATCTGTTTCTTTTCTCTGACAGCTTTTAATATTCTGTTTTTATATTGAATTTCTGGTATCTTGATTATTATATGTCTGGGTATAGCTCTGTTTTGGTTGTAGGTGGCTGGAGTTCTGTATGCCTCACATAACTGAATGTCATTTTCTTTTCCCATGCTTGGGAAGTTTTTCTTAATTATTTCCATGAATAGCCTTTCTAATTCGACTGTTTGTATTCCTGCTTCTTTGTTCACATTTCTTATTCCTAAATTATACATTCTCTTTTCATCTCCTAGACTTTGTATTGTTACTGCCTGTTTCCTTGTTATTTTTAAGAGATCTTTCCTTTAATGATCACACATTGCCAACTTGTCTTCAAGTTTTTTGTTTGTTTGTTTGTTTGTTTTTTGTTTAAAGAAAAAACAGAAAAAGGATAGAAATATTACAGAATTTCAAGAAAAAAAGATAAACAGTAAGAAATCACTAGTTGATAGATTACATATTGTTCTTTGAGAAATAGTTTTTCAAGTTACAAAATTAAAGCACACAAAGTGGACACTCAAGCAGTGAGAGTGCAAACAGATCTGTTCAACAATCCAACAAGAACCTTAGAAATATGGTTATCAATCCTACACAGCTAAACATACATGCAGCTATATCTTTTATAGCACTTCCTATTTCCTCTTTTTTTACAATAGCAATTACACATGTTTAAATTTTTATTTAAAGAGAAGAAAAAAAGCAAAACAGAAAAAAGGGTAGCAACAATACAGAATTATAAAAGACAGAAAGAAAAAGAAAGAAAAAAAGGAAAATGAGAAAAAGCCCCACTAAGAAATCAGTAATTTATAAATTACATACTGTCATCCTGGATGTAGTTGTTCAAGTTACAAAGTTAAAGGGTACATAGTAAACATTCAGTCAGACTACAAACAGTTCTGCTCAAGATCCAACAAAGATTTAGCAATATGGTCATCTATTTTACATACTCAAACATACATGCAGTTATATCCCTTAGAGCACTTTCTTTTCCTCTCTTTTTTACAATAGCAATTACACATTTTGGTTCATTACACTTGTAGTTCTTATTTACTTTTTACACTAGAGACACAATGTGATACTTATAAATACGATTCTTATTTATTTCACTCATAAGGATAGTCTCAAGTTGTCTCCATTTACCTATGAAGGCCTCGAAATCATCCTTTTTTATAGCTGAGTAATATTCCATTGTATAAAAATGCCACATCTTTTTCATCCACTCTGCAGTTGATGAGCATCTTGGTTGTTTCCAGGATTTAGCTATCCCAAATTGTGCAGCTATGAACATGGGTGCACATATATCACTGTGATATGAACTTTTCAGTTCTTCTGAGAAAATACCCAGGAGGGGAATAGCTGGAATGAATGGAACTTCCAATCCTAGTCTTCTGAGAATTCTCCATATGGATTTCCATAATGGTTGCACCAGTCTACATTCCCACCAACAGTGGAGCAGTGTTCCTTTTTCCCCCGCAGCCTCACCAACATTTGTTATCAGTTGATTTCTTGATGGCAGCTATTCTTTCCGGAGTGAGGTGGAATCTCAGTGTTGTTTTAATTTGCATTTCTCGAATGACCAGAGATGTTGAACATTTCTTCATTATTTATTTGCCATTTGTATATCTTTCTCTGAGAACTGTGTGTTCATCTCAGATACCTATTTTTGGAGAGGGTCTTTCAATTTGGGGGGCTTGATATTTTTCAATTCTTTATATGTTCTGGACAAAAGTCCTTTGAGGGGTTGCTGGCTAAAATCTTTCCCACTCTGTGGGTTTTCTTTTCACTCTGTTGGTGATTTCCTTTAAGTGCAGAAACTTTTCAATAATATGAGATCCCATTTGTTGATTCTTTGAAGTGTTTCCCGTGCAGTTTGCATTTTGTTCATCAATTCTCTGCCTACTCTCCAAGACTTCTACCTACCTTGTCTCCCAGTAGATTTAGTGTTTCTGTTTTAATATTGAGGTCTTTGATCCATTTAGACTTTAGTTTTGTGCATGGTGATAGGCTTGGATCTAGTTTCAGTCTTTGGCATGTAGAAAGCCAATTTTTCCAACACCATTTATTGAAGAGGCTATCCTTCTTCCAGTGGACATATTTAGCCCCTTTGTCAAATATCAGGTGGCTGAGTGTCTTTGTAGTTGTGCTTACATCTTCTAATCTGTTCCATTGATCCTCAGGTCTATTTCCTTGCCAGTACCAAGCTGATTTTATCACTGTGGCTTTATAGTACTGTTTCAAGTCAGGAATTGAGTTACCCCCGCCTTGCTTTTGTTGCCTAGAATTGCCTTTTCTATTCTAGGTTTCTTCTCTTTCCAAATGAATTTTAGGAGTATTTTCTCTAGATCTGTGAGGTATGTCAATGGTATTTTGATTGGGATTGCATTAAATCTATGTAACAGTTTTGGGAGTATGGCCGTTTTCACAGTGTTGGTTCTTCCTAACCAAGAGCAAGGAATATCCTTCCATTTTCTAATATCCTCTTCAATCTCCTTTTTCAGCATAGTATAATTTTCAGCATATAGGTCTTTTACATTTTTAGTTAGGATGATTCCTAAGTATTTCATTTTTTTACATGTTATTGTAAAGGGCGATATTTCCATAATTTCTCTCTCAGTGAGTTTTTTGTTTGTGTACAGGAATGCTATTGATTTTTGAGCATTGACTTTGTATCCAGCTACACTGCTGAACTTGTTTATTACCTCTAGCAGTCTTTTAATGGAGATTTTTGGGCCTTCTATATAGAGTATCTTTTCATCTGTAAATAGTGATAATTTAACTTCTTCCTTTCCTGTCTTTACTCCTTTTATTTCTCTCTCTTGCCTGACTGCCCTGGCTAGTGTTTCCAGAACTATGTTGAAAAGGAGTGGTGAGAGTGGACATCCTTGTCTTGTTCCTGATTTTAAAGTGAAAGCTTTCAGTTTTTGTCCATTTAGTATAATGTTGGCTGTTGTTTTGTCATAGATGGCCTTTATAAGGTTGAGGTAGACACCGTGTATTCCAAGTTTCTGAAGGGTTTTTATCATGAACATGTGTTGGACTTGGTCAAAAGCTTTTTCTGCATCCATTGAGATGACCATATAGTTTTTGTTTTGGGCTCTGTTGATGTGGTGTATTACATTTATTGATTTGCATATGTTAAACCATACCTGCATTCTTGGAATTAATCCCCACTGGTCATGATGTATAATCTTCTTGATGATTTGCTGCATTCTATTTGCCAGTGTTTTATTGAGAATCTTTGCATCAATGTGAGACTGGCCTATAGTTCTCTTTTTTGGTTGCATCTTTCTCTGGTTTTGGTATCAGAGTAATACTTGCCTCCAGGAATGATTTAGGGAGGATTGCTTTCTTCTCAATTTCATTGAAGAGTTTAAGGAGTATTGGCATCAAATCTTCTCTAAATTTCTTGTAGAAGTCAGCTGTGAATCCATCAGGACCTGGGCTTTTCTTTGTTGGTAAGTTTTTAATTACATTTTCAATTTCAATAGCTGATATTGGGTTGTTCAAAATTGCCATATCTTCTTGGTTGAGCTTTGGTAGTTCATATGTTTCTAGAAATCTGTCCATTTCCTCTGTGTTTTCCACTCTATGTGAGTAGAGATTTTCAAAGTAGGTATTCATGATCTTTTCCATTTCCTTGGGATCTGGAGTAATTTCTCCCTTTGCATGAATTTGGGTTTTTTCTTTCTTTCACTTGATAAGGTTGCCTAGGGGTTTGTCAATTTTATTTATTCTCTCAAAAAAACAGCTTTTCGATTCATTAATTCTTTGTGTTGTTTTTTTAGTTTCAATTGCATTGATTTCTGCTCTAATCTTTACAATTTCCTCTCTTCTATGGGCTTTGGGTTTAGCTTGCTCTTCTTTTTCTAGATTCTGTTTCTTGATATGATATGTTTCTGTTCTGTTTTCTTGATATGATAGTTTATTGCTATATATTTCCCTCTTAAGACTGCTTTCATTGCATCCCACAGATTACAGCATGTTGTTTCTATATTTTCATTGAATTGTAGGTATTGCTTTATTTCTTCTTTAATTTCATTTGTAGCCCACTCGTTGTTAAAAAGGCTATTATTTAATTTCCATGTATTTATGCAGGCTTTACAATTTCTTTTGCCATTAATTTCCAATTTCAGTGCACTATGGTCAGATATTATGCATGGTATGATTTCAATACCTTTGCATTTACTTAAGAATGTTTTATGGGATGATATATGGTTGTTTCTCCCGGGAGGCTTTGCATTTTGTTGCTCACTGATCGGCCATCTTTTGACTGTGTGTCCTCCTTTTCATTTCTTTTAAGATACTGTATGTTTACTTATTATGTTCCTCTATCTTAGAATTACTCTCTGAAATCATATTTTTTCTAATTGTTTTCTGAATTCAGTACATTTCTGAGCTCATAATATGTAATTTCTTTTCATTTGTTAAGTTTTTTCTTAATGTTGTTTAGCTTTATAAATTCTTTATGCACTAATCCTTATACACTGATCAGATTATGGACTGTCTTTTTGGTATGCTTGCAGTTTATTCTGTACTTTACTCCACTTTTTCTTTTTACAATATTACACAGAATTTGACATTAGTAATTTTCTGTTGTTATTTTTTAATATGTTTTCTAAATCTTTGAAAGTTGGCCATGTTCAGAATTAGTTTTCTAACTTCACAAAAGTTCTGACATGGTTGACTTGCAACATTGGAAAAATGTGGTAGCAGAAACGGTGGTGAACAGCTGAAATCCTAGTAGTCTGGGAGGCTGAGTCAGGAAGATAGTAAATTTGAATCCAGCCTTAGTAACTTGATGAGAGCCTGTCTCAAAATAAAAAAGGGGAGAGAGTGTTGGTGGAGATATAGCTCATTGCAGAGGCCCTTGGTTGACTCTCCAAGAGAGAGAGAGAGAGAGAGAAAGAGAAAGAAAGAGAGAGAGAGAGAGAGAGAGAGAGAGAGAGAGAGAGAGAGAGAACAAAGCAGTATAGTTTTCTTCTGAAATTTCCTGGCTTTGTTCTTCTCCCCTGCTTTTTATATGCATAATATGCATCTTCTTCTCTGGCTTCTGTTATCTCAACCTGCTCATTTTTTATTCCATGTTCAGCAGGGCTTTTCACATAGGTCCCTCCTGACATACCATTGGATGGCAAATTTAATTTCAAGATTTCACAAAAGTTCCAACCTCAGTAGCATTATTGTGCTCTCCCATTTTTACATTCACCCACTTTGGGTAAAATGTCTCTCCCTCTGAGCCAGTGACTATTTCTTGGCTACTTCAAAGTATCTGTTCTCAGGACTGATGGATCCCACTTCTTTCCTTCTTTTCTTCCATGCATCCAGGGACACCAGGCAGTAGAGATCTTGTGGTAGTAAATTTATCCTTATCCACCTGCAATTTCACTTTGGTAATGCTTTTTCTGCTAGCTCTGTTGTGTTTGTTGTCCATTGGAATCTTTCCTTGTGCTGTTTTCCTATTGCTTTGTTTCTGTGTAAAAATTTTAGTTTCTTCAAAGTCTTTGGTACTAAGGTGGATCTTGTCATAAATCCTCCAGTTGCTATTTTTCTGCTCTCCAGATTTCTATGAGCTATAACAAGGGACTGCACCTAGGTGAATAAAGCCAGACCAATCCAGGCTGGAGGACAAGATCTGGGAAAAAAACTTAAAAAGAGTAATAAAGTTGGAGACTGACAAAAGGATTTTGGAAAAACTCTGACAAATGAGGTGCTCTCTGGGAGACTGTGAATGACAATATTCAGAGGTCACAAAGGGGAAAGCAAGGAATGTAGCTCAGGTTTTTAAGTCATGCCCCATGTACTATCTTTGATGAGAAACAGGATAAGAATGGAAACTGTTTTTTTAATTTTGTAGTTGAACTCTACATTTTAAACCTAACACTCCTTGAAGCCTGAATGTAGTGGGTCAAAGTTTCAATATATTAATAAACCTGTATGTAAAAGGTATACATTTTTTAGCAGTAAGGTAAAATGTATATAGTAGAAAATGTATGTGAAAGAAAATTAATATCTGCCAAGAGCTTATTATACACCAAACACCAAGTATGCATTTATCCTAGCAGCAGTTCTGATATAGCCTATTTTCACAGCAGACAAACCCAAGTCTTATGAGTTCTGAGATAATGATCTGTCCATTAGACTTTGTAATACTCTTCCTCCATTATGTTAATAGCAGCCATGAACATTATCCAAGGCTATGAGCTAGACACCATACTGTGCACTCTAAATGCCATATTTAGCTTAATCCTCAAAGTAAGCTTATGGTAACTTCTTATTCACACACAGGTAGGGAAATAGAAACTGGAAAGATTGAACATGTTTCTAAGTTCTCACAGCTGTCTAGTGGCACAAGTGTAGATCAGAATTTAACTGTCACCGTCCTCTGACCAAGATTCTTTATTTTAATTGGTATATGTTTGCCATACCTAATGGATAACATTTATGTTGGGGAATTGGTATACACACACACACACACACACACACACACACACAGGTCATTTTAACTCCTCCTTTCCCTCCCCTGATCCCCTTCTGCATCTCTAAAATATCTGCCTCCATTTCCTACTTTCTTTTACTCTTTATTTATATTTTAGGTTTCTCACAGAAGAGAAGCTGTGCTATATTTAACTCTAAATGTCTGATTTATTTCATTTAATACAATGTAGACTCAAATTCTTAACCATATTGTTACTAGACACCTGTGGATAGAACCTGGGTATTCACCTGCCCTATTATCTCTAGGTTTGGACTGACTCTGTAACATGTCCCCATCCCGTAACACATTTTCATAAAATTCCACTTGTTTGAATAGGACTATTTCCAACAAGATGAGATTGCTCTTTGAGTAAAGATATGCAAGTGGCCACGTGCTCCTGGTGCAAAACAGGAATGGAAGAAGCTGGGTGGGGGGGGATAAAACCTACAGAAAATAAGTCCTTGACACCATAAGATGAGTCCTTGATAACAGAGTGTGGCAAGATAATATACCTAAATAATATACCTCATATCTAAAGTATTTTCTACCTTCACTCTATGAATATCAAGCTAAAAGAGAGATAAGAGATTGTTTCAGTCAATTGATTGTTTAATAATATTTTATTCCAAAATGAGAGCCATGTCTCCTCTCTCACTAACCTCAAGATCTGTTGTCACTTTACTTCTTGGGAATCTATTGCTTGAAATTATTGATCTCTTGTTTTACCATTTAAGATTTCCAGTGACATACCTGGGATTAACCATTGTCTTGTGTGTGTGTGTGTGTGTGTGTGTGCATGGACGGTAGTGGGTTAAATCTGGGGATTTTTGCTGGTGCATCCCAGAAAAGTGATAAAGCACTGAGATACACCCCAAGTCCTTCTTTTTCTAATGTTTTATTTTGAGACAAATGTTCACTAAGCTGCTCCGTCTGCTCTCAAACTTCCAATCTTTCTTCAGCCTCCTGAGTAGAGAGGGTTACAGCCACATGCCACTATACCCAGCAATCTCAACCCATTTTTAAGACAGTTAGGAACCAATTCTTCATTTTTTGTTTTTTTAAATAATAAATTTTCCATGTTTGAAAAAAAACTATATGCTATTTCAAATGGTAGGAAATAGGTAATGTATGCATGCCAGTTATTATAAAAAAGAAAGTAACAGTTTTGAGAAGGATCGTGAATGAAAAAGACATAACCTTATCCTTGCAGCGTGATGTTTTTCTTGTTAAGGAAACTGGCACAGATGTTTCACACAAGACTGGCAAGAGCGACAGGGGCTTGAATCAAAAGGCAGTTAGAAGCAGTCCCCCCTGCTTAATGTGATCGCTCCTGACCTCATAAACAAGAAGACACTGAGACTATATGTCATTGATTTCATAAATCTTCAAACAGGGTGAATACAAACAAGGAAGACTCATGCTCTGATTTTCCTAATTAACTCAGATGATTCATAGTGGGTTAATAACTAACATCTCCTCTTTTCCATCAACCAGTTGGGCAGAGCTTGCTTACTGAGAAATGATTTGACAATTAAAATGCACAGGCAGTCCCCTAAGAAACTTGATTTTCAAAATACTATTCTCTCAATGGTAGGATTTTTACTTGGATGAATGCTAGTCCTGTTCCAGCTCCACAAAACAAAACACAAAGATTGAAATGTTTACATTCCAGATTTTTCAAAGGCAAGAATGGAAATATTAATTTTACTTTGTCAATGATTTCCACTTAATGATTCATGTAATTAGATTTATCAGTTACTTAAATGAGTATTACAGGGATAAGAATGCAGTGTTAGCATCCATTTGCCCGTATTTTTACTAATAAACATGAAAGACAAAGCTGTATCTGAAATAAAAGGCAGAAACGAGATATTCAGTATCATCTTCACATTTACTGGTTGGTACATTATTAGATTGATGGCTCTTTCTGCCTGTCTTTCAAATTCTGGGTTTTGTACAAAAGACGTGCCCCTTACACCCATATATCAATCTTCAGGGTAGTGAGGAATCCAAAGATCTCTTTTTGTACCTTCACAACCAACACATTTGTTGAGAATAAAAAGGGCCAGGCTTTGACATTTTCCAGCTTGTTATCTATTTAATTTTCCATCTGCTTCTTTTGCCACTGACTTCCAAAGGAACATCTGCTGCATATCTGAGAGAAAAGAAGCAAGATTGGATTTGAACAACCTAGGCCTGCAGGCCCAGAGCTTAAGAACCAGAATAAAGGAAGGAAAGAAGACTCACAAATGATCCAGAAAATGAAATGAGGACAGACAGTCTGCAAAGAGCAGAGTTGTATTTCCCTTTATTCCAGAGCCCACAGGACCAAGAAAGCAGGACTGCAGCATCAACACACCACAAGGGTGCGATGCAGAGGGAGGGAGCAGGCTTGGTGAGCCCGAAGAACCGTGCGCAGGGCTCAGACTTCCCTTTGGGTACCTTCCTCTTCACAGGGCGTCCCTCGCATATTCCTCACATTTTCTTTAAGCATTTATGGGGCAGCTGCTGTGAGCCAGTCTTCATTCTGAGCATTCTGGAGGAACAGATGAGTAAGACATAATCTTTACCCATAAAGAGCTGACCTAAAACGTGGCAGAAAAACAGTAAACAACAGATTGCAATGTGAGGTGACACTCCTATACCCTGGATAGGGAAAAGGTGCTACAGGATTGCACAGAAGGAAGAGAACTGTGCCTGCTGCTATGAGGAGGCATGCTGGTTCCAGGCGAGGAAAGACTGTGTGCAGAGATGGTGGTGTGAGCAGAGCCTGGAGGATGAGTAGGAATATCAGGAAACAAACTCTCCTCTTTATCCTTCAAGAGCAGCACACAAACTCAAGCCTTCATAATTGACTCAGAAAATTTAATCTCTCAGAGCTATTTCCCACCTATCATCCTTTCAATGTCAGGGCAGCAAGATTTCTGCCCAATATATTAACCAATGAGTTGTGACATTTCATAACGCTATCTAAAGGGTGACTGGTGGGGATAGAAAACTCTGTTCAAGTCAGGTGGAAACATCAGCATCATCAAAACTTCCTAACTGGCTATAAGGAAGCAACAATAAAGCAGCTAGTTGCCAAATTTTAACTTTCCCTAGGTATACAGCTTCAAAGGGATCAAAATCTTTGTATGTGGGAGCAGCAATAGCAATGTAATAAATTTTAAGGTAGAAGTTTATCTATGAAACAATCAGGTAATGAATGAATATCTACTCTGGTCACCATGAAGGAAATGGAAATATAAGGCATGACCTTGGTGTCCAAGAAGCCAAAATCCAATTGCAGTGACTGGAGTATTTGAATCAGCTAACTAGAAAATGTATATATGTTCTACAGTTCTAACATGACAAGGCCAATATTTAATATTTCAGTGAAAAAAGAGTAAGGCCAACACTATGCTTCATTGTTCAGTAAACATATGTTTCCGTCACTTTTCAGTTCTGTCTATAAAAATCAAACTTTTATCATTTGCTTTGGATTAGTCAGAGTGTATATTGAGATGCAAAAGTAGTTGGCATAATCTCTGACTATGTATTATTCTGTCTTTCATCTTAATAAATTTTAACAATATGGATTGACAAAATGCAAACAACTATGTAAAAAGAATCAAACACAGCTTTTTTTCAATTACATATTTTCTTTCCATCTCAAAGGAAATTTGCCTTGATTTTTAAAAACACATTTTAAAATGATGTTTTAGCTGGGTGCATGTCTTAGTTACTCTTCTCTTATTGCTGAGACAAAATACTCAACACTCAAAATTAAGGAAGAAAGGTTTATTTAGCTTACAATTTGTGGAGGTTTCAGTCCATAATCAGTTGGCTCCAAGGCAGAGTGGCATGGCACAGGAGTAACACTTCAAGACAGCAGCCAACAAAAGCAAACAGAGCAAAAGAGGGAAGAGCAAGCCTCTTTTCCTCCCTTCTTTATGGGGAGCTGTGTGCAGGCCATCTCCAGCTCCCCCCGGGGCAGATATAGCACTCACAAAATCTCTGTGCCTTCCTCTTAGACGCAATGAAGATATTTACAAAGTTAGAACCCTGGCTCCCTGCTGAATTTCTTAGTTAAACTTCTCAGTGACACAAGGTATCAACCATAACAGTGCAGCAGCAAACACCTGTAATCCCAGAACTAGGGAGGCTGAGGCAGAAGGATCGACATGAGTTCCAAACCAAGTTGGGCTAGATAGTGGCTTCAAGGCCATTGTGAACTACATAGTGGGACTGTGTCAACAATGTTTTAAAATTTTTATAGGAAACTATAAAATAAAATTGTGTTCTTTGTATTTTAAATTGAATTTAATTCATAATAATCCTTATGATTGTCATAAAAATGTAATGTTTTGTTTTATGGTATTCTATGAAGAGTTTAAAGACATTACAATTTTTTATTTTAAAATAATACTACTAATAATAATACTAGACCTAGTAGATAAGAAAAATTGCCTGTGTTGTTTACCTGCAAAGAATGTGCTAAAAAAGAGACTAATGAAGGAAACCTTTGCTATTTCAAATTAGGAAAGAAATATGTCTTTTTATTATATTAGGTTGTCCTAACAGAAAAATTCCAAAACAACTTGAATCGAGAAGTCACAATTCAATATTTTATAATTTAGAGTTAATAGCTATACAGAATGTTCTTGTATTGCAATATGTGCTGGAGTTACTAGCCTGATTTATAAGTGAAAAAGTTAAGACATAAAGAAATTAAATAACTAAATCTTGTTTGCTTAGGTTTACAAATGTGTCCTCTGATTCCGTAGCACATTGTGACTCATTGCATTATCATCTCACCATCACTCTGTTAGTTTTATATTTTCAATACACACACACACACACACACACAAATCATTTTGTTTAGGGGCAGAGCCAAATCAATCCTTTCCTTCGTCGAACTTGAATATACTGTTCCTACCAAAACCCCTAGGAAGTCAGATTTAGTTGGCTGGTCCCACGATCTCAGAGAGATCCTGACAATATTTTATTCTTGCTGGCCTGATTTTCTTCCCTGGTCCTCTCTGAGACTTCATAATGTGCCAGGTACTACTACTTAGAGTTCAGCTGTACAATTACAGCTGTCAAGTCAGCAGGGATCTTCACATAGACCTGAAGCTGATGGATGAATGTTGCTCTTGTGGCTGAAATGTTATGCTGGAAATCAGCTACAAATGAGCTTCAGATAGTTACTCAGCAAGGGACATGAGCAGATTTAATAAACTGTTGGAATATTCCAAAGCTAACATTTTCTGAATTTTAAAATAACTATGCATAATTTCCTCTGCCTTCAGCATAATACAGATCAAGCACAATAAATACATCAAGGGAACTAAGCCAATTGCTGAGACACAACTGCATGTTGCTGGTAATAGAGAAAGTATACGATGGCATGGTCATCATTTAAATGAGACAGAACAAAACCTGAGTTAGTCACACTTCAACCCTATTTATTATTTCCCAGAACTTTTTTTTTTTTTTTTTTTTTTTTTACTTTTCTACACATCTGTTCTATAGTACTGCTGGCTTTTCCCCACATTTCCTAATTGCAAGGCAGGTGTAGTACGTTTCTACAGCCCCTTTACCCTGCTTCTGATAGGCAAGTTGAGCCACACATACCAGTCAACACATCTTTTTTCTCTTCTTTCTTGTCTCCTTATTTAGAATTAGTCTGAGATTAAAGGACATATGGAGGGAACCAGTATCTTGTTAATTTTCCCTACCACACTTCTAACTGCACTTGTTTGTCACCCTTAGGACTACCAAGAAGCTTCCAATTTGGAACAGTTTGTCACTCGATTTTTATTAAAGGAAACTTTGAATCAGCTGCAGTCTCTCCAGAATTCCCTGGAATGTGCCATGGAAACTACTGAAGAGCAAACTCGTCAAGAAAGGCAACTAAACATTTTCATATGCTGTCTCTTTAGTGATTCTAGTTTTGTGGAGGACCAGTTGAGAATCGTTGTACTAATGAAAATGAATGGATTTAAATGAAATGTCAAGGACCTCCACTTGCTGCTTGCCTTGTTATTTGAGTCTAAAAAGAAAACATTTCACTCTTTTTTAATATTTTTCACTTACTCAGCAGTTTTGAGTTGAGAATAGACAGGGAGAAGTTTAAAAGACAATGTAGGTGATAGTAATATACATTTAACAGGTTGCTAAAGCTTAAAGAAGTGAAAGTCTATTATATAAATAAGACATGAGCAAAAAACCACACAGCAAGGTACACTATTATAAATCATATAGAAAAGAAAGTAAATTGTGAATGAGTTTCAGTAGAATAAAAGATTTAAAATTATTAGAGGGAGGGCTGGGGATTTAGCTCAGTGGCATAAGTGCCTGCCTTGCGAGCATGCAGTAGTGAGTTCAATCCCCAGTACAAAAAAAAAAAAAAAAAAAAAATTTGAGGGCTAAAACGCTATCTCATGAAATTTCCTCATGAGGTTTGAGCTTTTCTTGCCAATGAGTATAATCTGAAAATGTGGAAAGGATAAGAAAGAACTTTATAGAATAAGTGAACCTGGATATGCTGTGGAGAGTTGAAATTTTTAAAAACCTGATGATTTAAAGAAATGGAAAAAGTGAAGAAGGGGAAAAAATTTCAAAATTCAGGGCTACCATTAGGTATCACTGAGAAAAAAAGTGGTGATATTTTAATATCTATATATTTTAATATATATATAGATATATAAAGGCACTAATGCTAAAGAAACACCTACATTGGAAATGTGTAGACAGCAAAGTAATTCCAGCAACAGCAGCAACAGTTACCACATACTGAGTTGTCATGATTCATACTTTGCAAGTGAAAGAAGGGTTCGGCACAACTCTTGTTCTTCTACATATCTTGGCCATATGTCACTTTAAACCTATAGAAGTGCCTTTATCTGACTTTTGAGCATAAAGTAGAAAGAAACACTCAAATTTTTGGACAGGCTAATTGATTACTCCATAAGATCAAGTTTTCTAAGCAAATTAATGGATATATAATTATTAGGACATGCCTAAAAATAGTGTAATTTCAAATCATTTCCACTATCAAAAAGAGTGATCAAGTTCTAATTTAAAAATCTTCTAATTGCACAATCTAGAGAGTTTGTGTAGCTGATACATGCCAGGATATGCCCTTGCATGGGTTCACATTACTTTCTATTTTTACTGTTAGGTGATTCCATATTAAATGACTAAGTGTAACAGTGAAATTTAAAAAAGCAACAACCCAACTCCTCAGCTTTGAGCAGAAGATAATTGAATGTCTTGAAGCATAATGAAATCGATTTCATGTTCCTGATGAGAAAATGATGCCTCTTTTGTTGTTTCTTGTGTTTAGATTTTTCTGGAAATACAATGAGTTCTCCTTTTGGAATTAATCATTTTCCACCTGAGAAAAGGCTTGGAAAACCCTCCTGCCTTCTATTTCCCCTGTGATTTGGGGTTTTTTTTCCCCCCTAGAGTTATGCCATGTGTTCCATACAGTGAATGTTTAATGAACATTCTTTGTGTTAGGTCACTGAGCAGCCATGAACTCTTATAATAGCTGCCAACAGCTGCATCGCAGTGGGGTTGGATATGAAGGAACATAAAAATACAGACTTTGAGAAAAGTAGAAAGTGTGAGAGTTAAGGAACCTTTTATGTCTAGGTTTCTAACTCAAACACTGTTTGAAATAATGGGAACCTTGCTAGTCTGCTGTCGATGTGGAGAGTATTACTGCAAAGTGTTTAACAAAAGCATCCAGAGATGCCCAAATCTGTGATTCTGCTTCCTGGAGGCAAATAAGTAGCTAGGAAAAGAAGATACTACTATATGTTGGTACCCAGGGTATCCAGTGTGAAGTCTCTTAGTGAATCAGATGGAAGCAAGTGCAAAAGTTATCCTGATCTAATGAGGCTTTGTCATTTTTCCCATGGCCACACCTCCCTGAAATGGCCACAAAAAAAGAAAGAAAGAAAGAAAGAAAGAAAGAAAGAAGAAAGAAAGAAAGAAAGAAGAAAAGAAAAAAAGAAAAGAAAAGAAAAGGAGAGCACCAGGGACTGCACCTGTGAAAAAGACAGCAAGGAAAACGAGAATACCAATCAGGAGACCAGCGAGGAAGTTTGCAGAGAGATAAGTCGTGAACTGGACCGTTTGAATGAATTCGAGCAGCCGTATGCTCTTCCTCTGAAGGGCTCGGCCCATCCTCTCTCACCCAGCCCATTGTACCCATAACTTACCTGGTTAAGTCCGACTTTGCCCACTGAACAGCACTTTCTCTGTTAAGACTTCACTGCTCTTGAAAGAGAATTTCATCCTCCTCCCTCACTCCATGCTTCCACTCCATGCCTTTCATACATGCCTGTCTCAACACAGGACTTATGTGCCTTCCTCATTAGGTCCTGAGTTTCCTGACAGAGGGACTTTGTGTTGTTTCCATCTACTTGGTACAACTTCATTTTAACTATGTGGAATTGAACCAATGAAAGGTAATCCAGGTAAAGGGAACCCTCCAGAGGAGCAGTGAGTGACACATACATTCAGACTGAATTCTATCACAGTTTGCTATTGGTGGTGGCAAACAGAAGAGCAATATAATGAAACAAAGGTTTAAGGAAAATTAGCCTCACAATGATTGAAGAACAGGAGAGCGGGCTCACTGAGACAGAGCAAATCATTGTATCCAAAAAGTCTTCAGGCATTTATATTATAAAGGAAGACTTCATGACATTCTACACAGTCAAGAGTTGAAACCTGCAAGTGTCATTAAAATTCCCACAGTTGTAGTAATTTGCTTCCCTTTTGGCATCGACGTTACTTTGGGATTTGATATTTGTGAAACCTAGAGATACAAAGACTCATTACAATGTAGCAAATTTAGACAAGTCAGATATTCCATCTATCAGCCCCAGGGCAGAATCACACAGTATCGTTCATCTTGCAGTAATGTTAGACATGCCATGTTGGATAAAATGTCTAAATGTATTCATGTGAAAATGGCAATTTCAGAAACAAGGATATGTAGAGCTGGGATGTCACAGAGTTAAGATTTTCAGATGTCATTTTATAACAATTTCTGTATCTGCCTCAGCAAATTGACTAAATAGGAGATACTTTAATCCCATGTCTCTTGGATGTACCTAATAGCCAAAGGCAAAAATAATCATTATGTGGTACTGATGTTTCCCTCTAGAGGGCCCATGTCCTCTTACATAAACCTCCCTTCCTTAAACACTAGATTTCTAGGAGCATGGTTTAATTATATGTGAATTTCCATTTTATAATAGAATCTGCATATTTGGTCTATTTTCCAAGGTTCTTATATATCCAGGGATATAGATGACTCCTTCAGGACTTGCAAGTTATTTTTCTCTTTTTGATAGTTGTCTATAACAGCCATAAGGAAGGCTTTAATTTCAGCAACAGGTAATTTTAAAAGTCGACACAGCTGATAGTTCTGTAATTTGAACATAGAGAAATATTGCTTTCATCAGTGATACCTGTGACCACCAACACTGCTAGAAAGCTGACTTTTTATGCCCCAGGAAACTCCCTGGGGATTTTAAAGTTTGGAAATTAAACATGTATGATTCACTTTGTTTCTTCCTTGAACCCTCCAAAAATGAAATTAAATCTACATGGAAAAAATGAAGCACTAACCCTTAAAAATAAAGATATAAGAGCCAAGGGAGCAAAAACCTGAAACCTAAAAGAAATTAAATCTTGCAGAAACAGACTTAAAAGTCTGGGAAAGCTGGAGCTTAATCAGGTAGCATAAGAACCAAGACACGAAGTGTTTAGCACCACAGAACCACAGAAAAGCTCAGAAATCATGTGTACCATGTGAGACTGATGACAAGGCGATGGGAGGACAGACATAATGCTGAAAGTTCCATCTACTGCTGTGAAGTGACTGTCCCTTCCCATCCCAAAGAAGCCTAGGGGAGCCCTCTCTGGAAAAAGAAAGAAAACATAAACCCGGCACAAATGGGAACCTGGGCCCAAGGCTAAAACTAAGGCATTAATTGAAGGTCTCCATAATGAACAGTAGATCTGAAACCCCCTTTGCACTCTGCTTTCAGATCTCTGGCAACTTTGTATCCCTCAGTTGGGAGCTGCTTCTCTGAAGGACTTGATTCTCCCAGGATGTACTGTAATGGTGCCTGTGATCAGGGTCCTGAACACAGAGACCCAGCCAGTCCATCCCGCAGGGGCTGGGTGTAGGCAATGGGAGCTACAGGGAGGTACCAGTCAGTTTTGTGTTTCTTCACTATGAAATGCGGGGTGTGGCAGAACCAAAAAGATCAAATCAAACCCGAGAAAATAAATGAAGAAGCAGAAACAATCTAGACAACAGAAGAAATTTTTCAAAGAAAAGTATCAATACCTTTAAAAAGCTAAGAGAAGATACTCTCTTTGTGTATTACGGACAAGATGTTGCTAAACAAAATATTCAAAGGACACAAAAGAACTCATGGAAATTGTAATTGCAAAAATGTAATTCTCGGAGAAAGATTTCAGTATAAAAACATGAGGAAATCTTCACAAAGCAATGAAAAAAGAGAAGAATTAATAATAAAATTAGAAGGACAATCCAACATGTTTAATATTCATAAAATAGCATTTCTAGAAAATGAACAAAGGAGATAAACTATCAAAAGAGTGATTAAAAAAATTTTTCAGAACCAGCATAAGTTTCCAGCTTGGTAGAACAGACCAACGTAAGTCCTTATAATGAATAGCAAAAGTCCAACACTTACACTATGATCTGGACATAGGAGAAGGGCATTTTTTTTTCCTGTTATTGTTAAAATAAGATTCATGGAATTGACTTTTTAAAATCTATGCATTTATAACTTTGATCAAAAAATTAAGCATGAATTAAAAAACAAAAATGACAGATATGCAAGTATTTCTGCCATTAGTGGTATAGCCAATAAAGGAAAGAACTTTTTCTTAAATAACAAGATAAAATTTTTACTTAGATTTCTAATTTTTAGAATAAGAAAGCCCAAAATTCTCTTTTTCAGATTCACATATAATAAACCAAATTGCCTTAGGTCTCTCGGGCATGTCACAAACAGTACTCTGCAGAAGTTTTCACTTTGGTACCCTAGAAACCTTTGTGTCTAAAGCTTGAAGAGGCAGAAATGAAATGTGGACCCTGAGGTTCACCACTCTGTCTGTTCCAGGCAGGGCCCGGCCAAGCCAGAAGTCCTGTCCATCCAGTGGCCTGGAAGACGTTCCAACCGCCGAGTGCAGAGACACAACAGCTTCTCCCCCAACAGCCCGCAGTTCAGCATCAGCACGCCAGGTAATGCAGCCTTCGCTGCTTTTCTTCTTCATACTCAGTGGCACTTAGATTTTCCAACGGATGATTTAACAAATGGCTGCCAGTCAAGTGTAGAAGTAGAGCATGTTTCTTCTACTGTCTGAAGCTGAACAGGTGAGGCACGCAGGGCGTTGAGAAGTGGGTGATGAGCTGAACCATCCCCAATGCTTCCACACCTGCTGCCACACAGATTCCATCAGCCGTGTGTGGAAAGCACCCCCAGAAATGGTGAGTAAGTGTCCCCCAGCAGCTAAAACCCAAAAGAAAGGGTCTCCACACAGTTACCCTTCACCTTGACACACAGAGGTACAGACTCCACTCTAGTAAGCTCTAGGTCTCCAAATCTCCCTAACCATGCTCTAAATTCACATTAGGGAAAGGACCTCTATCTCCTGTCATGTTACAGTTACTCAGAGCTGGTGTTTGTGAGGTTTGTCACATGAGATTTATTGACTAATATTAATACCACTAATTATTTATTGCATTTTCACCATATTATTTATAATTGTTGAATTAATCTAAAATATGCAAATGCTTCTTGCTAAATATTGGAGTGATTTTATAAAACAGGCATATATACGAACACATGTGTCCTTTGAACATGTCATTTTTTCAGAAATGAGTCTTTAAATAGCTAACATTTCAGAAAATAAAGTACTCTATCCTGTGTTTACATTGATTATACTTGAAGGATTCAAGGATGCTTTCTTGAACACAGTCTTATAAATTTCTCCATTTTTCCGTTTCACAGCTAAAGAAACTAATATCCAGAGACTTCCCAGGATCAGATAGATTATTAGTCCATTTTTATTGGAAAACAAACTTAAAATCTCAGTGGTTAACTGCAAAGCTTTGTTCTTCTCTTCTAAGTCAATGATTGGCCATAATTCAGGCCATGTCAGCTGAAGGTGGCTCCAGGCAGTAGGCTGAGCTTTGCTCTGCTTCTCATGTAGCCTCTTTATGGGATGAATGACAACTGGAGCCTTTTCATTTCCTGGTGGGTGTCCGTAGCACATGGAGCCAGGCCAAAATTATACAAGCGCATTTAAAACCACTGTGCGCAATTTGTCTCCTAACTTTCCATTGGCCAAATGAGTCACATTTCAAGCACAGTAACAATAGGTTGGTAAATATACTCCACCCAATATAGCAGGAGGTACAGGGGAGTTTCTGGGAGAAGGGTAAATGCACAAACTTACTTATACAACAGGAAGAAAGTGAGGAAGTGGGAGCAATAATGCAATCTACCACATCACTAAAAAGTGACAATGCTACATTTCTGAGATGTCTTTTCCCATTTTAACCATTTAGAAAGTCGAGCTAGTCCAAAGTATCATATCCTTCCTAGGGACTTGTAACAGCTGCATTAAATCTTTTTGGACACAACCCAGATTGGAAATGAAAAAATAAGCATAAAATTTGTTTATATATTTATATTTTCTTAACGCAGTCTCTCTCCACCTCCCATCTTCTCTCTATTTCTCTTTTCTGCTATCTCGTGTAGTCTCTTTGGTGGGGGGCAGTGTTAATTGACATTTTTACATCCTAATTTACTTGGTGGACTTCTTCCTCCAAGAAGACAGTTAGAAAAGTGAATTCTGATGTGAAGCACTACTGTTTTATGGTTTAGGTATTGACTTCATTGCATTCAAAGATAAAGCAAAAATTTATATACTGTGGAAGGAGTTTGAGCAAGCTGTAATAAGGATGCAAGAGAATGCCAGTTTGTGCAGGGAGTCAGACCACAATTGGAAAGCCCCAGCTTTGCATAGTAACATTAACAACAAAATAACCACAGCAAAATTTCCATGATGTTTAATCTGATACTAGATATACACACATACATATATAAGTTACAAATATAGTAAATACAAAACATCTACTTTATGCATTGTACACACAGATATGGTATGATTGAAAATTTTGTGAATGTCTAAATTTTTAAAAATATTTTACAACTAAAAACACACTGCATTACCCTCCTCAGAATATTCCCCTTCATGTCAAACACATTTATCCCATCATTCTTGCCACTGTCTGCAGCAGTTCTGGAAGTCCTCTTTTATGAGTGTCTTTAGTTGCACTGTCATGGCTACCTTGATGTCCTGAATGGATTCAAAACATTTACCTCTCATGATCATTTTGACTTTGAAGAAGAACCAGGACTTGCAGAGTGCCAGATCTAATGAATAAAATCACTGAGGCCACAAGGCAATGTTTTTATCCATCTGTCTTTCTGATGGACGGCACTCAATAGCAGCATTCACCATATTTTTTTATCATACTTCATAAAACACTCAAGGAAAAAAATTTCCAAACCTGCTTCAGAAACTTCCAAGCTCAATGGAATAAATACTTTTTGAAATGAAGGTGACTATTTGGTGGAGATTATGCCAATGTGTTTTTTACTGTACTAATTTTTTAAATTTAAGAATTCACTCTATATTTTGACCAACCTTATAGATTTGTAAGTAAATATCACATACATGAATGTACAGAATGACAGACTCAACCGTGACTAGAAATCCATCAGGTTAGTGTGTGGGAAGGGACAGTTTTCTTGTTCTCAGGCTTCTTTTTCATTGTAGTAATTTACATCCTTTGAGGTTAGGGCTGGTTTTTATTGACTCCTGCCACTGCTCTAGAAGTAATGTTAGAATTATTCATTGATGCTTTCAAAAGAAAACCAACTGCCTTATGGGATAGTAAAAATGAATCAGCAGGATCTGTTGTCCTGATTATCAAAGGCTGATGTAGACAACATTAGAAGCGGACCTGTGAGAGATTATTAAAGAAGAGGTAAAGGAGAGAAGGAGGCCAAAAGGGGTCTCGATATGATCAAAATACATTATGTGCACCTACAAAAATGTCACAAGGTAGCCCAATAGTCTGTGTTTTTGTGTTCTAATAAAAAATCAATCTGTGAAAGTGAAACCACGAAGATGCATGGATCTCTTACAAAAACAGCTAAATGCTTGTATTGTTTGACTGACTTTGCAGGCCTAAGGCTGGTGGTCCAAATGTCTATGAAGAGGATAATAATATGCAATATAGCAAATATGGGAAATCTCTTTCTGTCTTGTTTTTGAAATCCAATATTGTTTTCACTGTTTTGTTTTGCTCTGATTTATTGTTTTGTTTTACTTAATGTTCTGTTTTGATTGGTTTTATTCTGTTTTGTATTATTTAATTTTACTATGTCTGATGGTATAGACAACTGTTGTAAAGATAACAAAATATATTATGGTAGCCATTGTTGATCTCCTGTTTTGAAGTTCTGATCACTTTCACTGTTTTGTTTTGATTGGCTTTATTCTGTTTTATTTTGTAAAGTTTTATTTTCTTTAAAACAAAAAAATTAAAAAGTATGGATCTCTGCTAATCAATAATTTAGAAAATATTCAATGGAATGCATTTTTTAAAATGTGTTTATAAGTCAAAAAGCTCTATTCTTCCTTCAGGATAAAAGGAGGAATAATCAAGCTTTCCTCTTCTATCTAAAATTTCACATCTTGCCTTTGTCATTTTCCCCCAAGGATTACTAGAAGAAGATAACCAATGGATGACTCAGATAAACAGACTCCAGAAATTAATTGATAGACTGGAAAAGAAGGTATGTGATTCCTCTTCTATCTTCTCTTTCCTACTTTTCAAGGCATATCCTTAGCTAATATTCCTCATTTATCTCAGTATCCAGATATACAATAACAGTCATGAACTCAGTGATTCTGTCAGTCTGCTCAGTAGTTATTGGTGGTTTCAGTTTGTTTTAGTTCAAGCAAAGAAGCTCACATTAATTCTCCCTCCTCCCTCTGCTTCCAGTTACATTTAAAATAAGATAAAGGGTTGGAATTAAGTAAATCAACTGCACTTTCTGACTCAGGTTGTATAAGTGATATTAGATGGTAGATGCTTTAGTGATGCTAATGATAGCTTTTAGAGACATTCTAGTTATAAAGTTCTGAGAATCTTTCGAACTAAATTTAGGGAAAGGCTATGCTGTCCACTAAAAAATGAGACTTCACACTTGACTTCTGGAAATGATCCTGTTAATTGATAGTTTTGGCATTCAACTTGCTAGTAAGCAAGAAAACTAGGGTGTAAGCAAGCAACTTAGGATGGGAGGAAGAGTTCTTTAAAATTGTATGTTTCTAGTTATCATATTTTATTGATTAGCTCATCTCAAATCAAGAAGTCCTGATATTACCATTAAATAGCTTTGATGGCAGAGGCAACCTTTGTCAATCAGTAAGAAATTATGTTGTCTATGAATGTGAATGAACAGACTTTGAAGGATCCATACTATACTTGCAAAAATAAGCTGCATTCTGAGAGACAGAGATAAGGAGACACAGAAAGACAGAGAAAGAGAGATTGATGGGTTGATTGACTGATTGGTTTAAAGGTGCCATAGTACAGAACAAAATTCGTAACTAATGTTTCTAAATGCTCGCTGCCTGACTCAGCCTTGCCAAAGGACTGGAGCAGATGCAAGCCTTGACAACGTTCACCCCAGGGAAAGGTGGCTCTCAGCTGGGATGCTTGGGAAGTTCCTCATATGCCAAAAGAGGTTAAATTGTTCTTTAAAAATGAAGACTCACACCTGCCTGGCAAGCACAAGACTGTGAGTTCCATTTCCAGTACCAATAAAAAAAGACCCAATTCAACAGAAATCATTATTTTAATAGAATAACACTGAGAATTTTTTTTTGGAAGGTCATAGAAGTATTCAGAGAATCAATAGGCCACCTAAAGCAGGGTCCCCAATGCCCAGTCTTTCATGAAATTGGTCCCTACACCAAAAAAGTTGGGTACTGGTGCTCTAGAGATCTAAATTCAGGAGAATCCAGGAAACAATATAATTTCAAGGTTGTGGGGAGCAAGAATTACTTAGTCTCTCAGATTAATTCTACTGCAATAAATGAGCTTTAACCAATTCCAGTCTACTGACTTTCTGCTCAATTCCACTTGCTGTCTTGGATGGATTCAGGAGAGTGAGTTGGCTTGTTCTCACTGGGGTCACACGTTGGTCTGGCAGACAAAGGACAAGAGAGCACTTTGATTAACAATCCTAGAGCATTGTATGGGAAGGAGAAGAGATAATTCATGTCAAGTCAAATGCATTATCATTAAAGTTAGAATAAATATTGATGAGCTAATAAACTAATGAATAAAGTAATATTTGCTATGAAGACAAAATTTTAGTACACAGAACAACTGGAGAAAACAGTGCATGAGCAAAGGTCAAGCAAAGGTCAAAGATCACCTTGCTTTAGTTTTAATTTAGGAAAAAAGCAACAAATAAGCTTAGATGGAAGGCTGGATGGATGGATGGATGGATGAATGGGGGCCAGACAGACCATGGATGCCCTTATGTAACCAACTAAGAGATTCGGACTTGGTCTTGAAGACAACAGGATGCACTTAGTATTTTTTAGTGACAAACTAAAAATATCTTTTAGTTGGGAAACTGGATGGAAAAATGCAAAGTGGACTACGGCAAATGCTAAATGGATTAAAACAAGGAAAGACTTAAGCTCACAATCCCAGAGAGGTATCTCAGACAATGGCAAGAAAGAATGCGTTGCACATCCCACATCCACAGTGGATATGGCAAGAGGTAAATCTGTCCTAAGTTAGCAAGGGGAAAGAAAATGGCAGATTTGAAAGACCGGAAGTGAAATTAACAGCACCATTGAATGAGTGTGATGGGAACATAGGCTGAGGATTTGAGCCTGATTATAGGAAACAGACAATCATACCATTAACAGGAAAAAAGAGAGATGAGTGAGAAATCATTTCTGAGGTGAGATCAGAATGCGAACCAGTTTTTTTTAGATTTTTTTATTTTTCAAGGTGCAATAGAAAGTTTAGGCAGAAGTACCCAGTCAGATGTTAGTAGGAGAGAAATCAGGCCAGAGACTTCAGGTTATAAGAGCCATCCCCACAGAGGTGAAACTCCAGGGTCCCACGGATAGGAAAGCTCTCTGAAAAGCAGATTCTTTAGAAGAGTTCAGTCAAGAGGCAGCTGTCTTGGAGGGTTCCATTCCCTCTGCCACAATGTCTTCATTTGTTGAATTTATTGGCCTCCTACTGGAGCAAACACCTAAACTAAGAGTTTGCTGCGAGTCAGCTTTTCTCTTTATTTCCACCAATTGATCTATAAGCTGATTCTTAGGCTATGGGAATTAGTTTTCCAATATGGGAAGTCTAGAAATCCAGGGTACCTTTTTGAAAACTAAATCTTACTAAAACATAAGGGTTCTTTTGTTAACTAACTTTGAATTCACTTAAAGAACACAAATTGCTTTTAAAATTAGTTTCGAATTTCTTCAGAAAACTGTCCTTTTTTGGTGTCTAAAATGTATATAGTTATTTTAAAGGAATGGCTCAAGCTTTAGTCATATCCTTTCCTCCCCAAAGTTTACTGTCAAGTCTCTTTTTTTCCTATACTTTTTGTCTTACTTCCTACCTATGAAAGTGTTTCATTTCAAGTGTAGTGTCTGAGAGGTTTGTTAAAAGTACAGTGTGATGGTTTCAGGTGCGGGGTTCCAGCTGGGTAGAGCTCAGCGTGAACTGTCTTAACAAGTAAAGAAACAGGGGAAATTCAGTCCTCTGCTGCAACCTATTCTGTACTGAGCTGAATTCATTTTTTAGAGAAAAAACACCCAATTGTCAAACAGTGGCTACGTGTGTGTCATCTCGCTGCTAAAGCTCTTGTTTCCTGCAGTGGTTAGCACCAGGTTTGATCTCCTGTTAAAAAGAAGTGTGCCCGCAGAGGGACATATGTTATTTTTTCTGTGCGTTAAGTATTTATGATGAATACTGTGGGGACTATAAACCAAACAAGATTCCATTCATCTCCAGGGAAAGTAGCACTTGGAATTTCTACAAGTTTCTTCAGGTTTTCTTTCTGTCCATTTTATCCTGTATCAGTATTTTTTTCCTGGATAAGTATTTATCCTGGATAAGTATCCTGGATAAGGTATATACTTATGTTTTGTGGAATCTTGAAAAAACAACAAGGACAACAATAAAGCCTCCTTCTTATTCTGGAAGCACTCAGTGTATTATTAGATCATAGGGCATCCTCTATTCAACGAGAGTAGCCAGGAATGTCACAATCATACAATTTAACTTTTTCATACCTTAGATCAGAGAAGATAGAATTGAAAAGTGTCCCTGAGCTGGTGTTAGGGAAATAGCAGTCAAGAATGTTCCTATGTTGCCGTTTCTATCTGTAGAATGCTTTTTAATATTCAATTCACATCTGTATTCATTATATAACTTTGCCTTCATAAAAAAACATATGATTTCGAGGGGGCATTAATCCAGCCATTCATTTATTCAAACTTCATTGAGTAGCTACTGTGTGTCTGACAGCATTGTGGCAATAGGAATATGGTGGTTATCAAAACAGGTAAGATCCTTGTCTCTGAAGAGATAGACCAAAAAAAACAGTAAGAAAACTTAAGAAACAAGATAAAATTAGACAGTGGAAAGTGTTATGAAAAAAGCAGGGCAATGTGATTGGGATGAAGAGGTCAGACGCTTACAGTCATGGTCTGGGAAGGTCTCTTTGAGGAATCACATTTGAACTGAGACGGGAAAGACAAGAAAAATCCAGCTGGAGGAAGACTTGGGGAGAGAGAAGGATCAGTGAAAGTGAATCACAGACAAAATAAATAACCTGCTCAAAGTTGTACCCCCACAACAGTGCCACTAGGTCAACACTGCTCTCTCATTAGCATGTTTGTGTTATTTCAGATAGTCTGCATTTCTGCAACCTTCAGTTTGTTTCTTATCCATCTGAAAGAATTATCATGCATAATCTTCACTTGGAAGAAATGCAAGGAATGTATTCATAGAATGAAGTCCTTGAATATTATACACTTGGTTTCACTGGGGAAATTACTGCTATTCACTGGTCATCCCAGAGACTAAAGCTTAGACAAGTCCTTCACTTTTTAGTACACATTAATAGTATTTTCACCTACGTTTTAATTCACTTCTTTTTAGAAAAGCAAAATGTGCATTGCAGTGTAAATGCATTATAACAATAGACTGTCTTCAGTAAAAAAGCAGAAATGCAATATATTTCAGTACAGCAGAAGTCAACCCATTAGGACCAGTTAATCTAAAATTTTCTTTGTTTTACCCTTATATCCTGTTTTATTGTATGTCACTCCTCCCCTTTGCTCTCTATTGGCATCATAGAAATAAAGTTACAGTAATAACAAATTGAATGCAGATGAAATAGCTCCTCACAATTGATAAATGCGCAAAATGAGGTTTTATTGAAACAATTAAATTTTAAAAAATCAGAATTATCTCATGTCATTTAGATGAGATTATTATAGTGCAATATTAACCATGAAAAAAACTAACATACTATATAATGTTTGCTGTAATTAATTTCTGGGGTTTTCCCCCTGACATTTCCTCTTCAATTTTTGAAAATCAGATTTATTTTAAATTTGAGGTGTTTTTAAAATTATCTAATTTCTATTTTGTACCTCCCTAATCTGCTATTTTCTCCTCAGTTTTTTTTAAAAAAATTTATTTTAAAGAGATTAAAACAAAACAAAACAGAACAGAACAAAGCAGATCAGAACAAAACAATGCAAATAACACAGGATTTCAAAACAAGAAAATAGGAAATCAACAGTGGTTACCATAATGTCTCTTGTTTTCTATGAAATAGTTGTCCATATCTTCACATACAATGAACTCAAACAAGAAAAAAATAATGAAACCATTCAAAACAAAAGAATGAAATATTACAGACTTTCAAAACCAGACAACAGGAAAATTAACAATGGCTACCATAATGTCTCTTTTTCTCTTCAGAATAGCTGTCCATACCTTCACACATACTGAAATTAAATAATGCAAAACAGACTAAAACCAATCAAAACAAAGAATAAAAGTGTTACTGGGCTTCACAAGATGATAGGAAATCAGCAATGGCTGCCATAATGTCTCGTTTCCTCCTCAATTTTTAAAATCAGATTTTTTTCATCTTCTTTAGACGATGAGGTTCTTTGGGTACATCAACCATGGAAAACTCGCATATGAATATATGATGTTTGTTTTAACTATCTAATTCCTGGGTGTTTGTTGTCATTGTTTTGGTTTTCCCTGCCATTTCCTCCTCTGAAGGATCTCAAACTTGAACCCTTGGAAGAAGAAGTTATTGAAGGGAATACTAAATCTGTGAGTACCTTTCCAGGTCAAAATTTTAGATATAGATACTTTTAAGATACACTTTAATTTCTTTAAAAACTATTATCTTAATTAAGAATTGAATAATTGAGTAATACATGAACATATTTCATTTTGCATGGCTAAATTGTGAACTGTAGAACTGTGATATTTACTTCACAAGAGTTTTTTGTGAAAACCCTCAGCATGTAATAGATGAAAAATGAAAATTTTATGCATGAGTAAGTCAATGGAGTTATTGAATATGACTACCAGGAAAGAGTAAATGCAAGTTTTATCATAAGCATATTTTGTAAACTCTGCTAGGTTGAGTACTTTACATACCTGAGCTGAATCCAGCTCTTATTGTGTTTCCAATATTTTTGCCTAAAACTAGGAACTTTTAAATGTTCAGAAATAACTTTTCAAAGAATAAATTGATGTTTAGAAAAAAGACACAGTTTATATCCCTGGGGAAAGTGTATATTCACTCTCTCCAGGGATAGTGGTGACAATTTATGAGGTAGACTGAGCTGCAGTAAAAAATTAGTGAATAATTAACTAACTGAAAAGCAAGATGTACTGTAATTTTATTATTTTATTTTATTTTAACACATTTATAGCACATTTTTTGGGGGAAAGTTGGGTGTTTGCGTTTACATTTAATGAGAAACTAGACTTTATGATCTTAGAAACTGACAGGAAATCACTTTTTTTCATAATATTATGTGCTTTATAGATGTTGAGGAACAGTCACCTTTACATGGAAGCTGGGAAACACCTTTCATCTGTTCATGACGCACTGTTTCACAGGCACTGGCGACACGATAGGAGGCGATGCCCACTCATATGACAGGCTCCTGCCCATTTGTTCAAATTCAGGACACAAAATGATTCTTCGTAGAAAGCTTGAGGGTTTCTCAGAAAAATTGAATAATAGCTGCTACCATTAGAATCTTAGAGATCTGCATATTTTCCCATGATACAACTATATTTTTCACTGCACAGCCAGCACTTTTGTATGTCCAAAGTCATGGCCGTGGTCTTGTTAGCTCATCAGGCACCTCAAATTTACAGTGGCTGACTTCCGTAGAAAAGTGAGCACTTGTGGAGCCTCCATCCTAGAACAGCTGGTTCCTTTGGTCTTGTAGGTACAGCAATTGTTGATCTTGTGATGCTGCAACCAGTTATCATCTTATAGGCTTGAAGAGAAGGACAACTCCAAGAAAAATGAATGCAGCTCTCCTAATATTGCAAGAGACAATCATCTATTCTTAAATAATTTCCCAGTGTGAGATTATTAATCTCTATCTATGAGAAAGAAAAATCAAGAGTTGTTCGTGAAAGGAGACAGCTGGGACATGTGCTAAGCCTTGACAGAAGAGAGAGGTCAATGCCAATGCACGCACTAAACGATCAATACACACAGGGTTACTAACTCAGCAATGCATAAAGTATGGTCAAAACATAGTGAAATTTAAATTTTAAAAATTTATTACAATAAAGGACACATAACCATTAATCTCCCTCAGAATACTTCCTTCACTTTGAACACACATTCCATTGTGGGTTTTTTCTTTTCTTTTTTTTTTTTAGGGGGTACAACTATTTCAGAAAGTGGTATTTTTAGCCACTTTCTGAAATAGTTCTAGACATCATCTTGCACGTGTCTTTAATTGTGTCATCAAGGCTACCTCAAAACATTACCTTTCATGATCATTTTGGCTTTTGGAAGGAAACACAAGTTGCACAGTGAAAGACCTAGTGAATAATGTGAGTGATGAGAATGACACGTTGTATACTCATTTGACAGGAATTGCCATAAACATTTGGTCAGTGGGGTTGGTCAAAACATGCAGATATGGCACATGTTTAAATTTAAAAACTTACTATGGTAAGAGACACATGGCTATTAACCTTCCTTTTCAAAGTACCTCCTCATTTCTATCACTTATCCCATCATTCTTGGCAATGTGTCTTTTACTGTAATGTTCTTATTTAATTTAAACATTTGCCACATCTTTCAATCACTGTTGTACTTTTAAAAAGTAGGGCTGGAGGTGATTCAGTTATCAGTACTGTTTCAAAGCAAGAAAAGATATCCCTTGTCTATTTTCAGCCATGTATCCTAGGCAAAACTAAGTATGATCTTTAGGAACAGACATACAGTAATGGTGCAAACTGGTTATTTTCTCTCAGAATTAACAATAAGGGCCAAATCTGATGGTATGACTGTAATCACAGAACTCTAGGATACTGATGATCATAAATTTGAGCCTATCCTGGGTAATTCAGTGACTTGACAAGATTTTGTCTCAAAATAAAAAATAAAAAAGACCTGGGATGTAGCTCAGTGCAATGACTCTGTGTTCAATTTCCAGTATCACCACTGAAAAAAGAAAAATTAATTAATATCACGATGTTTGTCGTTTAAAGTATTTTATTAGTGGTAATATATGCATTCTATTGATTCCTATAAAACCTCTTGTATTCAGAATAAACAAAACCATTTTTCATAGTTTTTTCACAGCCAGTGCTCATAATTGTATCCTACTAATTGTTCAATAATTTATTCTGGTGCCTAAAGCCATTTTTAGAATTCATTGACTAAAGAGATTTTTTCTTTTCCATTAGTGAAGGCATTAGAGCTTTTTAAAAAAAAAATTCCACAATAGAAAGCAGAGAATAAGTTTGTATGGCAGCTTATTTTTTAAAAGCCAGTCTTTACCGAGCTCAGGCTCTATGCCGAGAGTGATGCTGAACACCCACACGGACCACTCAGTCCTCACAATCGCTGAAGGAAGTGGTGCCACCAGTGTCCCCATGTTACCGATGACGAAATTAAGATGTTGAGAGAGTTAGAAACTGTAACTGAGCCCTGACAATTAGGCTCCAGACCTACACTCATTGCCAGAATGTAACATTTCTCTATTAGTCAGTTTTCTCTCCATGCAGACACAATACCTCACACCCTCAATTTACAGAAGAGGTTTAATTTAGTTCATTTCAGGGAATTCCGTCTATGGCTCCCTGGCAGAAATAACATGGCAAGGGGGCATAAAGGAGCAAAGATACTCAGCTTTCGCCTGCAGGGAAGCAATGCAGGAGATGAGTGCCAGAGAGGAATGGGCAAGGGACCATATGTAGTACCCAGGGGCTGCCTCCATGACCTACCCAGACACAGCCAGGAGTAAACCGTTCTACTCTGCTGCTAAGTGCTCCTTAATCACTGATGTTGATATGGCAGGCTCAATAGTCACAACTTCCAATCTAAGTTTTTGGTGGATTTCTGGCCTTTAAAGTAGAGGTATTCTTTGTCAGTGAGTGTCCAGACTAACAAGACTGTATCATGAGGTTTCCTACCATTAAAACAGAGCAGATTATTTGGTAGGTCTTTTTAAAAGTACAGAAAAAGTCCTGGACTAACACTGTCATATCTACTTCACCAAGCAGTGAACCATTATGGGATGCTGAGTCTAGGATGTGATGTGTTTTTTGGCCCATTTTCCTCCTAACTCAAAATAATGAAAGAAACATTTATTAAATACCTATTGTAAGAAAAATCTTTATATAGACTGTTCTATTTAATCTTCCCCCAAACTGTGTGGTATAAATGCCACTTTTTAAATTTTGTGTAGCAAAAAAGTTAAGAAAAATTAAATAATTTATTCAAGACCACACAACTAGTAGGAGTAAAGCCAAATCTTTTTCATTTATACCCTTGTTCTGGATAAAGAAGAAAGAAGAGGACAAGATTACAGAGATACATAAAAAGAACACCTAATAATTATAAGTTTTCAGGGCCCCTCAAATCTACTTCTGGAATGAATGAATACAGAATGTTTTTAGACAGTGATCAAAAGCAAAATTATCTTTATTTCTTGCTCCACAATAACTTAATCCACCTGCCCCAATATGTACCAGGCCTAGAGAGAATGCCTAGAGATAAATGGGTGACTCTCACAATCTAGAAAAGAGATCAGAAGGAAATATAGGTATCCAGTATCCACTAAGAATCTGTAATAAAATGTGAAGATCACTACAAGACAGTATAGATTTGAACATCAAGGCAAAAGAATCTAATTTAAGGGACTATAGAATGTTTCCAGAATGACATATTTAAGACAAAACCAGAAAGAATGATTTTTAAATGGTATTCATTTATCTTTTACTACATTGAATGTTCTAACATTGTACCAAAAGAACACTGCAGTACTACAAAGGAGTATTAAAATGTCCTGAATGATTTTTAACAAGCATTACTTAAAGATAACCTAGGCAACTTGTGATTTTATTGTTGTTATAATAAAAATAGAAATAAATGTGTGTTGGGGCATCCCAGACCTGAACTCTAACATCATGATCTTATAACTTGTTGAAAATATGACGATATTTTATTGTCCTCTGACTGTCAAATAGTAGGCGGTGGGAATGAATCAATAAAAGCTTAATGGGATTTTTGAAAGGGATCACTTCAACCAGAACACACACGCTGGGTCTCGCTAAGTATGTTGCTCCACCTAAATCTTTCTTACCAATGCCACTTTGTGCTTTGTGTGGCCCTACTTACCAAATAACTATTGGAATATCACAATCATTTTCCAGATATTCTCTACATTCAAAAGAAGTATATTTAAAGACATAAGAGCACATTCTTATGCTTTTTTAAACCCTCAAACATTTCGTTAGCATATTGCTGTTATATACACCAAGATAGCTTTTCATATATTCCTTATCATAACAGGAGTCTCCAAATCTACAATCTTTTTTGCCTCTTACTCTTCATCAAACAATTATGTTTTTTGAAGTAAATTGATACTGCCATATGTTCATAAGTAGGGGACTATCACCAACTAATCTGTCAAGCTGTTAAGAGATTATTATAATACACAAGAAAATCCAAGGTATCACTGAAGATATACCCAGGATACAATTGTAAATAGAGCCAGATAATGTGAAAATATGGTACATTTAAAATATACCTGTCTCCTAAAGATATGTTGGATTTTAAAAAGCTGATCTTTATTGAAATATTCCAAGAAATCAAAGACAAATGCAACTCTGACCTGGTGTCACTGGAAATAAATTCTGCAAACTAGGATTGACACTACCTTTTCACAGCACTTTTCAAACCAAGAAATTCCCAGTATTTCACCCTAGTTCCATTGTAACAAAATTCTCATAAGGTAAATGACAAAAGGTGTGCTACTCCTTCTGGATCAAAGAAACAAAAATGCAGCACCATGAAAGACTGTTCTATCATTAAAAATGATCTGCACTAGCTATGTACAATTTGAGCTTTGAAATTTCTGTCAGCTTTCAGGCTGTAGATTTGGCAGAGACATATAAATACCAAGAAGACAACAGGACTTTTGCCCCTCTCTCCCAACCTCAATATATCAAAATTCAAAAAGATCTTTAGCAGATTACTTGCGCCCCCATAAATTGATTTGTTTGTGTAAATATCTGAGGAAAGGAGAGGGGAAACAGATCTTATGTGGCTTACAAAGTAAAATCTGGGAATCAAGAGTTTAATTTTCCCACTCATACTCTCATCGCTGAATGAAGCAGTTGGCTATTGCTGCATAATGACCCACCTCATACTTCACTGGCTAAAAATAATCATAGTGTTGAGGTGGAAAACTTAGCCTGGGATCAGTGAGACTGTCATTATAGTGCCAGATGGTTTTCTTCAAGTGTCTACATTTAGCTGCATGTTAGCTTTGCTGATCTCACCTGAGCTTTCTAATATGTCTAAGGCCTCAGATCTATCCAACATGTTCTGAATTACTCTAGTGTGAGGACTGGCACACGACAGCCTGCTACTTGTATACCTAAAGCTGTACTGGAACATAGCCATATCTATTTGCTTACATTTTATCTATAGCTGCTTTTGCATTACAATAGTAGTGGCCATGTAGCTCATGAAGCCTAAAATATTTACTACTGTATCAGGAAGATAGATTATTTTGAAATCAGAAGGGATGGAGGAAAAGAAAAGGAGAGAAAGGGAAAGAGATGTAAAAAGAGTTAAAATGTGTTGTGTATACATACCAGCTCCATATGCTGAATGTAGTCATTGTGTATTGCAAGCATGTATTAATTTAAAAAAAGAAGAAGCTTAGTGTTATGCCATGATGGCAAGAGCATGGAATGTAATCCCGCTTACTGGTGGAAATGTGAAATTACAAAACCTCTCTGGAGGGCAACTACTCTACAGATGTCAAAATGAAAGTCAACACATTTTTTATTAGTACATATTTTCAGCCCATAGTGATTACATTCATCATGAAGAGTTGGTGGATATTGGGGCCACTTCCAAAATTTAACTATTGTGAATTGTGCTGCTATAAACAGGAGTATGCATGGATTCCTATACTACGATGACTTTAACTCTTTCTGGAAGATGCCTAGAATGAGCAACATCTGAGTAGAGTAGAATTTATTTTAGTTTTATTTCTTTTGAGAATCTCCATAGTGATTTCCATAATGTTTGTACTGGTCTACACCCTAATCAATAATGAGAAGGGCTCTTCCTCCTCACCCCAATCCTTGCCAGCATTTGTTTTTATCTGATTCCTTGATGATATCCATTCTTCCTGGAGTAAGATATAAATTTGTTATTGTTTTAATTTACATTTCTTTAATGGCCAGACATGCTGAATATTTTTTCAAGTATTTATTGGCGATTTATATTTCTTCTAAAAAGTGTCTGTTCATTTCAATTGTCTGTTTTTAATAGGTCTTTAACTTTGAAGGCATCTAACATTTTTTGTTGTCTATTCCAGATACTAGTCTTCTGTTTGAGATGGCTGGTAGTTTTTCCCCATTATGTAGATTGTCTCTTCACTCTGTTGGTTGTCTTCTTTACTGTGCAGAAGCCTTTTAATTTGATATTATCCCATGTGTTGATTCTTGGTGTTACCTGTTGTGCAATTTAGAAAGTCTTTACCTACACTTATGACTTCAAGATTTTACCTATTTTGTCTTAAGCAGATTAAACGTTTATGTTTTAATATTTAGATGTTTGACACATTTTGATTTTAGTTTAATACATGGAAAGAGATACGGGTCAAGTTTCCATCTTCTGTATGTAGTTAGCCAGTTTCCCCAGCCCCATTTGTTAAAGAGTCTATGTTTTCTCCAGCATAAGTTTTTGGCCCCTTTGTCAATGATCAGTAGCTGAATGTGCTTGGAGTTTTTTCTGCATCCTGTCTTCTGTTCCATCACACATCTGTTTTTTGTTTGTTTTTGGTTTTTGCCATTACTGTGCTATTTTTATCAGCTTTGTGGTATAACATAATTTGAAGTCTAGAATTGTAACTCCCTCTGCCCACCTCTTGTTGCCCAGGAATACCTTTGCTATTCTAGGTGTTTTCCAGTTTAATATGAATTTTAGGCTTGTTTTCTCTAGTTTTATGAGGAACACTATTGGTATTTGATTGGGATTATGACAAGTCCATATATCAATTTTGAAAGTATGGCCATTTTGACTGTATGTATTCTTCCTATCTAGGAAGAGGATATATCTATTATTTTCTGGTGTCCTCTTGATCTTTTTTTTTTTTTCAGAGTACTGTAAGTTTCACTGTAGAGATCTTTCACTTCCTTGGATAGGTTAATTCTTAGGTACTTACTTTTTGTTGATGTTATTGTGAAAAGTATCACTTCCCTTATTTATTTAGCTTTCTATTGATGTACAAAGATGCTATTAATTTTTGTGTGTTGATTTTTGTCTCCTGCTGAACCACTGAATTTCGTATTGAGTTCTTTGGTGGAATTTTTGTGTTTTCTTTGTAGAAGATCATGATATCTACAAATTATGACAATTTGACTTTTTTCCTTTCCTATGCATATCTCTTTTCTTTCTTTCTCTTGCTTGATTGCTTTGGATAATCTTTCAAGAACTATATTGAAGAGTAGTGACAGAGAATATTTTTGTCTTGTTCCTGATTTTAGAAGGAAAGCATTCAGTTTTTTCCCTTTTAATATAACATTGACTAAAGTCACACTTTGGCTTTATTTATTTCTAAAAAAAGCATCTTGCATGTATTCATGTGATATAATATTGCAACATTGTGAAAGTTAGAGTATGAGAAAAGTAGGTTTAGGATGAATAATAGGGTGTACATAAAATACATTTCTGTATATCTATGTAATGGAAAACTAGGTGGCCATTAAAAATATATGAAATGTGAAACCAAATTTTAAAAATGAGGCAATTTTACATGTACTGTTATGAAACACTTTCCAAGATATATTAGGTGAAAAAAAGAAATGAAGACAATGTGGGAAGATTCTACCCAGAATAGAACACATTTCCATGCACAGCATAGCTCTATCGGTTCAGAAGACAATAGCTGACAATAGCAATCACTGTGATGCAGGAGTGGCTTTGTGACAGGTATGAGTAACAATTTTCATTGAGTAACACTTATTACTTTTTAATTTTTAATCATGTTCATATATTGTCTTTACAAAAATAAATATTAATTTAAAATAAAGTAAAATATTTACTATGTTTTTACAAAGAAAGTTTGCTGACTCCTGCTCTAGCAGACTCTGGTCACATGACAATCCTGGGGATCCAAGAGAAAGAGTAGAAACTACTAAGCTTCCTAGGCCCTAACTTGAAACTGGTACCCGTTGGTTGTGCCACACCCTGGCAGCCAAAGCAAATTAGAAGGCCAACCCAGATCTACAGAGAGGGGAAGAGAATCTATGTCTTGATGGGAGGAGCAAAAAGTGATACTTCATAGGGTATGGGTTCAGAGAGTGGAGGATTCTTGTCATTTTTGATATCTGTTCTGATGGATCTCGTAAGAATTGCCCTCAGATCAAAAGAATTACAGTGGAGTATGAGGATATATTTAAATATCTCATTAGGAAGCCCATGAAAACCATCCGAATGATTGTTAATCACAAATGTCCAATGAAAAACTCCTGGTAGATTTCTAGGAAAAAGACATTATTTTGCAAGAGATTATCTTTAACTCTATTTAGTTATGAATATAAAAAAAACAGACTCCAAGGAGAGTCATACAGAGGTGGATGGTTCACCACAAAAATTTAGGAGACAATTGTAGGCTTGAATATTCCAATTCTTGAGTCTTGCTCCTGAGAGTATATAAAACCAAGGTCAAAAAATTTGTTGAATTCATCCAAGTGGCTACACAAATGGGGACCATGGATCCAAATGTAGAATGGTTTCAGTGCACTAAGCATTTGTTCCTAGTTCAGTTAACATTCCACACAATGATTCTGGAACCCATGGTCTTTTCATCTGCAGCTTTCCCATCCCTAAGATAGATTTTCATCCTGCCAACTGAAAAGGAAAAAAGATGTGGAGGAGACTCATATTCTTATGTCTTGATTAAGAAAATGATACATAGTATGTCTTATCTGTAGGGGATAACTCATCAGTTGATTAACCTAACTGCACAAGAGGCTACAACACAGGGTCTAGCAATGTACCTAGAAAGAAGAGAAACAAACAGCTTAGAATTAGCACACTCCACTTTGTAATCTTCAAATATTCATTTCCATCCTTCTTTTCACATACAGAACACATGCATGCAGATTCCTCCACAAAGGAGACCACCCAAAGTGTCCTAGTTACTGGTTGCAATCAAAATGTAAGATCTTTGGATAAATCTGTCTTTACTGTAAGGTGAGGATATAGTCTTCTGAGTTCTGAGGTAAAGAGAGAGAGAGAACAGAGGAAGAAGGAGGAGGAAGAGAAAGGGAGAGAGAGAAGGAGAGACAGAGGGAGAGAAGGAGGAAGAGGGAGAGAGAGAAGGAAGAATAGAGAGAGAATGTAAACAGAATATACAGTGACAAAACTGGGCAGGATAAATGCCACAAAAAATCCCATTCAAAGAAAAGGGTAAATGAGAAATGTTCAATATTCACTGTGACAATAAATTAATACTGGGAAGGTAATTTTCAGTTAAGAAATTGTGGTATTTGACCCTGAAACTGTAGTCTGGAAAGATTTCTGCTGCCCTTTGTTTTGAGGGATTCTTATTAGTCCATTATCCTCTGTGACCATCTGAAATAGCTCATTGCATAATATTACCTGCTTAGGGTGGTAGGAGGACTTGAAATACCCATAGCCTGCTTCCTGCTCCATATATACTTGTAGGCCCAAATATAATTTTAAGGTCTAAATAGTCAATGAATTTTAAGACTAATATCTAGATTTCTTTGGTAATACATCCCCCCCCCCCGGTTTGGTAGTCACCTGGCCAATTTACATATAGCCAGTTTCATGTGTCAGTGATCACACCTCATGTCTTTTTCTAAACATAGATCTCTAGGTTCCTTTCTTCTTTTCCTAAGTCCTAAAAATACAAGAATTCTGTGTTGAGCCATCACTGTGTACTCAGAATCCAGGACCTAGTATTTACTTGACACAAAGTAAACAGAAATTCATTGGAATGTGAGACAGTAGACTGCAGATTTCATTCTAGCTCTTAGGCTATCTGACAGGTAATTTGTGAAGGTCATTTTCTTTAATTCTAGACTATCTTTTGTTGGATTTTGCGGTTTTGTGGCTGACATAAATTCTTACATTTATTTTCACTTTTATAATTTTTCTCTCAATCCTTAGAAAAGAGGAAAGGACTAATGTTGATGAATAAGGGTCCATGAGAAACTGCAGAGATTTTTAAGGAACTCTCCAAACTACAATTACTTTGTTAGTAACGGGATTTGCTAAACGAAGCAATTGGCATCCAACCAAATGTGATCCATTAAACAGGGACTCCACTTTAATGGCATGGGGTTTTGAACACGGCCTGTTGTAGAGAGGTAATATATTTGAGAACCCTGTATTTGCTGATGCACCAGTTGAAATGCATCAGTGAACGTGTATTTTTTTGAAATTTGGTTTTTGTAATAATTATCATAATATGTGTCATAGAACAAAATATCTAAGAAGCTGAAGCTGTGCCATATAGAAAAGTGACTCTAGGATGGTGATCTCAGCTTTGTTGCTTATGAGAGAAACACAGAGAGGTGTTTAAAAATACCAGTGGCTGGGCCCTCCCAGAGATTCTGTTATAAATGTAATCTCAAAACCTTAGATGCTTTCTTTTTAGCTCCTGTACTACAGCCAAGAAAAATACCTCACCTATATTGACAGGCTTTCTACAGTTTTATGTTTGGAACAGTCATGGCCTTCCTTGTCACATTTTGGGAAGGTAGTTGTTTGCTTTGTTAGGAGGGTTGGGATGGGCAGTGAGGTTCACTTTAAATGAAACTCTGTGACAGCCAAAGCTATCACCCTGTCCTTTCCTCGACAGCACATCATGCTGGTGCAGCGTCAGATGTCTGTGATAGAGGAGGAACTGGAAGAATTCCAGCTGGCTCTGAAGCACTATGTGGAGAGTGCTTCCGCCCAAAGTGGGTGCTTGCGGTGAGTGCTCCTGGCTGGATTCAGCCCTGTGGGTCCCACTTTAAATAGGGTGGGATAGGAAGACAGGCATTTGAGAATCCTCAGGACAAATTACGTTGACCAATGTAGCTCTGGGCCACGCCCTTTGCAGAGTTTGGGTGTTTATTGTCTGATAATTGGATCCTAAGATAATTTCCTAAGGTAGAGACCCAAGGAAAAATAAAATGAAGAACAATTTGCAAAAAAGGAGTTTCGGTAAACTGAAATTCCAATTTGGTATCCATGCAGCCAGCATTCATTTAAAATCTTGTCTAGAGATGATATGAGGCCTTGACTCCATCCAGCCTTGACTGCAGGATACCCCACGGCCTGATGACCACTCTCCCATTATGAAATTACCAGAGGTCTCTGAAGTCATAATTTCAGATCTTATTTATTTAATAAAAGCAGTAGTAGTTCTTTCCTCTTACCATGGGCACCATTAAGCTTAGGTTTCTATTATTTGAGGCTACAAAAATATACTATGCCTCTTGTGAAGTTTTTCACTCCAGCCAGTCTAGTAAACAACTCCTAGAATAACTTCCCAGAAATAATTGCAAAATTATCTTAACCAGGACCTTGCAGTGACTCTAGTGAGTATCTTACCAAATACTAGATGTTTGTGCTGATCCTATATTCACTCTGCCAGCAGACCCCAAAATCCATATTACTACTACTGTTTGTTCCCCTAAACACTCTGCCTTATGCACAGCTGTCAGTGGATGATCCAGCATAATCTTTTCCCTCTTACTGTGCTTTAGACCTGGCAAACTCTCTCTCTGAGACACTCATACCTAGCTGCAGGTCTCTGTCAATTCTAGAGCCCAACCCCAAATTCGCCTGCATTCAAAAAATTTTCAGAGCTGTCACTGGCCAGTGTGGAACCTTGCTTTAGTATACATGGAAATTAAAACTAAAGCACAAATTTGCTTTAGTTAGAAAGCACAAATTCGCTTTTATTAGAAAGTAAGGCTGGGCATAGTGGTGCATCTTCAGCTTTCAGGAGGCCAAAGCAGGAGAATTATCATGAGTTCAAGACCAGTCTGGGCTACATAGTAAGATCCTGTGTCAAAAAAAAAAAAAAAAGTATCCTTACTTTACCTTGAGGAGCTGAGAAAGGTTAGGCAAGCTCTTAGCAAAAGAGAATAAAAAATTTAGAAAAGGACTTCAGCTTGAGCAGCGGGAGGGAAACACTCTTATGAAGGGGATTGGACTGGCCCACCCACTGAAGTGGGAGGCAGTTTTTAAGGATTAGCTAAGGTGAACCGCTTGATCATCACTCGGTCCTGGTTTTATGGCTTAGGAATTTTCTTGTCTTGAGGGGTACTTGTGTTCCCATGAAATGGTTGCCTCTGTGGTGGTCTCAGTCATGTAGGGCTCTGCTTCTCCTGGAATCCAGAGGGTCACATTGTTAGAGCAATGGCTGGAGACTTCTGAGGTCAGTTGAATGCTCCTGTAAACCCCTTGTCATGGAGTCCTCAGTCTTCAAGGAAGACAATATTATATAACTTCAGTGCTAATCAACTTATTTTGCCAACTTTTAAACAGACACTTTTGATATGATTAACAAACCTGTATGCAGAAGTGATAAGGGATTTGACCCAAAGTTTTCAGGTAACAAAAGGTACAAAGTGAAGCTCATGCTTTGGTCTGCTTTAATTACATACTGAGCATCTGGAGGCCCAAGTGAAGGATCACACTTTTTAGCAAAAACTGCTTTTAAGTTCCTGACTGCCTTAGAATAAAAACACATATTACACTTGTCATAAGCAACAAGCAAAGGCCCCAGAAACCTGACAATCCCATGTCCCTTTAGTAGATTCTGACTATGTCAAAACCAAATCTACCCTTATTTTGTGAGGTGGCTTAAACTGCATTTCCTAATGTTCTTCAGACACTGCTTTGGGAAAGCTCTTTAACAGATGTACATTTATGTTGGTGCACATCTGTGTGTGCATATAAACACATACTTTGTCTCTGAGCACTTTAATCTCAGTGACTAATTATGTTTTATTTATACTACAGCAGTACATTATTCCAGCTAAGGGGCTGGAAGCCTCTCATCCAGGAGAGAAGATGAAACATGAGCCAGGGCCACTACTGGCCGACTTCCTCCCTTGAGTGTGAGCGTTCGCACAGCACCATTCACAGTGCACATCTTCTCAATGGTGCCTCTGTGCCAAGAACACAGGAACTGCTGTGCTGCCATCATCCTTGTTCTACTTCACATCAGCTCAGAAGGGCACATATCAAAGTCCCATTGTAGTTCTTTTTAGTTAAGTAACTCAAGAAGGATTTTCCAAAGCAAGGATATACATAGTTTTTAAAAATCTCACTCATTTAAAAATAAAACTGAATAGTTGGAAAATGCAAATGAGGCTTATTTATACCTTGTGCAGTGTAAACTGCAAAAAGCAGAGCTCCATAAATTGTTTTTTGGCTAGTGAGGACATAAAGATGATAAAGCCTGTTACAGGGATTAGGGGATTTACATGTATAAAAAGAACACAGAAGTATATTTTTCAAGGTTCAGAAGCCCTGCTCCAGTGCCGAGGCAACGTGCTCCAAAACTGCTAGAACAGCCTTAGAGGGAAGGAAGCAGGCTGTCAGGGAGAAAGAGAGTGGATAGATCCATGCTGTCTGCTACGAACTCTGTCCTCCCCGAGTCCATGAAGAACGGCTCTTTAGCAGCTCCTGGTGAAGTGGAGGGAAGGAGAGTATCCGTGTTCTGTAAGATAGATAAACTCTCAGCCTCTCCTGTTCTTTACATGACTGTTTCTTAATGGTTCTTTGTTCACTTCTTACTGCTGAGTCTTCAGTTAGTTTCTTTTACAGAGCAGGCTGTTTCTCACACGGAAGGAGCATCAGACAATCACTACACACAGAAGGGATCTATGTGGAATAGATGTTATGCCAGTGCATCTAAGTTTGATATTTCAGATGTTCAATTAATCAAATGCAGTTCTCTACCAGATCAGTGGATGAATGGTCAAATACTGTTTGCTTTGACACACACACCACAATCACTTGGTACTTTGCTCAGAGCCTGGGAATTGTCAGACTTTTGCAGTTTCTCCCTTGATGGCTAGCTTTGCATCATCATGCGTAGACTCAGAATATGCCATAAAATAAAATAGTAACTGTTGAGGATTTACAAAATCTATTTTGCATCCATTTTCTTAGTATTCCCAACAACTGTCAGAAGCATAAATTATGTCCAGCTTAGAAGGAAACAGACTTGGGTGTGTTACACAACTCACTCTTCATTTATCTGACTCCAAAACCCACACTGAATCCTTCCTGTCAATACTTGGTCATCCTAGGGCCAGAGATGTAGTTCAGTGGCACAGCGCCTGCCTGGCAAGTGCAATGCCCTGAGTTTGATTCCTGGTACCAAACAAAAAATTTTTGGTTTTTCTTGAATTAGAAATCCCTAGACTTTCTGTTGTTAACCATGGGTAGAATGAACAAAATTCTTCCTGCCCCAATTACAAGACAATCTTGCTTTCTTAAATTCAGGCACTAAATTACAGAAGCTTTTACCTTGTAAATTATTTGACTAGAAGACTCAGATTTTTTTTCCAGTATGGGGAATTGAACCAAGGGTCTTTGCACTAATATAGACAGATAGATAGATAGATATGTATATTTATATATATATAGGTAGATATATATCAGTAGTATATATATATATATCAGATAGATATATATCAGTGTATATATATCAGTAGATATATGCCTTCAGCACCTTTTCATTTTTTAAAATTTTGAGACAGGGTTTCCCTAAGTTGAAAGTTTTCCAGGCTAGGCTCAAACTTACAACTGCCTGTCTCAGCCTCCCAGAATTCTAGGATTACAGCTACCATGCCCAGGTAAGACTCAGAATTTTGAGGACTCACAGAGGCCACAGTATCCAGTTTAAAAAAAAATTAAGGTAGTAAAAAATTTAAGAGATCATTTGTGTGAACCAGTGTATCTCACACACACCCCCCACACACACACACACACACGTGCATACATATATTTCATACTTGGTTTTTTCTACAAATAAAAAATTTATTATTTATAGTAGCATAAATATTTAAAAATATATTGCTTGCAATTTTGGAAACTGGGAAATCTAAGATCAAGGTACAAGCAGATTAAATTTATATTGAGGAGTTCCTCCTCATAGATAGTCCCCCTCTTAAAACCATCATGTTGGGGGTTAAGCATCAGTGTAAGAATTTTTGATGACATATACTTTCAGACCATAGATACTGCTAATACTTAGTATATATTTTCCATGATTGATTCTTCTTTTTAAACTTATTTTATAATTATGAAGGCTTATTAATCCATTTGACATAAGGAGGAGCTAACTGAATAAATGTGATATATGCAGTGTTTTCAGAACCATGGTTGACATGAGAAAGAATGGTTTTTGCTTTCAAAAATTTTAGAATTTAATTGTGGAAAGAAGATACTGATATTTGAAGGTAGTAACCTATTAAAGTCATTATCTCAGCCTAAAATTTCACAGCTATTAAAATGATTTCTGAAATCACTTTCAGCTATGAAATTCTAGAAGCTGACTGTGTTCAAAACTCCATTTCAAGGGTGTAGGGAACATAAACATGGATTATACTGTAAGAAATAACCCTCATGTTTCCTTAAGAATTGCAGAGTATGGTGGCACAAACCTATATTCCTTACACTCAGGTGACTGAGGCAGGAGGATCACCTTAAGTTTGAGGCCAGCCTGAACTACACAGTCAACACTGGCTCAATTTTTAAAAATCCTAATGCAAGGGGGCATTGAATCATTAATCAGAAATAAGTATTTAAATAGATAAAATAAATGGAGGACAGAGTTTGGTGTTCCCTCCTTTTGTGCCTTTTCTTCACTGGTTAGGCACCATGAGTTAAGGCAGGGCACACATAAGACAGAAGCCAAAAGTAAAGAAGAATCCTGTCTAATTTTCATTGAACTAGTACCCACTGTTCCACAGATGAGGAAACTGAAGTTGAGTAAGGCGCCCAAGGTGACACAAAGTGCAAATTTGAACTTACAATTTCCATTTGAGACTATGATGGGAGGTGTAGATTGTCTTCCCTGGAGATAGAATATGTATGCATATTAATTGGCCGATTATTTCTGAGATTTTATGGAATCCTTCAAAAAGCTCATCTATGAACTCCTTGGGATGAAACCATCACAAAGTCCTCTTTTGGTCAATTCTTATGATCCTAACAAAAGACAAAAGTTCGGCTGGGGATACTGCTCAGCAGCACAGTACCTGCCTGGCAACCACAAAGTCGTGAGCCCAATCCTTGATAGAAAAAAGAAAAAAAGTTGAATAATAATATGTGTTGCATCATGCCTTAATGAACCAAATTAAACAACTACAAAAAACACTAAACTATAGGCAAAGAACTAAAGAAAAATATATTAAAGTCCCTGTAGATGGTTACTGCCACCTGCTGGACATATTTAGGTAAACTCCAAATCTACATTAATGTGCTACAGTATTTTAATGGTAAAATCTTCGTTGTCAAAAAAAACCCTTTGCTATCTCAACTCAAAATTCTTATTTTTCTAACCCTTTATCTTTTAATCTGAAAATATTTAACAGTTGAATGAAAATTTGTCTGTCAGAATTCAGTTAAGGCATCTTTGTCTCCCAGTCTTCCCTAAGTTTCTGACTGTGGTGGCCCCTCTTCCTCTTTGCCTCAACATGGATTTGGACTTTCATCATCTCTCACCTAAGCATCTTCTCTGCCTGCCTACTTCTCCTGTCTGCTCTGTGTGACTGTTCTCTGCTCATACCCCATGTATCCCTCAGCAGGGTCCTTTAAAACTCAGCTCCAGAGCCAGGGATTTAGCTCAGTGGCTTAAGTGCCTGCCTGGCAAGCGTGAGATCATGAGTTTGATCCCTGGCACAAAAAAAAAAAAAAAAGCTGCACCATGGCACCTTCTGTTTTAAATCCTCTAAGGGCGCCTTGTTGCTATACGATTAAATCCAGACTTCATCTCAGCTTGTATTTTTGACCAGTCTCCTTTCCTCATTCCTCCAGAATATAGGCTTTTAGGCATCTCAGGATAATCAAAGAACGAGAAAGGACAAAGTGAAAGAGGAACTTTTAAAAACAGTAATTATTGCCAGAATTTGAACTCTCAAATTTGATCCAAAGTTGTGTGAGAGGAGTGTTTGTATGTGTGTGTAAACGAGAAAGAGAACCTTTATGTGCCAGCAAACTAGGAGTTAGTTTGCAGAGCAGCAGTATGATCTGTGTGGCCCAGAAGGCTGTCCTGCACAAGTAGGTAAAGGTCGGGAACTTGACACGAGCCACAGTGGTTGACAGGACCAATCAATGGAATTTCAGGTGGCACAGACTCTCATTTTTATGAACTCTGATATAATATGCTCAATAAATCATTTCAAAAGAATGAATAAAACTTACTAAAGTTGTATTTATGGCATCTAGTGTATAGTGAGACTGTTTGCATGATGCAAGCCAGAAAACAAAACAAAAAAATTCTATGCCAAACAGACAGACATATGTGAGTATGTAAGCTTCACATCATATGTAAAGTTGATTACGAAAATTAGTTACTCCTTTATTTTCCAGTGGCTAATCAGGCCTTTTCTTTTTCATTTCAGTATTTCAATACAGAAGCTTTCAAATGAATCTCGCTACATAATTTATGAATTCTGGGAGAACAGCAGTGTGTGGAATAGGTAAGTTATGAGCAATGCTGATTTGTTTTTGTGAAACCAGGAAAAGTGCAATATAGATTATGAAATTTTCAGGCTTGTAGGAAACACTCTATTTTATTTCACCTTAAAATTTGTCTTTCCCATTACTATGAATCCCACATTTTTGAGACAGAGTCTCACTATGTTGTTCACGCTGGCCTCGAACTTGTGGCTAACATCCTGCCTCAGCCTGCCAAGTCCTGAGACTACAGTCATGTGCTATCACACCTGGCTGCTGAATCTCACATCTTATGAATTTATTTTATGGATTAGAAATCACTTCCCACTTGAAGGATAGATGTTTTGGGTACTGATTCACTTTAAGAGTTTCTTACTGATGCTTTCAAACAAGTAGAATTAGATGCAGGTTGGGGGTGTCTAAGGAACTTGAAGGTGGTGAGGGTATAGAGCTTTATAAGCTTAATAGTTACTATTTTTAAGTTAAAACTATACATAATGGCTAAGATCCTCATAACTTTTCTAAATGTCTCTAAACGCTATAAATAAAGGCAAAATTCAGGACACTGGCAAAAATAAAAGCAAATCAGTTGTGAAATTTAGAAAATGATTAACAATAAATAACAAATATAAGTAAAAAACTGACAGGAAGGGAATTTTTCTATTTTGAGGTTATACAAGCAGTTCCACATGGCTTTAAATAATACAGAAAATATAGTTCTCCAATCAAGGTTTGGGGGTATTAAATAGAACGGCGGGAGTTAATGGAACCTTTAAATTCAGCTGATACACATTTTACATTAAAATGTCATTCTGTAGCTTTAATAAGGCACTTGGAGGGATCACATCTCAGTGCCCAGTGTCATGGAGCCCTAAATTCAATCCCCAAGTTCACTGTCCAGCATCAAGTGAGAAGGGGCACTTCGTATAAAGATGAAGGCAAAATGATCCCAAAGGTACCACAGGTGTAGACTACAGCCTTAAAGACACCTAATAAACCTTATGCTTCTTAGCCTACATTTTAAGATAATTTCTATTTCATGTTATTCTAAAGGAATGGAAAAATATACAGTCCCTTTTATTGGTTATCCTTTCATCATTTCTTGCTGAAATTCAAGTATGCCTCCTATTATCTTGTGTAGAATCAGTATTCCTATTTTAAAAGGCTTTTTGCTTAATTTCTGATGACAATTACTAAGTTTTTCTTGAGTCTTTTTTAAAGCAAGATAACCATTAAAGCAAGTCTTAGAGGCACTTAACACGGACCAACCAAGACCTTGCCATCTTGACAAGTAACTCTTGTGTACTGTACTTAGAGTGTAAATAAAATTGTATAACCTTAACCTGCAATCATTTATACAGCCACCTTCAGATGAATTATAGCAAGACTTTCCAAAGAAGTAATGTGGATTTCTTGGAAACTCCAGAGCTCACATCTACTATGCTTGTTCCTGGTAATTATTCTGGGTTCACATTGCTTCTGTGTGTTTGTATCTTACCTGTGGTTTTTAAAAAACAGTATATTCTTTCCCAATAAACATTATCAGTGATATCCTCTGTTTCTTTATATATTTAATAATTTGGAGTTTGGGAAAGGAAAAAGAGATTTATTCTTTTGCCTTTAGTCTCTATTTGGCCCCATTTATATTCCTGGCTATGTTAAATATATTAGAAGTTTGCTGGTTTGACTTGTACAAGTCAAACTGTAGTATTTCAAAACATCTTCCAATTCCTTACCATAATGAATTTAGTACATTGAATACAATTTGAAATAAATGACTGGATGTTGACTACAATTATGTTAGACATAGTTTCTTACAACAGCTGTTCAAATAATATTTATAATTGAAGGAGAGTGGAGACTGTGTTGAAATAAAATTGTCTAAGAAATCTGGCCTGACCAAAGTTTAAAATAATTGAGAACCCTCTACCTATTTATTTACCAGTAAATACATATTTTTACACAGTAGTAAAATGCACTTAACCCCAGGCTTAGTGATGTGCTGTCTATTTGAGTTGCACTTCTAAATAAGCATTGTAATGAAAGCTAAAAGGGTACAAAGTAAAAACACAATCCCTACATATAAACTGCCATCTGTCCAGTTTGAAAGGAATACTTGCAAACTAAATGTTTGCAGGGGAAAAACAGTTCATGGAATAAAACAGTTGCCATTCAAAACAATATAGGTTTAGAGAAGTGATCACTTTCCTAATCTATGGATGAGGTCTCAAATTCAAGGTTGACAATGTCATTATGCAGGTATTTGAAGAGTAATCTGGAGTCACTGAAAATTTTAAGAAAAATGATGACATGCTGTAATTGACAGGAGGGACAAAGGCTGACATTATGCACTGAAGAGAAATTAACCAGGAAAAGCCAGGGAAGAAAAGCCCAGGAACTAGGAGCTGGCCAGAGAGTTTGGGACTCTAACCACACTGACATGAAGGTTGAGCCATGGGTTTAATAAGTATGTAAGAATAAAATAAGAAAGCCTAGGAAAATGCCTTTCTATAAAAGGTTGATTCTCAAAAGCCTCCTTTATTATTAAGGACACTGAGGGCCACTATTCACAAATCAGTGCAATTACTTAAATACAAGATGACCAAAAATTGCATTTTTAATTTTATAAGATAATGTAACAGAAAATATAAAAACAAGTTTTATCAAATTTACTCAGCACAATCAATTGATTGAAATGATTCCTGCTTGAATGACACGGGGTAAACTGCTTAATTGTTAATAATCGGAGTATCAAAAAAGGGAAATGCAAGGTAACAGCACTCCTTGGGGGCACTAAAAAATGCTACTGAAAATTGAATTTGTTAAGATTGCCATTCAAAAAGTTTGAATATAGTGATAGAAATTTTAAACTACAGTAGATGTTGATGGATTGGAGAACAAATAGATGAGGAAGTAAATTCTAAAATTAAAGCCAGATGAGGGGACAGGAAGATCTAGTGTAAAAACATTCAAGCTGGCTGACTTGCGCCTGAGCCTAAGCTCTAACTGTATATTTACTCTAACTCTTCAGGACATATTTGTCTGGCCCCAGAGAATCGTAGTCTTGTAGAATTTCTCTGCTTTACAGCTCAAACTGAATCCACAAATAAGAAAACAATGAATATGGTTGGAAATTTCTATTGGTTCACAATTTGACTCATACAGCTTTATATCAGCAGGTACCATAGCTTAAGGCAAGTTACAGCTGACAGCAGTTAGCAGGTTATTAAGAAACAGATGTCTGACACTGCTTTCAATCTGTTCATTCAAGAAAGTTTTACTCAGCTAACACTTCTAAGTAGGAAGAAAAGGCCCAGAGTATAAATTCTATACATGCAACAGCTTGTATTCATAGAATGCAGGAAGATGAAACTGATGGCTGTCATATATCCATATGATTTTCAACACCATTTTATTAAGCAGCTTTGTGTATTTTTGTGTTTTATGATTGTAAAGGTTAAAAAGTAAAACAAAAATACATTGAGGTCTAAAACAAAAAATCTTTTTAAAAAACAGCTATTACATTTAGAAACACAGGATGGGTAAGTTTTTAATTCAGAAATTAAAAATTACCTAAGATACATCTCAAAAAATGAAGCAATTAAGCCAGACTACATCTTATATAAAATATAAACTGAGATATATTACTATAATTCTCAAATTAAAAAAAAATAAATAAAAGCATACTGGAATACAGCAACCTGGGCCCATTAGCCATCATGAACCATCCAACCAGAGGTGAGAACTCCATTTGTGGTAGAATATCTCCTTGGATAAGAGGCCTGTGTTTATATGAAAAATGATACACAAGAAAGTTAGTTCCTAGGGAGTATCCATGTACCTACAAGAGTCTTGAGATTATCCTTCTTTATAGCTGAGTAGCTTTCAAATGTATAGAAATATGGTATCTTTTTTATGCATTCTGTGGTTGATAGGTAAGTTACTCCCGTTCTTTAAGTCCCTATTGCATATCCCTAGTATAAAAACCTGAAGCAGTTAGTGGGATCCAAAATGTACAATAGATATTGTAAAAGAGGAGGAAATGTCTAAAAAGGGAAGGTGTTAGCCATTGTTAATTTCCTATTATCCTGAAGTCCTGTATCATTTTTAGTGTTTTGTATTGTTTGGTGTTATTCTGTTCTGTTTATTATGTCTGATGGTATGGGCAATTATTTTGAAGATAACAAGATAGCCATGGTTGATTTCCTGTTATCTTGTTTTGAAGTCCTGTGTCGCTTTCATTGTTTTGTTCTGAATGGCTTTATTCTGTTTCATTTTGTTTGGTTTTACTCTCTGTAAAATAAAAAAGTAAGTTCCTATTGCCAACAAGTTACTTAAGACACTTTCTAAGCAAGTTTTATTCCTTTGGATTCCATTCATCCTTTCCATTTGTCCATTTATCAATCCCATGAACTCTACTTCTCTACTGTGGTTGTCTTTCAGATATTTACATCCACTGAAAAATTTTCCCAGTATTAAATACAGATATACTAAAGTATTATTCACAACACATCCATCTGATTATATCTAATGTTGCTGAAATCTCTACGTAGAAGTAGCATATATCTATTTCCTAACTATTGTTTATAATCTCCTTAACAAGATGAGCCCCATCCATATATAACAAAAATCTTGAACTACAACATGCCCAAAGATAAGGTACACAAAACAATCACATAGGAAGAATGCAGTCTATTTCAAATAGTCTTAAAATGGTGACTAAAAGATAATGCAGACTAAAGGTGGGGCTAAGTGCCTTTTTACAATTTGAATTTTCTTTGTCCAGAAAATTTTCAGTATCTCAAAAAAATGTCTTTCTCTTTTCAGCTTCATGGTGGATTTTGAACAACTAGATATTCCTAGACATTTTCTTCATGACTTCAAGTTCAAAACAAATGTTCTTATCTAAAGTGTCAATTAGAAAATTTCTCTGTGGTTGTTATCTTGTGGTTGTTAATCTATTGCGTACTTTTGTTTAATATATTTATTCTAAATGCACTCTTTTAAAAGTATATTGTACAACTCTATCATGCGTGTGAATTTTAGCTTAGTTTTCAAAGGTCACTATTCTCAGTATTTGATGCACATTGCTTTGCTACATTGTTACCAACCTAAAACATTTGGTAACAAAACCCTGTGATAAAACTGTATACATAGGAAAAAACAGTGAAATTATGCAGAAAAATATTTAAATGAAAATTCTTAGAGTGTTACTTCATAGGACAGATTTTGTAGATAAACATTGGGTGTTTTATGATAATAGTAACATCTTTTGTGAATGAAACTCATACTTCAATAACACATACACTGAACACACAATCCTGTGACTATTCTCTTTTTATAAAATAACCTTATTTGTAACCTATCTCTATCCAGTTGGTTTTTCACAGAAGAACAATCCTATGATAAGTTAGGGTATGACACAGTAACACTATTCTAATCATTTATTTGTGCCACAATTATCTTTAAATTAAATGTGAAGCAAATAAGAGACCTTTATTTTAGGGAAATTTAGCTCAAGTTTTATAGCACGTAAGATCCAGGTAGCTAACATGCCCTATGAGGACTAGGCATCTGCATTTGAGTAATGATTTCAAAATATAAGACCTTAAAAATAAGTTTTAACCCAAATCAATAAAGAACTATAAAACAAGCACAAAATCTCAAAGCAGAAAACACTTAACTTCCAATATCCACATTAAAGTGACTAAAACTATGTTCCTTATATATTTATATATAAAGTAAGGAACATAAATGAAATGAAATGTTTTTAATAAAATAAATTTTTACTATTTAGAACCCCTGCTACTAAAAGTACAATTTACAACAAAGAAAGAAATTTGTTGCCATATAGTGAAAATTCCTCTGAAACCATCCATTTTCAGTGAAAAACACTGTGAGAAAACTATTTTTTCACTGTTAGAAAACTCAGAGGAAAAAGGAAATGAACTAAAATTTTATTTCATAAATGTAAAATTTGACAAAATATCTTCTCAAACTTATGGAATATTAACTTATATTAAATTAATATGGAATATTAATTTTATTATCCCTTTGTATACTTTCATTTTGCATTTAGACTAAATAAAATTAAATGTTTTCATACCTTCTTTTAGACATAAGTATTAAATTCCGACACAGACTCTGTGTGTGTGTGTGTGTGTGTGTGTGTGTGTGTGTGTGTGTGTTTCTTGGTCACTTCTAAAGATGACAAGCATTTTGAAGCAACACCTGGCTCAGTACTTTTAATATATATACAAAACAGAGAACAACATTTATGGAGTTGTACACTGATTATTCATACAAGCTATACATATGTACAAAGGCAAGCAGGTAAGAGTCTTTGCAGTCTCACTCTGATTACACATAGTAAGAAAGGATCAGACTTCAAAACCTACAGGACTTCCAACATAAAAACTCTTCTTGGAAACAGTTATAAATGTTTTCAAAAGTACAACTTTTGTCAGTCTTCTACTTCTTTGGTTGGTCTATTTCAGCATCCAATTCTAAAAAGCATATTAAGTCTTTTGGGTACAAGGCAATTTATAAAGGAACTTGACAGAGTGACTAAAAACAGGATTCTGCCCAGTAACAGGACTGAATGGAAAAGCTCTTTGAATTGCAAATTGGAATAAGTTCTATCATATCTTTTAAACTAATACCAAGTGAACTTAAGAATAGGCAAATCATGAGGCAAATCAATTTAATTTATGGTAATTCTGACCCCAGGTCTTATACACATATTTTGTGTATGTTTATGAGAGTATGTGCTTACGAATGTGTGTTTATACACACATGTGCACGCACACACACACACATTGGAATCTATAGTGAAAAAGGAAAACACTAGGGCAAATAATTGAAAAACTGAGCCTTAGTGTAAACATCCCATTTTAAAGCAATCAAAATATTTACTTAAGAAATTTATAGGTAATAAAAGTGTTTTTCCCTGTATTAAAAAAAATCTTGTTTTCTGAGAAACACAGCATTGAAGAAGAAGACACTAAAAGCCAAGATGGAAAAGCGTCCACCAACTAAAAAGTGAATCTGGATAACAAGCCCAAAAGTCAGTGAGAAAAAAAGGTACTGGTTTCAGGACTTTACATGAAAAATAAGCTTTCTGTCAAGAAATGACCTTGAATGTCTTGCCAATAGATTTAGGGATCCGAAAGAATGAAATAGCGAGCGTTTATACTTATCTTTACAATAGCAATTTTTTTACACTAAGCTGAAAAAAAATATTTTTTTAATAGTAACACCCACAGTTAAAACTTGCAGGAGGATTACTATATAACATTTCTAGGAATTAAAAGTTTGAACCTCAAACTTGTTTATCTACATATGTTCTTGTTATAAGAAACTATAGAACTGAAACTTAATGCACCTCAATTATATGCACATGCCTAAATTTTTCCTTTTATAAATAAAAATATCAGTTTTATTTTGCAATTGCTCAACTTATGTTTATATAAGCTGATTAGTGTCAGGAATATCAATTATTTTTCAACTTCAGTTTCTTCCACTGCCATTTTTTCACAATGTCAGTCTCCTCTAGTAATTAAGACCAGTGTTTATTATCAAAAACCTAGAGACCAATCAATCATATATTTGCAAAGAAATGCCTATTTAAAAATTCTTTCTACTGTCATTGACAACTATATATTCAATATCCTGAATCACTCTATACCTCTAGAAAGAACATAATGATCTGCTCAAGAGCTAGACTGAAATCAGTGGGAGTTAGTAAAGGAACTTTTAAGAGCAAGGAGAAATTATGTACACTGTAGAAAATACTTTATAATTGAGAATCTTTATAACTTACATTTCTATTCCATCATTACAACTCGTGAAAAACAAAAAAAAAAATTGCAAGTAGCATGCAACTTATGAATAGTCTTCTCACTTCACTAGCCAAATTCCTATTTTCCAGTGTTTTGCAGGAAACTGTTTACACAGCTAATTAGAAAATTCTTTATAATTTAAAATATCTCTTTCTCATTTTAGGAGAAGCCTAATAATAGCCAACCATCAAAACTTAAAATAAATTGAATTGTCACAATTACAGTTACTGTTACTAGGTCCACTTTATTTGCTGGTGTTCAAAATATAAAACAAATAATTCATTATCTTCAAATTCATCTGTTCTTAAAATACTACTTAAAACTTTGGTTGTTTTCCTGTAACAAAAAAGAAAGAATTGATTTATCAGATCAATTAGTTGAATTCAGTTTTTACAAATTCTCAAAACAAATACTGTGAATCTGCTTAGTGTTTACACATCTAAATGCATGTTACTATAGAAACTATTAAAGTGAAATTGTCAACAAAAGTTCTTCTGTGTCAGCAAACCTGTAATTCATTTTTAAATACATTAAAGTGTAGTTCAACCTCTTGTTCTGTTTTTGTGGTACATAGTTTTATTCATGTTATTAATACATAAAGCAAAAGTAAACAATTCTAATGTATGTTCTAAATAAAGTACGTGGCATTTATTTACAAAATAAAGTGTCATAAACTAGAAAATGTGAACATGAAAATATGACATTTTATATAGCATGGCAGTTTATATTTATTCTTACAGACCAAGGATTATATATCCCTATGATCATTGAACAGATAAGAAAATTCAAGTATCATCAAGTACATTTCTTCCTCATTAAAATACTGCTTTGTGAGAGGTATTATGAAAACATTTGAATTCTTAACTTAATTAATTTTTAAAAACAACTGGCTAGGAGCATCTTGAGTGAGTTTAAATTATGAAATACTAATATGTTATAATATTATGAAATAGTAATATAACAATATAGAAAAATGTTAACTAAGCAAATAAATTCTGTGGATTTCTAAGTGTTGACATTCCCAAAATGGAAATAAAAGATGGTATTCTGTAGCTCACATTTGATACATTCTTAACAGACCTACATTCTGAGTTTCATTTCAACACAAACTTGCTTACCTTTAACTGCACAAAATAATGTTTATTAAAACTCATAAAGTAAAATTCCAGCCAAGTGTTAAGACAGATCATAAAAAATATAAATCATAATGAGCAAAATAAGAGATTAGTATCATCCTAAGCACTGTCATGTGTACTGTATTTAATCCTTAGCATCAGAGGTTATCATTTTTACCTGCAATTGCAAAACTGACTCAAGAAAGGTTTAGTGACTTGCCCACATATGAACTACCAGTACACAAAGTTGAGCAACAATTACAACCCAAATCAGAAGCCAAAACGCATGTACTTTTCAGTACTCCACAAGATAAACATTTATTGTGTATATTTACTTGGATGGAATTTGATGGGGTGACACAGGAATACAGAGTTCAGAATAGGAAAGCCAAATTTAAGAATAAAAAAGATGACTTGTTTAGCTGTTTTAAAACTAAATAAATTGAACAGAGAAGCCATTAACAGATGCTTTATAGAGAGATTTCAGAGAACCATACTTTCAAGAAGTATTACTAGAATAACTAGATATATGCATAGAAAAAATAAAACTTGACCTCCACCTTGTATGATACAGTAAAATAAATTCAAGGTAGATTACAGAACTTCATTGAAAATCAAAACAGAACTTTTAAATATTGGATGATATCTTTATGATGTTTTACTGAAAAATATTTCATAACAAAAATATAATTTCTATTATATTTATTAAATAATAATTATTTTATAATAACTAGTTTTACTGCACATTTGGATTTTTGTGGTTTTCTGGATTACTAATATTTTGCAATAAGAGTCTATGGGTAGAATTAAAAATGTTAAAGACAAACATTTGGAATACAGTATTACAATACAAAATCAGAAAACTACTTACTAGTGTTTGAACTACAATGGGATGATCAGGCAGAAAGTCTGGTTTTTTTCTGCAGATGGAAACACTTGAGAGCTTCAGTAGGAAATCTCTGCTGTATTTAATTCTCTCTATAAATATAAAACATTACATTACTTATGCTACAAAACATAAAATAAAGCCAGGATGGTGGTGCACTCCTGTAATGCCAGTACTCTAGAAGGCTAAGGCAGGGGGATCCACATTTGAGCTCAGCCTGGGCAACTCAGCAACTTACTGAGACCATGTCTCATATTTAAAAATAAAGGGCTAGGGATGTAACTCAGTGAAAAAGCCTTGAGGTCAATCAATTAATTAGGCCAAAGCTCAAGAAACTAGGCTGGGTCACATTTTGACTCATTTTTTTACTGGAAGTCCTTGAAATCTCCATTATTTCTAAAATGATGAGTAAGTGTCACTGGCAGACATCACCCTGGGCAGGGATTGATGTAGTTTTTGTTGGACCCAGTTAGTTCTCTTGAGAGTAGATGTTCTAATAAGAAGAGATTAGGACACAGACACTCTCAAAATGAAGGCCATGTGAAGACACATGAATAAGGTAGTTGCCTACAGGTCCAGAAGAGAGGCCACAGAAGAAATCAATATCATTCAGGAGGAGCTAAAGATGGCTGATCAGTGAACAACAAAATACAAAGCCTCCTGGGAGAAACAACTCATATGCCAGAATAAAACATCCTGGAGAGATATAGACAGAGGGAGATGGATCCTTTTGACACAGGAAGAAATTAAAACGTAAAAAAGCTTGTCAAACACGCAGTCTCCAGGCTACAATTGCAACAGCTAAAATTACCCGACACAGCATTTTCACTGTGACCTGCCAAGTTTGCACTGGCCTGAATTCACAAATTCGCGCCAGCCAGAAGAGCCACACTATCTCGTTCTCGCTGCCACTCACAGAAGCCACAGCCTTGCTTAAGTCGGGGGTTGGTGAGCCCAATGGAGAGCGGAGCCGGCGAAAGGATCTTCATTAATCCACAGTTCAGTGCTGAGAATAAGACGCCCCTGACACGGGAAGGGTGTGACCAAATGGGAAACATGTTGGAATCAGGCAGGAGGAGCCTGAACTGGGAGCCACAGTGACTTCAGTTGGTTGCTCCCTCCCCAGAGCAGATTCATGGGATTTGCTTGGACTGCGTCACGCCCCTGGCCAGGAGCCAATAAGCCGTCCCAAGTCGATTCTCTGTGCCCAGCATGCATTAACCTTGTGAAGGCCCCTGAAGTTTGGCTGGACTGGTGGGGAGGGGCCGGCATATGGAGCTCCTGCTCACACCTCAGTGACAAGAGCAGGCTGGAGAGGGCAGAGGTCCTTCGCCAGCGTGCTTTGGAGAAACCGTGGCCAACAGGGAAGGAGGCTGGGACCTCCTCTATACACCTGTGTGGAGGAAGCCAGGACCATGACAGGAGAGGCAAGAGGAGACCCCCAGCCCAGAACCCTGAAAGCACTGATATAGGAGAGGGAAAAACAAGGGAGACTGAGGGCAGTAAACAAGCAACATCAGACATGGCTTCAATAGATAGATGTTAAGAGATATCTTCGAGACCTTGTAGAAGAGCTCAAAACTGAAATATTAAATCAGGTAAAGCAAGATATGAGTAGAGTAATAAAAGAAATGCTAAGAATCTCTCAGGATGACACAGACAGAAGAAGAGTGGAACACAAAAAAAAGGAGAGAAACATTCAATAAAGAATATAAAGAAAATATAGAATACATGAAACATATTCAAAGAGGAAATTAAAAACTCCATTGAAAGCTGGCAAAACTCCTTAAAAGAAACTAAGGATAGACTATCAAAACTTGAAGACAAGTTTGCAATGTGTGAACATGAAAGGAAAGATCTCTTAAAAATAATAAGAAAACAGGCAGTAACAATATAAAGGCTAGAAGACAAGAGAATCTATAATTTAAGAATAAGAAATGTGAATGAAGAAGCAGGAATGCAAACAAGTGAATTACAAAGGCTATTCATGGAAATAATTAAGGAAAACTTCCCAAGCATGGGAAAAGAAAATGACATTCAGTTATGGGAGGCATACAGAACTCCAGCCACCTACAACCAAAACAGAGCTACACCCAGATATATAATAATCAAGATACCAGAAATTCAATATAAAAACAGAATATTAAAAGCCATCAGAGAAAAGAAATACATTACCTATAAAGGTAAGCCCATCAAGATCACGGCAGACTTCTAGACACAGACTATCAGATCAAGAAGAGCTTGGAGCCAAGTATTCCAAGCCCTGAAAGAAAATAACCTCCAGCCCAGATTGATGTACCCTGCAAAACTTTCAGTAGAAATTAATGGAGAAACAAGATGCTTCCAAGACAAAGAGGAACTGGGGGAGTTTGTGACCACCAATCCAACCCTACAGAGAATACTGAAGGACATTGTAGAGTGAGAGAAAAAAAATACCAGGATTTTAGGAACAGTGGCAGAAAGGCCTCAATGAGCAGGGCAGGCAGTAGAATGAAGGAAAAAACTAGACAAAGGCAGAAAAATAACATAGCAGAAATGAGGCAGAGAAGGATGGCTAGAATCTCTAACATAGATAGCCTTGATATACTATATTGTTAATAGTGTACCAGGATTTAAAACTCACATTACTCATACCACTCTGCTTAGATGTATTATATTCTGTTCCAGTCATTCTACCTGTACTAGATTTGAGGGTACAGACAGTTATCCCGAAAATAACAGGATACAGTATGGTAATCATCCTTGATTTCCTATTAACTTAATCTAAAGCTCTATATAACTTACACTGTTTTACCATAACTGATCATAATCAAATCTGGTTTGTTAGATCGCTGTTTTGTATTGATAGATTTTATTCAAAACTGTTATGATTGATAGTATCAAGTCTGAGAGTATAGTCAACTGCACTGAAGATGACAATCACTAGAATATCCACTCTAGTTTAATTATTACCTGCCTTTGAAGTTTTATACTGTCTACAATGTTTTATTTTTACTAATATTGTTATGTACTTCTATATTCAATTATATTGCTATATTCAATTATGCCTGATGATATAGACAATTCTATTGAAGATAATAAGAAACAACACAGTAATCACTGTAGATCTCCTTGTACTGTGGTTTTATATAACTTTTTGGTTTCATGTCTTTATAGGAATTTGTTTTGTTTTGTCTTGCTATGTTTTGTTTTTCCTAATACAGAAAGGATAGAAATACATGTAGAGACTCATGCATGAATAGCTGTTTACAGTCTCACTGTTTGAATATCTACTTTGTATGCTTTCATTTTGTAACTTGAACAACTATTTCAAAGAGGACAATATGTAATTTATTGACTAGTGATTTCTTATTGTTTATCTTTTTTTTGAAATTCTGTATTATCTCTTACCCTTTACATTTTTTTTCCTCTTTAAATAAAAAAATAATTAAATAAATAAAACGAGTAAAGTATATTCAAAAGAAAAGAAGGAAAAGCTTTGGAAAGCATCTACCACCTCTAATTTTCCATTTACATGGAAAGGAAGCCAAGTAAATAAGGAAAAATGCAAGAAAGAATTGTTTGATGAAACTGCTAATGCAGGACTTTTCTTGACTTCAGGTCTAGTAAGATGATTCTATATCATAAAGTATAAGAAGAGTAATATCTACTGGTCAATTCAGGACCTCCCAAAGTGGAATTTTAGTCAGCCTATCTAACCTCAATCAATACTAAAAATTAATATAATCAAAACAATTTTAATTTAAGAATCAATTATATATCTATTGTCTGTTGAAGACTATACTAGATAAAGGCAAACAAGATCCAAGACAAAGCCCTTATATTCAAGTGTAACAATGATTCAGATACAGTACCTTCTGATCTCTTATAAATGACAGAAACTGTTACAGTATTTTTAAAGTATAGTGGAATAATACTTTTGCAAAGAAAAGAACTGGCACTGAGGCTATAGCTCAGAGGTAAGAGTGCTTGCCTAGCATGCAGAAGGCCTTGAATTTTATCACCAACATTTCCAAAAAAAGTCAAAAATATTAACTGGCAACTCAAACTCCCATATCCAGTGTGTGTTGGTGGGGAATTCTACTACAGTGCACATAAAGGTATATACAGATGAAGGAAAGCTCAAAAAGTAATCACGTATAGATGAAAGTGTGACTCTATTTCAAGAAAATTTTATTTACAAAAATAGGCACTAACAGAGTGAATTTAAAAAGAGGACCTTATTACATGCTCTTCACCAGCAATAATGTTAATTATAAAGACACAATGAGCCTGAAATTACATGTATATAAAAATGATATACTGTGCCAAGAATAATAAGGCTGTGGTGACTATTTTAGATTCAGACAAAGAGACATTTATCAATGTTTTGTGTTACCAAGTTTTGAAATACAGAAAGCAAAATTTATTGAAATAAAAGGTCAGGAATTTAGCTCAGTGGCATAAGCACCTTCCTGGCAAGTGTGAAGTCATGAGTTCAATCTCCAGTACTATATATATATACTGTATATATATATATATATATACAGTATATATATATATATACAGTGTATATATATATATATATATACAGTATATATATATATATGGACAATATATACATATACAGTACCATATATATATATATATATATATATATATATTTATATGAGGAAGTAGACATTTCCACAATACCAGCATGTAACATAATAACCTATTACTCAGCAATTGATAGCATTAGACACAAAGAATGGTAAAAAGATGAATTTGAACATTATCAACCACTTTGATTTCACTAACATTTATAGACACTACATTGAAAACTGCAAAATACACTCTTCAGGTAGTGTACAGTAAACAGACTATAAAACAAGCCTCGATAAGTTTAAGAGGCTTAAAATAATATTGACTGTATTCTCTAACAAAACTAAATTACAAATCAATGATAATTTTAAAAGAATCTTGGAAATTAACACATTTTCAAAAATTCTGTAAGGTTAAAATAATAAGGATATTAAAAATATTTCAAACCAAATGACAGTCAAATACATTATGTTAAAACTTATGGACTACACCTAATACCTGGCTTCTTCAAGGGAAATGAATTCTTATTGGAAGAGTCAAAGTTCATTTGTGTTATTATAACTGAATACTTGATAGTAGGCAAAATAGAAAGAGAAGATGTCTATTTGTGTAATTCTCATGGCTGGAAAGTCTAACAGCATAGCACTTGGCAAAGGTTCCCTGGCTGCACCGTAACATAGCAGGTGACATCAAATAGCAGGAAATTAGCATTGGAAGGACACAGTGGAGATTCTGGGATCACTTTAACAACCTTTTTTCTCAACTGTTCTCTAAAGGGACAGTATTAATCCATTTTTAAAGACCTACTCACCATTTTTTAAAATGAAAACAATAAAAACAATGATACAGAATTTCAAAACAAAATAACAGGAGATTAATGATGGTTTATATATTGGCTATTGTTATCTTCAAATGAGTTGCTCAAATTGCAAGATACAGGTATGAAAAAATAAACAATGAAATCACAAACTGGTTTTTTTTTTTTTGATGAACTAATAGGGATTAGTAGTATAAAGGCTCCATCACTTCAAATAGCATTATACTGGCGAATTAAGCCTGAACATGAGTTTTGAGAGGGACAAAGCACTTTGGGACAACTTGTTAGACTATAAAATAGACTTGATAAATTTAAAAAGATTAAAATTATATAAAAACTATCCTCTCTATTGACTACAATGGAATGAAACTAGGGGTCAACAACAGAAAACTGGAAAATTTACAAATATGTGCAAATTAATCTACACTGTTAAATAATCAATAGAACAAAGAACAACAGGGGATTCAGAAAACACACACAAATGAAAACAAAGTCACTAAAACTTATAGGATGTAGTAGAAACAGTGCCTGGAGAACTTCACAGCTACACAAGCTAAATTTAAAAAGGAAAAACTGACCTGTAATGTCAGCACTCTGGGAGGCTGAGGCAGGAGGATTATAAGTTTGTGCCAAACCTGTTCAATTTAGTGATTAGCAACACCACATCACAAAATAAAAAACAGAAAAACAAAAAAGACTGGGGATGTAGCCCAGCTTGAAAGTTCTAGGTTCAACCTCTAGAACTACAAGAAGGGGAGGGGGCTTATCAAATTAAGTATCTAACATTACACAATAAAAAACTAGGGGAAAAAAAGCAAACTACATCAAAAGCAAGAAGAATGCAGGACATAATAAAGATGAGAAGAGATAACTAAACTATATAATATAAAAATAAAACCAAAAGTTTTAAAAACTATTAGCTCTAAATAAATAGATAACCTTATCTTGTTCTTGATGTCAGGAAGAAAGCATTCAGTCTTTCATCATCAAGCATGACATTAGTGGTCCATAGATCCTTTATCATGAAAAAGCAGTTCTCTGTTACTCACTTATCAAGCACTGCTTCTCATTAGCTAAGACATTTTATCAGGAAAAGGTATTGAATTTTGTCAAATGCTTTTTTTCTGCATCAACTGAGATGTTTATGTGTTTTCTGACTCCCATTTTGTTGATATATATTATTGATTTTCCTACTTCACAAAACTGAACCAGTATACCAGTTCAACTTTTTACATGATATATAAAACACAGAAATTAATTTTCATTTTTTAAGGTCTTGTTATTCTATTCTATCCTTTAGAGCTGTCAAATTGATACACTAACATGAACAAAAATAAACCTAAAAATAGAATAGAATTTATTTTATACATAGGTGTATAGCAAAGCAACAAAGTAATATTAATCTTATATGGATAATAATGATGGATGTGATGAAATTTGGTGAAACTTTACCTTTTTTAACTGGAGACTGATGTTGCTGCTCTTCATTAAGACCTTGAGAAAAGGCTTGTTTTCCATTTACCTTACACTGCTGGGCAAGAAGGAAATGTATGTTTTAATTCAGGGGTTTTTAATTCAGGGGGGACTTTTTATTTTAAAGAGAACAAAACACAAGAGAACAGAACAAAGCAAATCACAACAGAACAATGTAAGTAACATAGCACTTCACAATAAGACAACTGGATATTAACGGTAGCTACAATGTCTTCTTTTCTTTGAAATAGTAAAAATTTCATATAACCTGCTATTACCACCCAGAAATGTTTTCCTAATAACTAAAATATTACTCAAGGAATATTTGGGACCAAAGGATACATACACATTATAAGTTTGCTTATTAAAAATAAAAATATGTGAAATATATTTAAATATATCTGTAAAAATTTTTTGCTGTGACTGTAATTTTTTGAGGGATAACATAGGACCAAAGATAATTATATAGACCTGAAGATAAATAATTTCAAATAATTTCAAAGTTCAAAGCTACTTTTATACATTTTTATTCACAAAAATCTGCAAGAATACTAGAAAATTCAGGGTTTTTTAATCTATGAAGTAGACTTTGATGTCTGCTTATAACTGACATGGATAGTTTCAACCAATACCTCAGAAATAGAAAAAATGAAAACTAGCTCATCCAATGAAGCAAAAAAAAAAAAAAACCTGAAACACTCCTGAAGAGATAGAAACCTTTAGCCAGAATTTTCTGAAGGTCCATCTTTATTGTGAGATTCATTAAACTAATTGGATGACATTTTTAAAATCATTTAATTCCCATTCTTCTGACTCTAAATTTATGCAAAAATATTGTGATTACAATTTAACTTCCCATAAATCTCCTTACAGAGAGAAAATGTATCAGTTATAACAAGAGAACTCAAAGGATAAAATAGCAAGGTTACTCATAAAATAAGTCTTTTCTTATTTTATATGTAAGTATCACAAATTTGATCAATACAATATACTTCTAAGAGATGATCTCATTTTTGAACTAGGAAAAATCAATTTTCAAACAGTCCCTGACTATGGTAATTAGTTAAGGTTGATTTCTTTAGATACATCTACCCTGAAAAAAGTGAACATCTTTACTCCAAAAATAACTTTACTAGCACATTGTGAACCATTCCTTAAATTTCTGCAAATTCTACCAAAGTAACACTGTCTAAATTCAGAAAGACTAAGACACAACAGAAACTAAGAAGATATTTCTCTACTATTGAGATATAAAATAAGCCATCAAAAAATCAAGTCATTAAACAATAAATGTAATACATCACATAAACAGAAGCAAGGACAAAAAAATCACATGTTCAACTCAATAGATGCAAGAAAAGCCTTTGAAATCCAACACCCTTACATGATAAAAAAAAAAAAACAAACCTGAAGAAAACAGGTATAGAAGAACTTCCCCTTAACCTGCTGAAAGCCATTATGACAAAACTACTGACAACATCATACTAAATGGGAAAAAACTGAAAGCATTTCCTCTAAATCAGGAACAAGACACAGATGCCCACTATCACTATTCTTGTTCAATATAATACTGAAAAATTTAGCTAGAGAAATTAGGCAAAAGAAAGAATTCAAAGGGTTATATATAAAAAAGAACGCAAACTATGGTTATTTGTAGATGACATGATATTTTACCCAGAAAAGGCAAAGAATTCCATCAAAAGACTCCTACAACTAATAAATGAATTTAGCAATTTAGCAGGACACAAAATCAGTGCACAAAATTCAATAGTGTTTCTGTACACCAACAATGAATTGACCCAGAAAGAAATTAGGAAAATAACACCTTTCACAATACCCTTGAGAAAAATTAAATATTTGGGAATTAATCTAAAAAAGGAAATGAAAGAACTCTATAAGGAAAACTACAGTGTTTTTGTTTGTTTGCTTGTTTTTGATACCAAGGGTCAAACTCACAACATTGAACTTACCAGGCAACTGCTTGAGCCACTGAGCTAACTATGGTATTCTTAAAAAGATCAAAGAGGACATCGAAAAATGCAAAGATATGCGCTGTTCCTAAATACACAGAACTAATATTGTCAAAATGGCCATACTATCAAAACCTATATATAGATATAATACAATCTCCAACAAATTACCAACACCACTACTCACAGAAGTAGGGAAAATAAATCCTAAAATTTATACGAAACCAAAAGAGACCCAGAATAACAAAAGCAATTCTGAGCAACTGGAGAAAAAAAAAAAAAAGAGTCATCAGAATTCCAGATTTCAATTTATATTACAGCGCTGTAATGAATGTAACTTAAACAACGCAACTTAAAACCATAATGTCAAGTGAAATAAATCAGAGACACAAGCATAAATATCCCATGGCTTCTCTGATGAGAACCCAAAGTATAAAGAGTAAAACTAAAGATATGAACAGCAAACATCTACTTACAAAACTAAAAAATATCAACTAATAGTTTTTAAAATTTTTAAGTAGATACAGAAATTAGGAAATATTAAATATACTAGTTTTCTAAAACTATTCTTGTTAATTAACTATAATGGACATTTTAAGAATAAGTAATATATCTGAAAATTTTAAGATTTCACTAACTTTATAGCAATTACTTGAATGAAAAACATGGTTCGGCAAATGTATGTAACACATACTATTTTTTAAAAATTTCTCTTGCTGTACTTTCTGTCCATTTCTAGTCTCCCTTCTTATTTGCAACTGTCTTTCCATGTCATATTATCTATCTTTAGTTTTTAAGCTGCATTCATTTTTCTATAAATTACTCATATATACCCCTTTTATAGTATAGTATTCTACTGTATGTAAATGCCATATTTTCTTTATCCATTCATCTGTTGATGGACTAATACACCAAGATGCTAAGATCATGATAGAACATAAAACTCTACTTTTTATGTTTGCACATCTTAAAACTTCAAAATGCTGATTAAATACACTTATAAAAGCTTTATAAAATGATTACATGTTATTTCATTTCTTTATCATAATCATAATCATAAGAAAAAGACAGGTATGAATGCCATGCTATGAGCAATGAAAGTACAGACAGGGAAGGTATGGTGAGCAATCCAAAATACACAGATAAGAGATAGTTAAGCTAGTGTTTTTCCCCCAAGATTTGCATTTGGTTTTAAAAGTACTAACAAAAACAAGCAATAAAAATGGGAACAAGGCATGCTTCTGTTTGTTTATTACAAGAATAAATAAATATCATTGTGTCAAGGGACAGATCTGGGCCAACTTCAGATATAATTACTAGACACATATCTTAAAATAACTATTCACATAATTTGATACAGAAAGTAGTTAAAGACCAATCATGTTTCCTCTTTCTAGTTTCACAGGAATATCACATTTCTCAGTATTTAATTTAAATTGGAGGATGTGATTTGTTCTTATTAATGACTTCTGTTTAGAAGTACTATACTTCATTTCTAGGCCTGCCCCTTAAAGCATTTGGAAGATTATTGGCTCATGGATTCTCAGATTTTTATGGCTGAAAGAAAATAACCAAGACTGTAGAGCTAAATATGAAGGTAAACTGTAATATAATCCTGAGTCCCCCATCAGAAGGAATTCTTGAGGATAGCTGGCTTATGTGTAATAAAAACTTGTGTTGAATATAAACAAACCTTTATTTGTTAAGGCATTAAGAATTCTGGATTGCTAATTACATCTGATGGTTATTTTCATTAATACAATATGGAAATTTCAAATGTTCTTCTGTCATATAACTCTAAGTTGTATTATCTTAGTGTTTCAACAAGAGGAAAATATGGAAACTGAAATCTGATGCTAGAATCATGGAGATCACATCATACCATGTAAAATGTTCTGTAAAACTGGCACCTTATTTACCAGTGGAGATTTACAAAATGCGTTAATCTAGTTTTTGAAATGCAGAGTTATCATGTGGAGAAGGCACTACACATAAAGGGTTAAAATTCACAGCACTAATGGAGATTGTTTAGCAGGTAGAAGTAAAGCATTTTATTCTAATAAGAACTGTCTACTTGTATAATTTTTTTGGTCTCCTAATTCTTGAAAAGGTGTCAAATGGGTAGCAGTAACCCTGCTGAGTGCATTCACTTAGTAAACACTGAATACCTATGACATAAGGAGCACTATGCGTTGTACTGGAAATACAAAGATAAACACAACATTCCAGTATCTATTGCTGTAGACACAGCCTCACAAAGAAAATGACCCTCACATACCATATTTCTAGAAAAAAAAATATGTGCTGGGCATATAAGGACAATAATTAGAACCCAGAATATATTTTAAAGGTATACAAATTAAGAATGTAACACAAAGATACAAAGGCAGATGACACGAATTTACAAGTCACAAGACATATATCTAAGTGGCCAAATCACACAAAGGTTGTTCTATTTTACAAGCAACAGAGAATTAAAAAATTAAAACCAAAAAAAAGATGAACTTGTTGAACAAGTTAAAATCTTAAAGTGAAAGAGTAACAAAATAAGGATATGGAAAATTTAGAGCCCTTATGTACTGCACATACAAATCACTTTGGAAGGTAATTTGATTTGAACATATAAACATTTTTTACATAACAATTTGACTTCAGTTTTATACCAGAGAACCTCTCAAATCTGTATAAAATCTGTAGCTAGTCACTGTAGCATTTGTTGTAAACAGGATCAAGTGCCCAAGCATTTCATTTATGGATTATATTAATGATTGTGCATGTAGCACTGTGTAATTCTGGAATTATCTGAATAAGAATGGTTCCTTCTGGCAGAAGAAACTGCTGACTAGTGAATAGAAATTATAGAGAAACTTTTCACTAAGTATCATTTTGTGTATTTTGAATTTCATACTTTGTAACTACTGTAATTTTAAAATTAAGATACTTAATAAAATCTTAATGTGAAAGAAAAATGGTGAAACCAAATACATACACAATATTATTTAAATAAAATTGTAAAACAATGATTTTATTAATTGTAACAAAAGTCTAAATATGGTCATTTTTTAAAAAACTGAGAACAGTTATCTCTGGGAAAGGTAGGAAGGAAATGGGTGGTAGAGAGAGAGAGATACAAAAGGTATTTAATAAAAATTTCAAAACAAATATAGTAAAATACTAATATCTGAAAATGCTGGATGACAGATACATGGGTGTTATATTATTTTTAAAATATATTTAAAATATATAACTTCTCAGAAAATATATAAAGCAGTATAGTATCTAGTTCACAACAACCTTCTAACAAACATTATTTTCTATAATGTTTTATCTATAACTTCTTTTTTTGTTGCTGGAGATTGAACTCAGGGCTTCACAAATGCAAAGCACGCATGCTACCCCTGAGTTACATTCCCAGGCCCATTTTACTATGATTTTTAAGACTTACTCTGCTAATTCCACTTTGTAAGCACTGGGTATTGCATGGATATTGACTTTGAAAATTGAAAGGTAACACTGCTCCTGTCGAGAAGGAAAAAAATTTACTTTAAAATATTCATGTTAAAAATGTTATAACACCACTTAGCTTAAACGTCTAGAATATATTTGGTATTATTCTGAAATATTTTCTAACATCTATACAACAAATATTTATTCAATCCTATGAAATGTCAGCCTCTGTATTCAGGGATGGGCATGGAAGCAAGCCAAGAGTTCAGATGTAAAAAGTTCATAGTCTAAAAGACAATTTCATAAACAATGATTATAATATAACATTCTGCAAGCCATAAGAGAAGATGGCAAGGGACAGTAAAGTTAGTTTTAAGATATTAGGAAAACTTAAGCAAAGGAAGTAACTCAATCTGAGTACTGAAGTAGAGTCTTGAGAACTTAGTTGTTCAGAGTGTGGCAGTGTGCAGAGAAAGGAAAAAAATTAATTTCTGCCTTATTAAAGTTTTCTAATAAACTTTCTCTTCTGTCTGAATCTTAAGAGTATTTTAGTTAAATGAGAGACTAGGGCCACGTAGTCCATACCCATTCATATATATAAAAGCTTTGAGGGAAGGGATCATTGAAATGCTGAATCTGGAGAGGTGGAGGGAGGGAAGGGTAGTAGCATAAAGTTTTTCACAGAGAGGAGCTGCTGCCAATTGCTGTAAATCCTTTTATGGTAAAATCAGAGACTTGACACTATACAACTGCTTCCGGTGTACCAAAGGGACATGAGCTTGGCTAAGCTATGGTCTAGCAGTAGCCATTAACTTTGTCTGTCTGTTCCAAAATACATCTATCTTGAACAGAAATATGACTGAAGTGAAGACAATATTTCTTGAAGGAATCAAGGATAGGAAAACAAACAGGAGACAAAAATTGATTCCATCCCTATCATTTTCACTTAATTTTTCTATCAATAAAAGGGCTATATTTTTCTTTATCTAAGTGGTCATTTAATTCAATTGAACATAAGAACTAAAGAAAATGTAAACAGGTTATGTGCATGTCACCTAAATTAGAACAAAGAAATTATTCTGACAACAAGTACTGAACAGAATAAAAAAATTAATACTCTAATTTAGGAGTTAAGTATCAAGTATTTCAAGAAATTGTCCAATAAAAAATAAAAACAATTTGTTCAAGAGAATAGTTTTATGGACAAAAGAACACTTAATTTTAGATTTTGTTTTTGTTTAAATTTTCTGAAATTAGATATATTGAAGGAGAAGCATATTTCTAACTTGCTGAAGTATAGCATGAACACTGTAAAATCTTTGTCAGTTTTTGTGCATTTGTTTTTGGTTTTCTTTTGCACATAAGTATCTTTTAAAAGGTTAGTTCTCCAGCAGACTACTATGCAATGATCATAATCACAGGACACAATTTACACTGGCAATCACTAATTAGATACCAACTGACTTTGAAAAATGAGATGTAAATAACTATACAGTTATTTTCAGCCAAGGACCATTCTCCCTACCCTTGTTAGTCTGGATTGCAAGATTATTAAAAATATTTTTCTTTTGGTAATAATTTGCAAATTCTTCAAACATTAGTTTTTATTATTTCTTTAAATATCCACTTCAAATAATTACTTTATTTACCCTTTTGATGCCAATTCACCATTAACAAATTAGCATTTAAAGAACTGTATACCACATTACTCACCTGAGGAAGAAGTCAGATGATGAACAGGTCTTGCTGGTTGAAGCGATTTACCAATTAATTTTTTGGTTTCCATTGTCACAAAGACCTTGTGGTTCCATACTTTAAGAGGGAAAAATTTGTTATCTTTTGGACAAGATGTTTTGCCTATATATAAATAACCACAACACTCATTTGAAGATACCTGTTTCACAAGTTGAAAAACACAAGTATTTAAAATAATGTGTAATAATCTCAGACCTCTTTAGTGCATTTGTCACATTCCCTCTTTAGAACATTTTCCTCTGTTAACTTCCCTTACTCTACTCTTTTGGCTTATTTCTTGTTTGTAGGCTTGTCTCTTCTAACTTCCTTAATTGATTTTTCTGCTCTTTAATTAAATGTAGAGATTCAACTAAATTTGTCTTTAGCCCTCTTAATCTCATCTATTCTTATGATTGCAATGACATATGCACATAAATATGATCTATTAGGCTTCCCATTTCTACGTCTCTTAAACTCCTCCTTCATTTCTATAATTGTCTAATCCTGTTGCAATTTCTTATCACAGGCACTTCAAATTAAACATCCAAAATCAAATTACTTTGACCCCCAAAGATGTCCTTCCTCCTGCACTCCTTAAAGTCATCACCAACTCCTTTTGACTATCCTTAAAGACACTGTCAGTGTGATGGTGTAAATTACAACACCATCCCATAACTAGTCTCTAATTTCTGTCCATTCTACATATGTCATATATATTTTCTTCATTCCTACCACTACTCTCTTAATTTCATATGTGTCATAATTCATCTCTCTGATTACCTTTTAAATAAGTTTAAGTACTGTCCTCTTATACCAGCATCATGATATTAGAGAAAACTATATTAAATTGTTTTGTTTTCCACACTAGACAAAAATGTGATTATTTTTAAAGTAAGAAACAATACTTACTAACCCTGTGTCATCTGTAACTAATACAGCATCTGTACTGAATCCAAAATGGAATAAAATAGAATCCAAAATGAAATAAAACAAGGATTCCCTAAGCAAATGGATGTACACAGTACATTTTCAAAGTATGATCATTTATACATATGCTTTAAAAACATCTAATAAGAATTTATTAATATTCTCCTTGATTAATAAAAGAGGAAATGTCCATGTTATGCATAGTAAACCGCTTACTAACATTATATTATTCAGAAAACTTTATAAATTAGGCTCTACTAATACTTAAAACTCAGGCTTCATGTCAGTCTACCTGGGTTCATTTTATGGCTCCACTACCTCGTTATGAAACTATAGATAACAAGTTTATACCTTCTAGAGTTGGTGAGAAGACTAAATAATATAACTCACAAAAAGTTCTCAAAGCAACATCTAGTACATACTTTAAGAGTTCAATCAATGTTAGTTCTTGGGGCCAGAGTTTTAGCTCAGCAGCATAAGCATCTGCCTGGAAAGCACGAGATTGTAAGCTCGATCCCTGGTACCCACCCTCCGCCCCCTCCAAAAAAAACCCACCACACCAAAGTGTACAGCATTGGCAACTTCCATAGTGTCTTCATATGACTTAGAGAAAAAAGGTAATTCGCCCAGGGACAGGTCTAGGAAGTGACCTGCTTATACCCAGGCTGCTTCACAACACTCTACTATTTAGCTATCACTCTCCTCTTTCCATCTCAGACACATATTCTCTTAAGTAACTTTTTTATGTGCTCACAAAAAACCCTGAAACCTCTACTAATGTGGTATCTATTGAAGAAGCTGCAATTACCTATTAATTAAATATTAAATTATAAGTTCTACATTCAAGTGTGCCTCTATTGTGTAGTGGTGTCTAATACATAGATGTTCAGTAAATTGCTGAATCAATGTTATTCTGTTTTATCATATACCTAGGCATTCAAGTGCTCTGTCTGGAGCTCCCTAATATTCCTTGTTGTTCTCCCAAATAACTATTCATCTTTCAAGGCCAAATTCAAGCTCAAGCTCTTACTGTTTCTTGCCTCAATAAGTAAAATTAAAGTTTATGCGACGTTCTCTAATTCCTAATAGTTTAAAGTAATATAAAAATAATTCTTTTTTACCTTCCTCCTCCACTAGTTCCTTTTATAGTCTGTTTATCAGTGTTTCTAAACTGTATCACACTAAATATATTACATGGTTATTTGATTAGTCTAGAAGTTAGCAAAAGCCACAAAAACTAGACCTTACTTATCTTTGGATCCTAGTGCTTGCAACATAATTAGTTTATACAACTTCTATAAATTTAACTACCTCCTCATTGTATCTTCCGACAGTCGCATGGAACACAAGCGTTCATAATTTTTATGTCCTTCAGTATAAGTCAAAACTAAAACCCCAAAGGGCTGTGTACTTGTTCATCCAAAAATAACTGTAAGCATATAATTGTAAGTGAATCATGAGTCTCAATGATTGTCTTCTCAAGCATAAGACAGGATTGGCAACTCTCCTTTTCAGTTCCAAGAAATGTTTTATTTAAAAATATCTTTAGAGGACAACCCACTTGGGACCCCTCCTGTCTCTCACAAGTTATTCCTATTTCCTGTTTCTCCACTTATATTCCCCATTCTTTTTCTCTAATAAATTTCCCTACTCTTTAAAAACTATCCTTAGAAACATACAAATGTTAAAGCCATAAACTTATAAACAACTTCACAAAGTTGGCAATGATGACTATGCCCCAAGTTATTTTTTCTGAAAGTTGGAGACCCAATATTCCAAGTCAGTATCTGCCTCACTTTGTAATATGTCTTGTTAACTAGTAGTTTCTAAATGAAACTAATGCTATATGTACCTGTTGGCAATACAACTTTTTGATGTAACAGGAAGCAGAAAAAGTTGTAAGTAGCAAAAATATACCTCAAATAAATACTTACAGAATATTTTCTATGTGGAAAAGGATACTTTTAAAAGTATAAAACACTGATCTTATATGTTGGTACATTTAATGTATTTCCTAGCCATTCCAATGAGGACCCTAATACTAGTATGTGGTAACTTTCCATCCTGTCACTCATGTGAAACTAGTGAATCAGAATACAAAAGAATAGAATACTTTGGCACATGGTTTCTTGTTTTTCATTGCTCAGCTGAAACTGAGTAGGTTATAAAGTCTTTCCCAGCTGCTGAGCAAAGCAAATCCAGAGTATTCAATCCAGGGATTTTGAAACATTGGGGAGTTATAAAACTCTGTTACATGATTTTGTAAAACAAGTAAACAAAAAAATTAAAGTACCTTTCAATGTCACCTATTTTTCAGTATATTATAGGGAAAGAAATGGCTAGGACTCTCCTATACATAAATCCACCTCAGCCAAGAAAACTAGAAAGATGATGTCATAAAATACTATCTAGTATTTAAAAAAAAATAAACTATGCCCGTGTAGAAACACTGACAGTATAGGGAATTAATTAGAGATTACAAAGCATCTTATGCAGTATCATTATGTTATTAACAGAAAAAATTAAGTAGTTACCAATTATTATGAACTGATTTATTGAATTAAAATCTATACAGGGTTCCACAAAGCAGAACCTCTCAGTTCAGTCAAAAATAATAAAGACTTACTTGAATTACAAAACCAGTATACAAAATAACTTTGGCCTTAAACTGCAATGTTCCCTTCAACCACAAAGCTCAACAAATTTCCCTTGATATTACTGGTGCTACCTAAGTATTTATGATAACTGTTACAAAAATTGCAAAAGAAATAGAATTCCACATATAACTGATACAAGTAGCAGACCTACCATAAAGCTGTCTTTTAAAATATAAATATATAGTTCTGCAGCATGTTTCTTAAAGAATATTTTGATCCAGCCTCTCAAAAATAATACATGCTGAGAAATGGTTGCTGAATAAACTGGATCTTTTTCAAACTCACACATATTTAACAAATCTTAAAAGATCAAGGTGTATAAACAGAGTATTCGTTAGGAATGTTCCACATCTGGAAAAGCTAACAGCATTTTAGGTTCCCTTTCTGTTTTTTAAAAAAGTGATATTCATCAATCATGAAGTTACCAATCAGTTTAAAATTTTCCAAAGAACAGTGGAGTAATAAGCACACAACTGACCAACTTGGACACAATCTTATTGTTCAGCCTATATTTCTTAAATTAAAATGCCATTTAAAATCCTTCTACATGCTAAACCCCTTACATATATTATGTGATTTATGTTTTAAGATTTATTTTTAATCAGATTTTATTGGTAAATTTTAGATAAACACAATGATCAAATTCATCATAGAGAATCTGTACTTGTACACAACATAACTTGTCTTCTTACTCACCTAGCCTCCCTTCAACCTCTCCTTCCCTGCCCATTTAAAAAAGTTTTGTTTCCAAGTTTTCCTTCTTTTCTCTATTTTTTTTTCACTTTTCCCTTTTTTCCTTCCCCTCCTCTGTTTCACTTCCCATTGGAACATTTTCTTTCTATTTCATAATACCTATTATGCATTTTGGTCCTTATTACACTTTTGGTTTCTCACATCAGAGATACAATGTGGTATTTGCACATGTGTCTCCCATTTATTATGTTATTAACTTTGAGCCATACATTAACTACTGGAGAAAATTATTCGTCGGACTTTACAATGAAAAACCTGAGGTTGAGGAAAATGGGAGACAAATTTAAACTAGGTAATTAATACCTGGTGAGGACTTGATTACAAACTTTATGCCTTTGGTCTAAAAAAAATTCTGTTTCATAAGACAACAGACTATCTGGTATTCCAAATAGGCATTACAAGTATGAATTTAAAAAAAAACTATGAGAAGGCACATTTATGGATAAAAAAATGTCAGGTAATTTTTATATACCAATAATTTCCATTTACTCAATTTACATTTTTTTTGTCTTTTTGAGACAGAGTCTCTACGCAGTTCAGGCTAGCCTTGAGCTCACTTTGTAGCCTAGGCTCATCTCGAACTCACAACAATCCTCCTGCCTCAGCCTCCGGAGTGCTGGGATTACAGGCATGAGCCACCACGCCCGGCTAATTTACACTTTTTCTTAAAATATTAAAATACAACATTATGTTTTCCTCATTCTGCAGATATGATGTATTGCCAAACATAGGTAACAACCTAAGAAATACACTGTGTGCTGTTTTTAGAAGTTCCAGTCTGTTTAACATCACCAATTTAATTTCTAGACTGCCCAGGTTTGGGGGTATAGCACAGCGGTAGCGCACTTGACTAGGCTACCAGAGGCTCTGGGGTTGATCCCCAGCACCACCAGGTAGATAACAGAATTCAATCGAGCAATCTGTTGGAAGTGCTGACAGCTATACTGTAATTTAAAAATACAATTATCTTCCTTTACCTTGTGTTAATTTCCTTACAATGACTCCATTAGATTTAATCTCAATTTCCAGCCTCAAAACATTACTTTTACAAAGGTTAATAGTTCTTAAAAACAAATGCTTTTTGCTTGCAAGTAAACCAAGTGGACTAAACAAATGAGAGATGAAAAGTAACCAAAGAAACTCAGCACAGGAGGTGAATCGGTTAGGACTTCAGAGGCTAAGTCATTCCACAAATCCGGTGGCATTACTGGGGAGCACTTTTTTTATAAATATCAAAAGCTCAAAGTTCTGTCATATTTTATGCCTTCTTTTCACAACCTCAATACCGACAGGCAGGTTTTTCTCAAGTCTCTCAGTGCAAGTGCGACTGAACGCCGGCTGGGGTTCAAGCCGTCCGGGAGCAGGTGCTTCGCCCGCTAACGCCCCCTCCGCCGCCCGGCCCGGAGCGTCTCTCGCCTGGGACCCGGGGGAATCCCTGAGAAACCCGCCCGCCGCCCGCCGCCCGCCCGCCCGACCCTCACAGAGCCGGCCGCCGGCCGCCGGTGGACCCAGGCCCCTCGCCCCTCGCCGGGCTGCGCCGCCCCGAGTACCGGCCGGGGTACTCGTTCCCCCTGAGCCCGCCCCGCCCCGCAGCTCTCCTCACGCCGCAAGCGCCCAGCGCCTCCTCACATTCGCCTCCCCGCCGCTCACCGCCTCAGGTCCGGGAGCGCAGCGGGGCGACGGCGTCACAGAGCTCAGCCCGGACCCCAGACGCGGCGGCCGCGCCCCGTTCCCGTCCCGGACGACTGCTACGCGCGCTGCACTCCGGGGGCGGGGATTGGAGTGGGGCTGGGGGCGGGGCGAGGCTGAGGGGCGGGGTCATCGGGGCAAGAAACGTTAAACGGGCGGCGCGTGCTTCCGCGCTTCCCCCCCACCCCTCCCACCGCCGGCGGCCTGGGCCTTGATCAGGTGTGATGTGAATGGCCCAGGACGCGGCGCGGCGCGGGACCGGACGGCGGCTCCTCGGCCCTGTCTGAGGCGCGGCGGCCCGCTTCCCCTGAGGGCCTCTGGGGGCGCGGCGCGCGGCCCTGGAAGACCCGCAACCCCTATTTTCAGTCTTCACGCCTTTGGTCCGCGCGTCCCCCACTGTCTCTGAGCGCGAGGACGCAGGTTTTCAGCCGCGGGGACGCGGAAGCCGCGCTCTGGAAAGGAAGGACGGCTGCTGCCGTCGCGGCGCGGAGGGGCGCTTGAGGGCGGGTCCCGAGCGGGAGCGGGGAGAAGGTCGGAGGAGGGGCCCGGTGCAGAGCCGGGAACTGGGTGACAGGCGGGGCCGGAGCGCACCGGAGACGGGAGCGCGAATCAGGCTTGGAAGCTTCGTGTAAGGGAAGCAGTATCTCCGAAGGATTTTAAACAGCGTTGACATGGTCAGAATGGGATATTTGAAAGATCTGACAGCAAGGCACAGGGGTGATGTTTGGGGAGGGGGAGATGGAGGCTTTTACCCTCCTGGAGAAACGAGGGAGACACCAGGAGGGCAGATCTGAGCGCACGGGACAGGAAAGCAGTTGGGTTTAGCGACAGGTTGGACAGCGGAGAATGCCGGGCGTCTCTTGGGTTTCTGACTTCGGCCAAAAAATGAGTAAATGGCCGTGGCATAAAATAGGGAGAATTATAAAAGAAGCAGAACAGGTTTGGGGAAGAAAATGATAGATCAGATTTGGACTTAGCTAAGATGATAACAGGATGTTTAAATTGAGCTGTTCAAAAATTACGTATATATGCATATATAATATATACAGGTATATTTATATATAAAATATATACCAAGACATATGGATGTACACGAAAGCGTGTACATCCATATGCCATAGGAATATTGTAAATTACATTAAGTTGAGCTATCCAAAAAGTTATTTTATATATAATATATATTTTATATACAGGTGTGTATATATGTATTTATATATAAAATATATACCAGACACCTGCTTAGCAAGTGCAAGTTGTGAGTTCGATCCCCGGTACCAAGAAAATATACATACCAGTACATATGTATGCATATATAAAACATGTACATCCATATGTCGTAGGCATATTGTAGATAAATTACATTAGGAAAGGGATGCTGAATATTTTTAAGAAATGCTTACTCCAGAAAGAACCATTTATAGAGAACCTAAAAGCCAGGCAGTCTCTGTAGGAGGCTGGAGACTAAGGTATTATTGGGTGGGTGAAGAAGGAAATATCAGAAAAAGGGATCACCTAAGCCTGAAGAACGGTGTGGAATACACAAGTAGGTAAGTGGTAGATACGGTAGGTTTTGGTGGCCTGGGGGAAAAAAATTGGCATATTCTAGAAACTGCTAAAAGAGCAGTATGATTGGACTTCAGAAGGTAAGAAAATGTTGAAGGTGAGTTTGGAGAAATGAGAGAAGCCAAAATCCATACAGTGTTTAGTAGATTCTATTAAGGATGTTTAATTAAATTTTTAAATTTTGGAGGCATTGAAGGGTCTTAAGTAGGGCAATAATGTGATAGAATTTACCATTTTAAAAGGTATGGAGTTTCCCAAGCGCTTACATGGATAGTCAAGTTTTTGCTAGCTGTCTTTGTGCAGAAATGGCTTCCAAGAACACTCCTACCAGTGACTAAAACAGTTCCCTGGGCATCAGAATCAAAGATACAGGATCAGATAATGTGATAAGAACGTGTCCTGTGGTTTGAAGTCCATGCCAAGGACAGTCAATGCATCCTTCCAATCTCCAAATGTAAAAATAGTAGATGCAGGATTCAATTCTCAGTCTCATCAAAATAGATATTTTCTTCAGGAATATATCCCACAATGCATAATAATACATCTTTCAAAAATTATTTTGTAATAACCATATGAACTCAATATGTTAACAAAAACATTACTTGGAAGAAATTTTTTAAAGCAAAAGTAACGTCTATAATTTGCTGAGGAGGAAAGACAAGTTATTAAATAGAATAAAATGAACCACACATCAGAATTTTAAAATATTCCTTGTGGACTTGGCATAAAAGATTGGCATCTATAATGATACCTAAAATCCGTAATACACCTTTACATGAACTTGGCAACAAGGTAATGACTCTTAGCAATTTGAGTAATTAAGGTTATTTACTATCCAAAGAAATGTGAAGTGCCTTGAAATCACTGCAATCACACAAAAAATTCATATGACAGTTCCCCAAATTTAGAATTACTAAAAATTGAGATTACCAGTAATAAACTGTAAAAATAAAATTAACTTTTCTAAAATTTCAATAATAGCTATGCTTAAAAGGAAATCTAAATCACCCTCACTAGCTACAATGATAAGGAAATAAAAAATGATAAGGAAATAAAAAATTATAAAGTTAAAAATTAGATTTAACAGGGGTGATTCAGGCAGCTAATTAAAAATATTCTTTTTCAAATTTATGTTTGTGACATTTTTAGCTTTTCAAATTCTAAAATTTGTTGTCTTGATTTTTCTTGTCCTAAGTGAATATCTACATTGCTCCTTTACCCTAAAAAAGAACTGGAGAATGGATTGAGGAAAAGCAAGAGTGAAAATAGAAATTTCAGTTAGAAGGATAATAATTCACAGCTAATGTGCAACACTACTTGTAAATAGAGATTTTCTTCACATCTACATTTTCATATTCTATTTAATTCTACCATTCACCCGGATCAAATAATTTATATATACACACACAAATCAAACCAGTTACATGCTCTCATGGTACACCTGTCTACTTAGGGCCCAAGACATGCAAACGTAAAATTCCAAAAGCTAACTGTTACATTAAAGACACTTTAGTGCTAACAAAATCTTGATGAGACAGAAAAGCTAAAGAAGTAGCATTCTCTAAGGTTTACGAAATTATTTCCTTATCATCCTCTTGCCAATATCTATCATTTACTCCACAAACACAGAATTTTATTGAGCATATAGACACAGTTCCCCTCAGTTCCTGTCGTTTTTATTGGGCACCAATCATGTAAGAGTCCCCCTTTATGACACCAAACGCCATATGCCCAATAAGAATACAGGTGTGCAGCATAAACGATTCAGGCAGCCACTTTTATCAAGTGGGTAGGACGTGGAAACTCTCAAAACTGAGGTTCCTGGGCTCCACCCAATGGCCGAATTTGCAAGCCGGCCTTGCTAAGGATAATTTATGCAGGCTGTCTTGTTATGAACTCTTTTCTGCACAACTTGGCATAACGTGAAATTTATCAAACTTACATAAAGTTCATGAAGTAAAATGTGACCCCCAAAAATGATATAATTAGACAGCAAAATCTCATATCACAGATTACCAGAACTCCTGTATTTGCTGATTGATACTGCCATGTTTCACCATTAGGTGGCAGCATTATAGGATTGCCTTGGCAGGCTTCCTGGTTGAATTATAAACCGTAACTGTATTTCGTTATTATTACTATTATTTTACTTAGCAGAAATATTACCACCAGAACAGTAAGTAAATAAAAAATTAATCTTGTGACTATTGTGCATACTGGGAAATAGGTTATGATGAGGGATGAACTTCTAACATTAAAATAATCCCTTTTTATGCTATAGACTTACCTGCTATAAACATTATTTTGCTTATTTCAGATTTCTATTTAATTAGTGACAGTTACTGAAGCTTATCCAAAGCTGCCTAATTGTAGGCCTTTTTAAAAAGTGTTTGATTTGCCTTTGGTAATTGTTTAATAGAAACATATAGGTAAACATACTAATATCCTGATTCTCAAAGATGTTGATATTTCATCTTATCTAGCATTGTGAAAATTTAATTCTTGACTCATATACTTGACAAAGTAGCAGCCTGATACTATTCTTCCAGTTTATCTGAAGTTCATCCATTAGCTCTTTTCTGTCAGAACTAAAACCTCCTTCCCTTAGGGTTTAGGTAGCATAGAAATGACACAGATTTCTCAAGGATCTTACGATTCTATAATATAATTTGCATTAAAGTCTATCCATATACATATATATTTTAAAAATATGCCTAGCACTGAGATTAAACTCAGGAAAATCATAAGCACATATTGTCATGGCTTATGTCAGTATCCCACTAATGCCTCAGGTAGTCATAGAAGTGGCTGGATGTAGAGTGTGTGTTGGTCAAATTGATACATGGGGCAATGCTAGGCTCAGGATGTGAATGCTTTCCCCCTTAAGTACTCTGGATAAGATAAAAGGGGCAGAAAGACATTGTTAGGACCCCTTGTTGTCTTGCTACTTTCTGCCCGCCATGAACTATTTCTCTTCTGCCACCTTGCCTTGGAGCCAGCCCACTATGAACTGAAATCTCTACAAATTATGACCTAAATAAATCTTTCCTCCTTTAATTTTGGGTGTCAGGGATTTTGTCTCATCAATGAGAAAAGTAACACAAATATTATTGTATTACTTATAACACTAGATATTTGGAACCTAAAAATTAGAAAAATTTAAGTATTTTTTGACTGAATGATGCCAATTAAGTATTGGGAAGATTACTAAAATGGACAAAATGACTAGATTTTTACATTCCTAGTATAGCAATTCTATAAAATTTTGCATGTGTAATTTATTTACAGGATTGTGGTCAACTTCCATTGATGCTGGACTATTGTATAGTTTTAAATTAATAAACTATTTTAATATTTATTATGGTGTTTTGTTTTGTTTTGTTGCAACAGAGCCTCACTATGTAGTCAGTGCTAGGCTGGAATTCACTGTGTGGCCCAGGCTGGCCTTAAACTCATGGAGATCCTCCTGCCTCCGCCTCCTGAATGCTAGGATTACAAGTACTACTATACCTGGCAATAAAACAATTTTAAATAGCAAGTTAGTAGCTAAAAATTAGTAATATCTTGTTAAGTAGTTCAAGAATTTTAGATATAAAATAGCTAACATATTATGTACTACATATGACAGCACAGTTCAAAACACTTTTTGGTCTGCAGAAATCCAGTGAAATCAATATCCTGATTAGAGGAAATCAAGGCAGGGGAAGAATAATTTGCTCAGGGCTACTCTAGTAAGTAGTACATTTCTATTTAAATGTTTCCAGTTTAGCTCCAGACACTGTACTTCTGTTACATATACTGCCATTGAATTGCCCATGGTCACATCTCTGCTAAACACCATAGTTTCCAGGATAGTTAGCTGTATACTCTTCTTACAGTAATCCCACACTCCTTATTCACTTTCTAGTTTGTTTACTAATGGTCAGTGACAATCTGAAGATATTAAAAGGAGAATTTCAGAAACAATTTATAAATTTTAAATTGATGTCTGAGTGGTATCATGAGTTCTTAACTGTCTGATTCATCCCACCAGGACATGAGTCATCTCTCTGTCCAGTACATCCATGTTGCATACACTACATACCAATGAATTATTAGTATCCAGTTCACTTTCAAATAGTTTGTCACAGTTTTACCAGGCTTGTATTCAAGTGTCCCTTATTTTACTTAATAATGATTCTTGACATTTTATTAAGTATGTTCTAATTATTTTATGCCATTATTATTATATTATTGGTAATCTCCAGCTGTGAGAGATTTATGAACTAAATTTTCATAGGTATGTGTGCTTATGAAAAATCAATACACATCAGTTAAGTTCTATCTGCAGTTTTAATCTACCGGGGGTCTGTGAACATATTTCTGATAACAGCATACTACTATATAGTAGTGTATTAAAAACTGTTATAAAGATTTGGTTTCATTCAATTCAGCTGTGTTAAAAGCTATTATAAAGATTTGAGGAGTTCTGCATCATGTTGGAACTTGGGGCGCTGGGAGAACAGGCTGCCAGCTTGCCACCCTGGTAAGCGGCTGGGGGTCTCACGAGCCGCCACCACTCCAGGGCGAGAACTATCGGCATTTCCTGAGCTCTGCATCATGTTGGAACTTGGAGCACTGCAAAGACAGGCAGCCAGCACACCACCCTGGTAAGCAGCTGGAGGCCTGCCAGTGCATGGGCTAAGAATTAGACATCGATCCACTCCTCACCCCCCACCCACCGTTACCAAGTGGGAGCTGGAGGTCTGAGTATCTCTTGGGAGGATGAACTTAAGCAGTGTGGCAACTAAGGGGATTTCCTTCTACCATCTCTTTGAAGGCAAGTACTTTTTTATCACTGTTTTGCTCAGTTCTGATTAATGGTACTGCTCTATTCAATATTGTTTTTATAAGTTTGCTTTTACCTTCCATTTTGCTCTACCTGACTAAAAGAACAGCTAATGTGAACAGAACGGGATGTACTATTGTGCTTATTGCTGTTGTCCTGGTGACCTGCTGTGAGGTTCTGTGCCAATTTCACTGCACTGCCTCCCATGGGTTTGTTCTGTGTTGTTCTGCTGTATTTTGCTATCTTCAAAAAAAAAAAAAAAAAAGTAACAAAATACTTCCAAAAAATTCCCAACTCCACCAAAGCTGACCCATGGGGCATGGATGAGGAGAAACTCAAAAACAAAGCAACAGAATAACATAAGGTGATTAAAAAGTAAATAACAACAACAAAGCAGGTCAGTAAGTTACTGAGCAACCTGTAACAGGACATAACGAAACAGATAATGGACTTAAAAAGCAAAAGGAGGAAAAGAAAGTGCTCTAAATGATATAACTGCATGTATATTTAAGTGTGTAGGATTGATAACCATGTTGCTAAGTTTTTATTGGGTCATTGAACAGAACTGTTTGCAGCCACACTGTTTGAATGTCCACTTTGTATGCTTTAATTTTGTAACTTGAACAACTATGTCTAAGACAATATATAATTTATCAACTAGTGAATTCTTACTGTTTATTTTTTTCTTTCTGAAATTCTGTATTGTTTCTACCCCTTTTTCTGTTTTGCTTTTTTTCTCTTTAAATAAAATTTTAAAAAAGGATTTGGTTCTATTCAGTTCAGCTTAGGTTAATGAAAGTTTTAGAAATCCATGTTTATTATGTGCTAAGAATGGAGAATAAAAAGCACAAACTGAAATAAGACTATTATGATTGACACAGTTTTGTTGTTTTGAGACAACATCTTGCTACATAGTTCAGGCTGTCTTAAACTCTACGTAACCCAGGCTGACCTCAAACTCATGGCAACGCTCCTGCCTCAGTCCCCTGAGGGCTGGGATTATAAGTATGCATGTCCATGCCCAGTTCTGATGCACAATTGATGATAGTTTAATAATAATACCTATAATAGTGCCTATAAAAGCACATGTAAACTAATAAGTGATAATAGAGGGTAGTATATATAATGAAAGCACGTATGTAAAATCAAAGTATTAGAGGGAAATCTGAATTCTGTTGAATAGTAGTAGAAGAAAAGGAATTATGGAAGGGTTCGTATGGGTCAGGGATAATTCCCCATGTAGGACCTTCAGAGATTACAAATTTACCCTTTTGGAAAAGATATTCTTTGCAGGTGGAAGGACTAGAGCAAAAACATATAGGAATGAAACAACAGTGAATACCAGTAACTCATTTTGCCAGAAACACAAAACACAGGAGACTGGTGATAGCTTAATATTAAGCTAGATAAGTATAAAGATTCTCTATCTTCTCTGTAAGGATATGGAAAATCAAGGATTTTAGGATAGGTATGATAATATGTCCATTTGGAAAAGACTTATGTAAGTGAGAACATGCAAAATGAACTGGGAATAAGGTAGGAAGCAAGCAAAGCAAGAAGGCAGAGAGATTAGAGGTTTTGACAGTAACCTAGGAAACATGTATGAGAGCCATAATTAAGGTAGGTAGTGTCCATGAAGCAAGAAAAGTGCACGTAGCTGAAAGAACAAGGAAAAACTTAGAATGTGTGAAGAGTGAGAATGAGAAGTGGAAACATTAATGACAGCTATTGACTTGGGCACCCAGATCAACACAGGAAACAATGAAGACATCGTAATTTCCCTGAGGAGGCACAAGTGCCATGGATACAGGATGAAGGGCTACTGTGGGAAGCAGCAGGGCTTTGAAGTTTTAACAAAATCAAATGGGAGTCAAGACTGGAGCATTAGCTAGGCCATTCACATTGACATTTAAGTCAGTGACACATGGTAAGAATGAAAACTGGACACTTCTGTCAGAATAGATTAAGAAGATATAAAGGAGTCGCCAGTATGCCGTTCTGGTAAGTGGCTGTGGCCTGGCAAACCGCAGCTGCCCCAGGGCGAGAACCTTATCAGCGTTTCCTGAGATCTGCGAGGCGCCATGTTGGATCTTGGGGCGCTGGGAAAATAGGCAGCCAGTTCACCACTCTGGTGGGAGGCTGTGAGAGGGCTAAGAATCAAACATCCATCCTCCCCCCCCCACCCCGCTAGCAAGTGAGAACCAGAGATCTGAGCATCTCTTGCTAGTTTGACTATGCGATATAGCAAATAAGGGTATTAAATTTCTTCTGCCATATTTTTGAGGGCAAATATTTTTAGCTCTGTTTTGATCAATGGTATTGCTCTATTCAATAGTCTGTTCTGGTAATTTTGGTATTTCCTTCGCTATTGCTCTGCTTGATTGAAGGAACAACTATTGTGAAGAAAAGCAGATGTACTATTGTGCCTATTGCTGTTGCCCTGGTGGCCTGCTGTGAGGTTCTGTGCCAATTCCACTGCACTGCCTCAGTTGGCTATGTCCTGTCTTGTCCTGCTGTATTTTACTACCTCCAAAATAAAATAAATAAATAAAATAAAAATAATAAGAAAAAATAAAAAAGTAAAATAACAACAAAACAGATCAGCAAGGTACTGAGCAACCTGAAACATGATATAACTAAACAGATAATGGACTTAAAAAGCAAAAGGAGGAAAAGCAAGTGCTCTAAAGGATATAACTGCATGTATATTTAAGGGTTGATAATTATGTTGCTAAGTTTTTGTTGGATCAGAGAACAGAGCTGTTTGCAGCCTCACTGTTTCAATGTCCACTTTCTATGCTTTGATTTTGCAACTTGAACAACTATATCCAGGAAGACAATATGTAATGTATCAACTAGTAATTTCTTACTGTTCATTTTTTTTAATTCTGTACTGTTTCTACCTTTTTTTTCTGTTTTGATTTATTTTTTCCCCTCTTTTTAAATAAAATTTTTAAAAAAAGAAGATATAAAGGAGACCTGTAGATGCAGAAGGCAGGGAGACAGGAAGTTATAATGGAAGGAGTAACGCAGGTATGAAGGAAGAGAACAGGAAAAATAATGGCACTATATAAGCTAAATAATTCTTCATCTCCTAAACTCTTGCTAAAGGTTTAACAAATTCATGAAATTTAAAGCATTTTCCCTATAATTATTTAAATGTCCATATGTTAGGCCAAAAGTATGTTGATTGGAAATATCAGACAAAACAAAGGTTTTCAGAAAAATTTGTTGAAACACTGGGAAATTTCTCATAGTTCTATATTCAGTCATTAGTACTTACACATATGAAAAGGCTGCTCACGGTATCCAAAATATTCCATCAGAACAATGTGTGTGATCATTTCCCATTTAGTATGATACCTTTAAATGACTGACACAAAACTGAAGATGTCTGATCAAACACTCTCACCTGCTTACACACTATACTTCCTTCTTAAATCTTTAAATTTATCTTGACACCTTAAATTGAGGCATTTCCTAAAGAACACAGTCTCTTCATTTTTCTGCTTCTATGTAATATTCCACCTTAAAACAAACACATGTACATTAAGCAAAATATAAACAGCACAACATTACTTAAATTTGTGATCATGTTAAATAAATTTAAAAATTAAAAGCCTTTATTAGCATTTTGTGCTATTTTTATTATAGTAAAAGTAAAACAAATTTATACTAAAACTGTGAATTTCCTTATATTTATAGCTAATATTACTCTTTTTATTATATAATAAAACGATAATATAATATTTTGTTATGAAAATGCTCTAAAACTAATGTAATCTGGGACATCAATTCAGAAAAAAATTTTCAAATAGAAATGAATGGATAAACATATTCTATTTACTTTCAACAAGTGAGTGACAGTGAACACTAGGGGGCACAAAAACCTAGTTATTCAGGGAGAAGTCAAGATGGCCAATCAGTGAGCAACAAAATACAAAGCCTCCTGAGAGAAACAACTCATTTGCCAGAATAAAAAACCCTGGAGAGACCCAGACAGAGGGAGATGGATCCTCTTGACACAGGAAGAAATTAAAATGTAAAAAAGCTCATCAAATACATTGGGACTACAACTGAAACAGCTAAAAATTATGAGACACAGCATTTTCATTCTTGGTGACCTGCCAAGTTTGCAACAGCCTGAATCCTTGTCTACCGGCAGAGCTGCCCAAACTCATTCCTGCCGCCACTCACAGGAAGCAGAGCAGCACTGAAGTCAGGGGTTGGTGAGCCCAATGGAGAGCAGAGCCAGTAAAGGGACCTTCATTAATCCACAATCAGTGCTGGGCCCCCCCCCCCGCCATGGGAAGGGCACGACCAAATGGGTGACATGTTGAAATCGGGCAAGAGGAGCCTGAACTTGGTTCCTCCCTCCTCAGAGCAGATTTGTGGGATTTGCTTGGACTGGGCCACATCCCTGGCTGGGACCCAATGAGCTGTCCCAAATCGATTCTCTGCACCGAGCAAGCACTAACCAGGTGAAGGCCCCTAAAATTTGGTTGGCCCAGTGAAGAGGGGCAGGCATACAAAGCCGCTGTTTACACCTCAGTGACGAGAGCAGGCTGGAGAGGGCAGAGGTCCCTTGCCAGCATGCTTCAGAGGAAATGTGGCCAACAGGGAAGGGGGTTAGGACCTGCACTGTAACCTGTGTGGAGGAAGCCAGGACCATGACAGGAGAGAGAGGCAGGAGGAGGCCCCCAGCCCAGAATCCTGAGAGCCCTGATCCAGGAGAGGGAAAAATAAGGGAGACTGAGGGCCACAAACATGCAACATCATGACACGGCTTCAAAGGACATTAAGAGATATCTTTGGAACCTTGTAGACGAGCTCAAAACTGAAATATTAAATCAGGTAAAGCAAGATATGTGTAGAGTAATAAAAGAAATGCTCTCAGGAAGATACAGACAGAAGAAGGGAGGAACACAAAAAAAGGAGAGAAACATTTGATAAAGAGTATAAAGAAAATACAGAATCCATTAAGCAGATTCAAAGAGACTACCAGGAAATTAAAAACTCCATTGAAAGCTGGCAAAACTCCTTAAAAGAAGCTAAAGATAGATTACCAAACTTGAAGACAAGTTTGCAATGTGTGATCATGAAAGGAAAGATCTCTTAAAAATAACAAGGAAACAGGCAGTAACAATACAAAGGCTAGAAGATGACAAGAGAATCTACAATTAAGAATAAGAAATGTGAATGAAGAAGCAGGAATATATACAGGCAAATTACAACGACTATTTACGGAAATAAGGAAAACTTCCCAAGCATGGGAAAAGAAAATGACATTCAGTTATGTGAGGCATACAGAACTCCAGCCACCTACAACCAAAACAGAGCTACACCCAGACATATAATAATCAAGATACCAGAAATTCAATATAAAAACAAAATGCTAAAAGCCATCAGAGAAAAGAAATACATTACCTATAAAGGTAAGCCCATCAGGATCACAGCTGACTTCTCAACACAGACTATCAGATCAAGAGCTTGGAGCGAAATATTCCAAGCCCTGAAAGAAAATAACCTCCAGCCCAGATTGATGTACCCTGCAAAACTGTCACTAAAAATTAATGGAAAAACAAGATGCTTCCATGACAAAGAGGAACTGGGGGAGTTTGTGACCACCAATCCAACCCTACAGAGAATATTGAAGGACATTCTAGAGAGAGAGAAAAAAAATACTGGGATTTTAGGAACAGTGGCAGAAAGACCTCAATGAGTGGGGCAGGCAGTAGAATGAAGGAGAAAACTAGACAAACAGGCAGAAAAATAGCATAGCAGAAATGAGGCAGAGAAGGATGGCTAGAATCTCTAACATAGATGGCCTTGATACACTATATTGTTAACAGTGCACCAGGATTTAAAACCCATATTTCTTATACTACTCTGCTTAGATGTATTATATTCTGTTCCAGTCATTCTACCTGTACTAGATTTGAGGGCACAGACAGTAATCCTGAAAATAACAGGATATAGTACAGTAACTGCACTTAACATGACAAGATTCACTAGACTATCCACTCTAGTTTGATTATTACCTGCCTTTGAAGTTTTATACTGTCTACAATGTTTTATTTTTACTAATATTGTTATGTACTTCTATATTCAATTATACTGCTATATTCAATTATGCCTGATGATATAGACAATTCTATTGAAGATAATAAGAAACAACACAGCAATCATTGTAGATCACCTTGTACTGTGGTTTTATACGACTTTTTGGTTTCATGTTTTTATAGGAATTTGTTTTGTTTTGTCTTGCTAAGTTTTCCCTCTAATACAGAAAGGATAGAAATACATGTAGAGACTCATGCATGCATAGCTGTTTACATTCTCACTGTTTGAATATCTACTTTGTATGCTTTAATTTTGTAACTTGAACAACTATTTCTAAGAGGACAATATGTAATTTATCAACTAGTGATTTCTTATTGTTTACCTTTTTTCTGAAATTCTGTATTATCTCTACCCTATACATGCTTTTGTTTCTCTTTAAATAAAAAAAAATTGAAAAAAATAAAAATGAAAAAAATAAAAGGAGGAGCAGAAAGTGCTCTAAAGGATATAACTGCATTTATGTTTAAGTGTGTAGGATTGATAACCATGTTGCTAAGTTGTTATTGGATCATTGAACTTCTTTGCAGCCTCACTGTTTGAATGTCCACTCTGTATGCTTTAACTTTGTAACTTGAACAACTATGTCTAAGACAACATGTAATTTATCAACTAGTAATTTCTTACTGTTTATTTTTTTCTAAAATTCTGTATTGTTTCTACCTCTTTTTCTGTTTTGCTTTTTTCCTCTTTAAATAAAACTTTTAAAAAACTAGTTATTCACTACAAAATAAAGGGCAAAAACCTAGTTATTCACTACAAAATAAAGAGCACACATACACACACACATCCATATAATCTCACAGAGTGGAAAGCAGAAATATTTTAGAAGCAAACAGATTGATTCCAGCTTGCTCCATCTCATACAAACTAAGTGAACTTTATCTAATGGTTTAACCTCTTTGGAATTATAACTATGATAGAGATTGAATGTTAAATATAGCTAAGATTAAACACTTTTTTATTGCTTTTTACAAATATGCATGTACATATCACAAAGAGTAAATGAAAATTTAGACCTTACAGCAACTAATGCAAATCAAAACATGGAAACAGCTGTGGAGTTGTATGAGTACATATGAGTACAAAGATAGCAATATCAAAATTAAAAGTCAAACAAAAAATGCTGCTCTTTGCTCAAATCCAATAGCAGCTTTTTCTGTATGAGAATATATGAATGCCAAAGGGCCTGGAATTAAATGTATATATTTAAATATAATATAGTATATTATGTTTAAAATTTCAAGGTATCATCCAAGATGTATCAGAATCATCTGGGAGTGATGATATTGTATGCAGATTCTTGGTCCTAAAGCCTATCTTTTCATATACTTGGGAGTAATGCAAGGATCTCTGGTAAACTGAAACAAGAATACTCCTTTCTTTGGTTCTCAGGAACATTTTAATGGAAAATTTTGGGAGGCTAGCATTGTACTTAGACCATCTTTAGGTTCTTTTCTTCTAAAATACTGTAAGTACATTCACAAATACTTGTTCAAAAATACCTGATTATGATGCCAGTCTTCTAATAACTAAGGCAATTTTACCATTTTGGGCAGCAGGGGACAAATTGTTCCTTTCTCGATTAAGGTTATCATGTATTATTTTAAACAAACAAAAAAATTCCCTCCCACTTTCTCTGTTCAGTAGGAACTGAAAGATATTCTACCTTTTAAAAATTAAATATAAATTCTTAAATTTTGACTTAATCAAAACTTTATGGTAATTCATATAAGACTAAGCTTACATATATACTTATTAAATATAGATAAGATTAATGCAAATATAGATAAAATTAACTTTAAAACAGCTTTTATCAGTAAAATTCATTCAGATTTTGGTAACTTCATTATAAAGCTTCGAAAGTCTATGACATTCATATAATCATTATAAACCATTCTTACCTATTTACCAAGAGCAAAACCTAAACTTTCCAACTATTACTCTAGTCCAAAAGTTTTTAAAAATCATTAATCTCTGACCACCCTGAAAGAACTACTAACACTGTATTATCTTATTTTCCTTACATTTTCCTTAAATACACTAAAATAGTTTTCCCAAACTGGATCATATCTTGTATGTTAGTTTGTAACTTGATTTTGTTGTCAATATTTTGCAGATCATTTCCAATTTCATAATGAATATTTTCATCATGTTCTTAGTGACCGCTTGTCATTTCATAATTAGTATGCCATAATTTATTTCACTTATCCCATATGGTTGAATTTAACTATTTCTTATTTTAATTCCTGTTAGAAAATGTGATAAACACCATTGTACATGTTCAGTATAAATTCTTAGAGAATTATTAGACCAAAGACTAAAAAGGGGAGCGGGTGTGTGTGTTTTCTCAAATCCTCAAAATTATAGGGACATTATTCTTTTTCATTTTTTTGTTAATATGGTTGGTGGGAAATAAAGTCACTTTAACTTATATTCCTTGATTTTTAGTAAATTTTAAAAGGTCATACTTAATAACTTACTATATTTCTTTCATGAATTGCTTTTTCATACTGTTATTCCTTTCTTTATTACAAAGATGAACTCTTTTGAAAACATCTTCACCAGTTTTGTCCTTTGATTTTGTTCATGAGTTTTTCATATAGTAGTATTTGAGGTATATGTTTTGAATTATTCACTATATCAACCCTTCCTATATGATTTCTGTTTTTAAATTATACTGGAAAAACTTTTCAATTGTCCTTTAAAATTATATTTAGCCATATACTCTGTTACAAAATATAAAGTACAGATACAAGTATGTAAGAATTTAAAGTAGTTTGCTCAATCATTTATTCATTCATGCATATTCATTCTTTTATGAATATCGAGCATATATATTAAATTGTTTTAAATGATGATAAAGCAGTGAACAAGACAACCCAAGTTTCTGCTCGCATTTAGTTACATTCCCAAAGGAATATATGATTTAGCATATTACTCAATGTGGCATTTCTAATCAAAAGGAAAAGAATGTATTGATTATTCAATATACAATTCCAATGCAACTAATTAATCATTAAGGGAAAAAATAATTTCATATTGAACATCAAGAGTATTACACATGGAGTTAAAATCTGAATTTCAAAAGTATACCCTTGAAAATAACAGGAAAAAAATCATAAAGTGAATGCTACACTTGTTATATACCTTATTGAACATGAAAATTAAAGCAAGGTAATTTCAAAATGACATATCATTTTTTAAAAATGGAATAGAACAAAGTAATTTTTAAACAGTAATCTTTATTAGTGTGTTTCCAAAGATACATATCATCCTGAGCTACTCCACTGGTACATTTATCATTTACTCTGAAGTTTACATGTATTTTGTTCCAAACTCTCTGGTGAGTACAATTTTATACTAGTCAGGAACATAATAATTTAAAATATTAGTCTTATCCTTGGAATCACCAATTAATTTACTCAAATTATCTCATTATCTAATTCTACTACATGAAAGACTTTAGAACACTGTTTTTCAATTAAGCAATTTCCTTTCAAAACTGCAAAGATGGGCAGTGCAAGAGCTGATTCCATAAATCCTAGCATATTCTTAGAAAACTATGTTGCTCTTTATCGCTGATCTGTTTTCTTGAATAAATTGGATAATTATCTGACCAGTTATATTTGAGAAGAATGGTAAGAGTACCTCTAATCTTAAGATTTTAACTAGTGCAAAATGCCATAGGCTCCTTTTATATATAAGTGGCACATAATTATCCAAATAAGAAAAATTTATCATGATCTAATGAAAAGGAGTATAATCCAATGTAAATATACCTTTGATTAAATGGTCAAGTAAAAATATGTTATGTGAAATCTTTCCTCTGGTCTCTATAAAGAAATACATACAGCTGATTAACATTAAATTCCATAAATGTAGACCAGATTTACTATAATTGACAAATGAAAAGACAGAAATAAAAGACAAAAATTCCTGTGATCATTGAGAAAAGACATTTATCCAACATCTCCAACTGTGGACAAATAAATATTTTAATTCTCATATTTCAAATTACTATCAAAATATATCTTTCTACAAACAACAAAAAAACCAAGCATACAGTATCTAGAAATGTTTCTCTGACAAGAATGTCTCAAGTTTTTGTAAGTACACTCAATTTTTTTTCCTGAATAAGGTTGCTATAATCTTAGGTTAAAATTACTGTAAGCAGTTCAAGCCAAAATGAATATTGCTTAGATTATAAAGCAAGCAATTTTGCTAGTGTAATTTAATGTAAGTATAAATGTGAAACTATTGCAGAAACATTTATAAACACTTTTTAGGAACACTCACAGATCAGTAAATAATGAAATAACCGATTTAAACAAAACAAACATGATATAATTGCAAGGTTTGCAGACAAATCCAAAATATCTTTAATTGCTTTAAAAGAACATACAAACATAGCTTTATCTTTCTGAGTTTAATATCCAGCAGCAAAACAAACTGTTTGTATATGATGTAGTGCAATGAGCATTTATTTGAAAAAGATTCCCAAAGTCTTAAAACTATTATACATAAACCAGAGTGGAATCCATTAGAATAAATGATTTAAAGACATCCAGAGTAGCTTATCAAGAACTGCTAGACACTCTCACCTGTATCACTGAACCATAAGTTTATGCAAAACTGTGTTCTGGATAACTGACTCTTATGGCTCCCCAATAACAAGCTCGAATAAGGCAGATCAAACCTAAGAAATAAGCGATGGCCCAAGAAATGTAGGTTGCACGGAATTGCCTTGCAAAGTCTTGAGTGCCAACCTAAAACAAAAATGAATTTTTAAAATGATTTGAAATTTTAAGAAAATATCTGCTTAGAGAACTTGTGCCAGCTTACTTTAGTTTGTATTAAATATATCCCCAAACCGAAGCCACAAAATCCCTATAAAATGTGACTAGATATATTGACTGTAACTGACAGATAACATTGCTGTTTATATTAACTATAAACTTTATGAAGTAAATGAACAAGCACGCTAAAATACATTTTCTTAAACTGGTATTTAATCTATGAAACTCCTTACCATTGTGTGACACAGTACAGCTTTGTTAATAATGTGGGACCAGGTACACTAACTGAGAAGTGAAAAAGCTTGGAGAAAAGTTGGCAGCAAAATGTATCAGTTCCTTCTTCTAGCATAACCCCCAGGCCAACTCCTTAGATTCAGTCTTCTCTAAAAGTAAGCCAACTTCCTACTGGTAATAGATTACTGCTTGACTTGAATAAAAAGAAGAATGATTTTTCAGACTTCCACAGTAAAAGGAACATTGCTTTGAAGGTAAGATACCCTACAGACATACAAACTTGTTTCTGCCACTAACTAAAAGCAAATGGACTTTTATTAAGTGAACAGTAAATTCCCCAGTGCTAAGGACACTCGAACATGTCCAAAAACACCATTTTTCTGAAGGTTATCCCAGGCCTTACCACTGACTACTACTCACAAAGTTGAGAGAAAAGAATTCTATCAAGTGGTACTCACAGTTAATCCAACTCCAATGAAAATACTTATCATTCCAATGGTAATGTATGCACAGCAGCGCCTTCGTGGAAGTGCACTACCCACTGAAGAGCTAAAAATTTGCAAGAATAAAACAGAATGTTAACTATTTGTGTAAACTTTATCCATGTCCTCTTTGTGAGTTCTGTCTATGGCTTCAGTAACATTGTATGTTTTTTTCATCAATTTAATAGATAACCTGTATAACATGTCAATGTCATTGAGTGACAAAATCACAAATGATGAATTTGTGGTATTATTGTAGCTTTAAACAAATTTCAAGCTGTGGTTATTGACAATATCCACAAAAAATTGCTATGGTGCCTGATGATCTCCCAAGGTATTTCTAAAAAAATATATTCTAAAATGGAAAATCAGTGCTATCTTACAAATAGCAGTGGTTAAAGTTATAGCAGTTTATGTTTGATGTATGTGATGACTAACTTTGATTGTCAATTTGGCTACAGAGACGCCTAGGAGATAAATGATCAGTGGGTAGATTGTTCCAGGCAAGTATCTCCAGAGACCCAGTAAGATACCTACAGTGGCAACAACAGTGGTGGGACTCATACAGCCTGACCTTCCCAGGCAGGGACCCCCAGTAACCCAGCAAGGCATCTGCAGTGGCAGCAGTGATGGTATAAACACAGCCAGACTGCCCCAGGCGGGGACCCCCAAGACTCAGGTGTGAATACACATACCAGAAGTTGGTAAGTCAGATGAACTAGTATTGTGCTTTGGCACAGAAGCAGGTAGAATAGAAGGGAGCAGGTGGGACTGTCATTCTGGGGAGAAGCTCAGCAACAGAACACCAACCCCAGCCTCCACATCCAGAGGTCAAGATCAGCCCTATACCCAGCACAAATCCCACTGCAAAAATGGCTGAAGTGCACAACATATTTCTGAGATCAAACTTGGACCTACTACAGAACTGTGAACACCAGAGGAATTTTACTTCACTAATTTTTCAATGTTTGATCAGTTTTCCTTTTTCTGTCCAATTAAGGTCTTTTTAAAATTTAGTTTAATTTGATCTTACTTTATTTTTTAAAGTTATTTCTGTTTTCTGTTTTTAGTCCCTTTTTTCTTTTTTCATTTCTCTTTAATGACTTTGATTTTATTTGTTTTCCTTTATCTTGCATCTACTTGTCTTCTAATTCTCTTTTGCCAACTATCTTGATTTATTATATGATACTTCCATGTGAATAAACATGCTCTTTTCTCTGCCAGGTTCACTTTAATACTCCTCTGCTTCCTCTTCCATTCTTTTGCCTTTTCTGTCCTCTGGTTTCCCAAAACTTGGGTGATCAACCTATGCCCCCAGCCTTGCTCATATTGTATAGAACATCACTCATCTCTCTATCTTGCTCTCTATCTTCCTTAATCCTCCCCCCCCATGACAGAGTAAATCACTCCACTAAAGGGAAAAGCATTGCATACAGGTTTGTGGTGTATGTTGGACTTCCACACAACTGTAAAATTTGCTCCTGTGGTTAAAACTATGAGGCTAACAGTTACACAATTTGTCAGTAGTCGGGCTGCACTCCAGATGATTGTTATTATTAATTGTACTACTTTAGCCAGGATATCGTACCTGCTATAACCAGTTTCTCTCTATATATGACACCACTGTGATTGTATGGGATCATTACCATCACCATAATCCAGTACCAAAGGACTCTGTGCTGAGTAAAATAGGTAACAAATGCTCATCCTCAACACATTGGGAAGGTAGGTTCTTCTGATAGACACAAAGAACAAGAACCACCTACATCTAGAAAAAAATACCTGCGGAACAGCCATTTCCTAGGGAAGTCTTGATACTAGGGATAAAGCTATCTGCCATAAGAAACCTATAAGCATCAACACAGAAAACAAAACAATACAAAACATAGAAAACAAAATGATAAGATACAAAAGAAAAATGCAACCCCAAACTCCAAGCCCACCCAGGATAAGCCCAAAGCACAATAAGAGAGAACAAATCAGAAGTCAACCACTGAAACTTTATGAAATGGTAGCAATAGAAATGAAAAAACAAAGGGAAGATGCTATAGAAAAAATAAACTCTAGGGTACAAAAAGAAATGATCAAAATGAATAACATGAATGCAGGCATAGATTAAAAAATAGAGAAGCTCAGGAAAACAATGAAAAGCATGAAAGCTCAACATAGGAAAGAACTAGAATCCAAGAAACATAAACAAACATAAGTCCCAGAAATAAAAACTCCACTGAAAGTATATGCAATAGATTGAATGAAAGAAAGATAGGATAAAATATCAGATCTAGAAGACAGGATTTTGGCTAGAAATGAAGAAAAGAAAGCTATTTTAAAGTATCAACAGACCATGAAGAATGAATCCAATAGTTACAAGATGAAGCAAAGAAAAACAACATAAGATTGATTGGAGTCAGTAAAAAAGCTGGAGACAATGCAAAAGAACTTAAAAACTCTTCACAGATATAAAACTTCCCAAACATGGATAAGGAATTTGACATTCAAATAAATGAAGCATATAAAACTCCAAATAATCATGACCAAAATGAATGTATACCCAGGCACATAATAATCACCATTCTAGAAAAACAGGGGAGAAGGATAGGGAACCAACAACAGAAAAACAACATGAAAAAGATAAGTCAACATAATCAGTTACAACCATTAATGTAAGTGGTCTCAGTTCACCATTCAAAAGAAACAAAGTGGCAGAATGGATCAACAGACAAGATTCAACAAAATGCTACATCCAAGAAACACATTTAACTCAGAAAGAAATTCACAGACCAAAAGTCAAAGGATGGCAAACAATTCCCCATGCCATAGGAACTCTCCTCCCATAAAACCAGAAGTAGCTATTCTGTTTATGCAAATGTAAACTGTAAGCCAAAACTGATCAAAAGAGACAAAGAAGGTCAATACATACTTGTTAAGGGAAAACTCCAAGAGAAGAGATAACAATCATAAATATATATGCACAACACACCATTGCAGCAAAGTACATAAAACAAATATTAACAGACATGAAAAACCAAGTAAGCACTAACGCAATTGTGGTAGGGGACCTCAATACTCCACTCTCACAAATAGATCAACCAGAAAAAAGTGTATATATCAGAATTAAACCAAGCCTATGATCAAATGGACCTGGTAGATGTCTATGGAGTATTCTATCCCAGAACATCAGAATACACATTCTTCTCAGCTGTACATGGAATGTTCTGCAAAATAGAGGCTACATTAGCACAGCAAACATGTTTTAAGTACACGAAGAGAAACTGAAATGATCCCATGCATACCATCTGATCATAGCGCAATGAAACTGGAAATCAACAAAAAAAGAAACCATAAAAACTACAAAAACACATGGAAATTAACATCCTTCTGAACAAACAATGGGTCACAAAGGAAATTAAAGGCAAAATTAAACTTATACAATTAAATAATAAAGCCAATACAACACACTGGAATTTATGAGACACAATGAAAGCAGTCCTATGAAGGAAATTTATAACAATGAACTCTAACATCAGGAAACCAGAACAAATGCAGATAAACAACCTAATGTTGAACCTCAAACTTCCAGGAAAAGAAGAGCAAATCAAGCCCAATGCTTACACAAGGGAGTAAATTATAAAGACAAGAGTAGAAATTAATCCAATTGAGAATCAGAAAGCAATGCAAAGAATCAATGTAATGAAAAGTTAATACTTTGAAAATAAAATTGAAAAACAATCAGCCAACTTCATCAAAAAAAGGAAAGAAAAAACACAAATTCAAGCAATTAAGAATGAAAAGGGGTAAATTACAACAGTTCCTAAAGAAATCCAAAAGAATTTATATTCTAATAAGAAGGAAAACACAGGAAAAAAATGAACAGAATCCTGGATACAATTGAATTACGAAAACTAAATCAAGAAGATACAAAAATTCTCAATAACCCAATATCAGCCGGTGAAGTTGAAAATGTAATTAAATATTTGCCAGTGAAGAAAAGCCCAGGTCTTGGTGGGTTCACTATTTAATTTTACAAGAAATTTAAAGTACTAATGCCACTAATGGCAAAATTCTATAAATAGATTGAAAGGGAAGCAGTACTTCCAAAAGCATTCCTAGAAGCAAGTATCAACTTAATTCTAACACCAAAAAAGAACCCAGCCAAAACAGAAAACTCAAGCCAATCTCTCTAATGAATATAGATACAAAATTCCTCAATAAGATATTAGCAAACAGAATGCAGCAAATCATTAAGAAGATCATATACCATGACCAAGTAGGAGTCATAGCAGGGATGCAGAGATGGTTCAACATACACAAATCAATACATGTAATACACCATACTAACAGAACTAAAGACAAAAATCATATGATCTTCTCAATAGATGCAGAAAAAGCAGTGGACAAATTCCAACACTCATTCATAACAAAAACCCTATAGAAAAGTGGAATAGATGATCTTTGTCTCAATCTGAAAAATGCCATCTATGACAAATCAATAGCTGACATCATACTAAATGGTCAAAAACTGACAGCTTTCATTATAAAATCAGGAACAAGAAAGGATGTTCACTAGCATTCCTATTCAATATAGTTCTGGAAACACTAGCCAGAGCAATTAAACAAGGGAAAGAAATAAAAGAAATAAGGATAGGAAAGGAGGAAGTTAAATAATTATTACTTGAAGATGACATGATACTCTATATAGAAGACTCCAAAAACTCCACTAAAAGACTAGTAGACTTAATAACCAAATTCTGTAGTGTAGCTGGATACAAAGCCAACACTCAAAAAAATCTATATAGTATTCCTATACACAAGCAACAAACTCACAGAGAGGGAATCAGGGAAATCACACCCTTTATAATATCATCCAAAACAATGAAATACTTGGGAATCAATCTAACAAAATAAGTGAAAGATCATATATTGATAATTACAATACTCTGAAAAAGGACATTGAAGAGGGTATCAAAATGGAAAGATATCCCTTGCTCATGGATTGGAAGAATCAACACAGTGAAAATAGCCCAACTTCCAAAACTGTTATACAGATTTAGTGCAATTCCAATCAAAATACCATTAACATACCTCATAGAACTAGAGAAAACATTCTAAAAATTCATTTGGAACCAGAAGAGACCTCAAGTAGTAAAAGCAATTCTGGGCTACAAAGGCAAATCAGGGAGCATCACAATCCCTTACCTGAAATTATACTACAAAGCTATTGTGATAGAATCAGCATGGTATTGGGGGAAAAAAAAAAACAGACCTGAGGGTGATTGGTACAGATTAGAAGATGCAGACACAACCCCAAACATACTGGTCCACCTTATCTATGACAAAGTAGCCAAACTTCACTGGAAGATAGACTCTTTAATAAAAGGTCATGGAAAAACTGGTTTTCCACATGCCAACGACCTCAACCAAATCCATTTCTATCACCATGCACTAAAGTCAAAATGGATCAAAGATCTAAATATCAAAATAGAAACAATAAATGTCCTGGAAGAAAACATAGGCAAAAATCTTGAAGACGTAGGGGTAGGCAGACTTCATGGAAAAAAAAAAAAATCAGACCACAGGAAAAATACTACAAAGAATCAACAACTGGGATCTCATCTTCTTAAAAAAGCTTTTGTACAACAAAAGAAATTACCAATGGAGTGAAAAGACAACTCACTGAATGGGAAAAAAATATATAGCTGGTTGTCCCTCAGACAAAAGATTTTTAGCTAAAACATCTAAAGAATTTTAAAAAGTCAGACACCCTGAAATGCAGACTCAATCCAAAAATGGTCATCTGAGATAAATACACCCTTCTCAGATGAAGAAATACAAATGGCAAATATATATATGAAAAAAATGTTCAACATCACTGGTCACTAGAGATGCAAATTAGAACAACACTGAGATTCTCTCTCACTCGAGAAAGAATGGCTATCATGAAGAAATCAACCTATAACCAGTGCTGGTGGGGCTGTGGGGAAGAAAGAACCCTTCTGCACTGTTGGTGGGAATGTAGACTGGTGCAACCACTGTGGAAATTGGTATGGAGATTCCTCAAAAAGCTAGGATTAGAGGTCCCATTCTGGCTATTCCCCTTCTGAGTATCTTCCCAGAATTAAAAACATCATTCCACAGTGATATATGTGCTCTCATGTTTTATAACAGCACAACTTACACTAACTAAATCTTGGAAACAATGCAAATGCCCATTAACTGAGGAATGGATAAACAAGATATAGTATTTTTATACAATAGAGTACTTTTAATAGGTAACTGGATGCAACTTGAGACTATTGTGAACTAAATCACATTTATATGTGTAACCAATCAGATTGTCCTATGTTTAAGAAACTAAAAGAGTAAATAAGTTCTAAAATGCACAATAGATATTGTGAAATAGGAAGAAACTGTTCGAAAGGAAAAAGAAACTAGGAAGATTGAACGGGGAAAGGGCCATAGGGAAAAGGAAAAAAATACAATTCAGTTGTACTACTAGTGTCTCTTAGTTTATTAAAAAGGAAGGTTTGTGCTAATACTGATTGGAGACATTTCTATGCATGTACCTTGTACCCTGAGCGACTACTTTAAAGATAATATGTAATGTATTAACTATTGCTATTTTCCTATTATTATGAAATTTTGTTTTACCTGTTTTTCAAAAATTAAAAAATAATAATAAAATAATAACATTCCATTAGCCCTGAACACACACACACAACAACAACAACAACAGCAGCAGCAGCAAAAGTGAAGATGATGGGTTTGGCTGGGTGAGTTACCAAGGCATAAACTGAAGACTATCTCTGTCCCCTCAGGCCTCTTCCCCTGCTCTCTGCCTTCTGGATTCCATCACCAGAGCAGCTTCTTCCTGCCATGCCTTTCCTCCCTGTTGTTCTGCTGGAAGCCAGTCAACCATGAGTGGACTGAAAGTTTGAGACCATGAAGCACTTAGACTTCTTCACTTTTTAGCTGCTGGTTTAGGTATTTTGTCCCAGGAACAAGAAAGGTTACCAATATGATATAGAAAATTGGAAAATGGAGGTCAGAATAAAAAAGAAATGGAAAATTAGGTATAATGCCACAAACCATAAAAGTCACTCAACAATCTGGCATATTTTCCTCCTGCTACTTTTAAAAATTTACCAATATAAAGCATGAAACTTTTCCCATGTTATTAAGTATTCCCAAATCAATTTCCTACAATTTTACATCCAAAAATGTTTTCACAATTACCAATGATGCCTGCTAGGCTTCATAAAGAGTTTTATTTTTTGTAATTTTCTTAACTTTTTTAAAAATTAGGATTATTAAGATAAAGGCTATACTTGTCAGTGTTTTAATATATACTCTAAATTTCATAAAAGCATATACTGCTGTTATATTTCTCAACTGAAATTCCAAATACAATGTTTATCCATCTCCATTTCTAATTTTAGTAATTTTCAAAATGATGCAAGCAAAGCAAACATTTAATAGCCAAATCTTCACTATTTTCTTGCCTAACTATATATATCTTTATTAACATATAGCATACACCAGGCAGTGTTAATGACTGGCACAATGAAGCATTACCTGTGTACACCCAGAGCCAAAATTATGCCTCACATATTGCATTCTCTCAAGGAATGTCTACTGAATAAATCAAACACAGAACACAATTATTTGCCATAATTTAGAAATGTGCCACTCCAAAGAGGTTAATTTTGCATAGATATTCTTTTAATATGCAAATCTTTTTTAAAAACTGATGATATTTACCTCAAATATATATTTCCCAAAATACTTTAATCCAAAGACAAGTATCTGGATGACCCAAGGGGGTCATCATTAATTACTGTCTTGAACAGATTGCTATCTAGAATTAACTAGGGCATGTAGAATTCATTGCCTTTATGCCACATTGTGGTTTTAATTCTCATGCATCCATTTCATGTATTTTACTGCCTGGATAGTTGGTTTTTATTTCTCATTACTACCTGTGTATGTACTTCTGGAAGTCTCTAACCATATATTAGAAACCAACCAAGCTTATTAGACTTATTTATTGAATAAATCAATCATTCTAAGTGAATATTAGAACATCTTTTCTGTGAGTCAAGAGAATAACTTGAGTGCATTAATTTCAATGTGTGAATTCTGCTTAGATAATCCTGCTGTTTTCTCATCACTCAGTACTTCTAAGAAGTATCCCTAAAAAATGAAGAACTTAACTGCTACTCTATGACCCAAGTGCCATCTCACCACAGGGAGGACCAAGAAGCACTTATTAAGGAAGTGAAAAGAAAACAAAAATTATATACATATAATTTATGTATATATTATATATAACATACATTATATATATATTTTTTTCCTTTTCACTTCCTTCATATATATGAAATAGTTTAGATAGTTATACTATAAAGTTCTACTAATAGTTGTAACTATAGATTAATAACAGATTATAGATTAATAACTATAGATTAATAGTTATAACTATACAGATAGTTATACTACTAAGTTCTATTAATAGTTAAGATAGTTATACTACTAAGTTCTATTAGTTCATTGAAAAGAAGGGCTTGTGTTTCTATTGTTTGATCGATTTTTCATGCCTACAGCTTCTAATCTGAGCAACTACTTTGAAAAAAGCAATACACAATATATTAACTATTGTTACTCTATTATTTGTTCTGAAATTTTATATCACTGTTTTCTTGTTTTTTCTCTTTAAAAACAAAAATATAAAATTAATTTAAAAAGAAGCACTTATTGCATGCATAACAAAATCCCTTAATCATTTAACACATATGTGCTGTCTACACGCATTATGCAGGATTGTTCTGTGTTAAAACTTTGGGTGTGTGTGTGTGTTGAACTTTGCTTCTGTCATTTGCATTTTTTGTGGTCCTGGGGATTGAACCTTTATTCACCAAACCCTACATGAAACTTCTCCACTGTTATGTGACCATTTAGTTCATTCAATTTCATAACATTCATTCACTATATGAATATAATACAGTTTACTCCTTTTCCCTGTTGATGGACATTCAGATTATTTTCCTAATATTTTGTTGTTTTTATACCAATGCTGCTTTGAATACTTTTATGTTTCTGCATTTATATATGCAGGAATTTCTCAAACACCTAGAATAGATGTTGATTTGTACCAGCCTCCTGAATGCTGTATCTTTAATACATGCTAAATTTATATCTCCAACAAAACTATGTAAGGCCTAGTTTATCCTGAACTATGATCAATATTTCAATACTTTTATTCTCATGTTTAAAATTTTTATGGATAAGAACAATATTTTATTACAGTATAAATCTGAATAGCTCTGGTTTCTAGCAAAATTGAACATCTCTTCAATTGTTCTTTGCTTATTCTTTTTTCCCATCAACTAATTATTCATGTCTATTGCTGTTTTTCTGGAGCTATCTTTTGCTTACTGATTCACAGATTTGTATAATCTAGATACTATTACAGATAACTATATATACTGCATGTATCTTTTAATAAGCTGGTTGGTTTTTTGTTTTTTGTTTTGAGACAATGTGTTGCTTTGTAGTTCAGGCTGGGCTTGAACTCACTATGTAGCCTGGGTTGGCCTCAAATTCACGGCAATCCTCTTGCCTCAGCCTCCTAAATGCTGGGATTTCAGAGATGTTACCACACCCAATTTGTAAACTGTGCTTTTTAAAAGCAATTTTAATAATATCTTTTAATGAAGTTTTTATTTTTAAACATCAATATAATATAAAGTAATTCTAGTATTACCAACTCCTTTAAAATTTGGTGCTTTCTTACACTTTATCTAGGAAATTCTTCCTACCTCTATCATAAAAATATTGTTCCTTAGAAGTATTTTTAAAATTGCCTTATATTTATGTCCTGATTACAAGAACATAGGCTTTGTAACTTCTAATCTTTATTTTACATATATTGAAGTTATATTATTTGGTGGCCACAAGTTCAGAATTTGTTTCTTATAAAGTGACCATAATAATGCTTTTTAAAAAAAATATTAAAGAGTATGGGATAAGGCATGTGCTAAAATCCTGTAACAGAAATCCAGACCACAGTAGTTTAAAGGAAGGCTTGCTTCTCTAGCATATAAATTCTTAGGTAAATGTACAGCCCAGGGCTAGTAAACAGCTCTATTCTGTGACTGATTGGCATTGTAAGACTCAATATAGGCCACAAGATTCCTGCTACAGTTGTCTTTTTCAACCAATTAGAAGAGGGGAAAGAAAACTGAATCAAGCAATTCTGTCTTTAAGAAGTGTGTCAAGAAGCTATATTCACCACTATTGTTCACATTCTATTGCTCCTAAAACTAAACTCAGAGCTATCTGCAAGGGAGACCAGGAATGCTCTCTTTGGCTGGACAGCCAGTAAAATTAAGATTTTATTACTAAAACAAAGATAAAAACAATAGTTTCTACTATTTAAATTGATGTTAATATTACTACTCTAGTATTGTGTTTACCTGGTATACTTTTTAGTTAGCCTTTCATGGTTGCATCTCTTTCCATTTGCTTTCATTCTGCGACTCATATTCTGTGTGTTCCTTCTTCAGATTTCACATAGATATTCTTACATCTAGTTTGATAATTTCTAGTATACATTACTAGCAAAATTAATCTAATATATATAGATTATTTCTCCACCTTATTCTGCTATTGTTTTTATGCTTCTTTGCCCTCTTTCCCAGACTTCTTTTGGACTATGTTTCTTTTATTTCTCCCCTTCTACTCACTACTTTTATTCCATTTATTTAAGATACATATAAAATTTTAGCATACATATCTTTTCAAATAAAACCGTCTAATAAATCTTTTACAGGACATTCAAGGATTTTGAGAAACTTAGCTCCAAATGGCCCACCCCCATCCAGTATTTCAACACTATTGTACATTTGTTTCTTCAAATTTACTTGCATTAACATTACTGATATTGTGTTTGCTACTTTGGGCAACCACTGTTCTGAGTGCTTACAATTTTCTGATCTACCTGATCTTGTTCATTGTAGAAATTTCTTCTGGACTATTTTCCATCTTCCCTAGTTCATCTGTTAGCAGTTTCTTAAAATGAGGGCAACAAGATTATAGATTTCCTGAGTTGTTTTTTGTTGCTTTGTTTATTGGTTGCCTTATTTTGCATCAAATGTATTTTATTTTATTATTATATTATATAGTTTAGATGGGCGTATAACACCAGTTCGATGGTTATTTTCTCAGTATTTTTAAATACTTCTAAACTTGGCTTCTGGCTTCTACTTTTGCTGTCCAGAAGTTTACTGACAGAACTTATCTTTTTTGTATCTTTCCTTTTTGGTGGATTTTTCTTTTCCTGACATACTCTTTTCTGGCTGAACAGTACTTGAAAGAACTTCATTGGGAGGGAGCATTATTTCAACCCCTCTGCCGTCTGTAAAGCCAAGGCCATCTCTTTCATTTTTGCCTGAACACTGAATCCCTCAGAATAGCTCCAATTATCATTTTATCTTTATCTTTGGTCCCAGGGTACTTCCTCAACTTTCTTCTCAGCTGAGCTATATAATTAAAAGGGTATTTGTTATAGTTGGATGTGAAAGACAAAAGGATATACAAAATGTGGAAAGTGAACTTCCAAGAGGAAAAATCTTTCAGTGTTATCAAACAGCTCTGTCTCATTTATTTTTTTCTTATTGCTAAGAGAAAATACTCAACACCCACAAATTAAAAGATGGAAAGGTTTATTTAGCTTACAGTCTATAGATGTTTCAATCCATAATTGGCTGGCTCCAAGGCAAGGTGGCTTCGCAGAGGAGAGTTCATAGCAGGCAGAAGGTAGCAAAAGCAACAAGGGTGAGGGTCTTTCTGCCCCTTATACCTTATCCAGGTCTCTTAATCACTAATCCTAGTGTCCTTGAGCTTAGTATTGCACCATGAATCTATCCCAGCATCACACACTCTAGACAAAGCCACCGCTAAAACAGCCCCACCTATGACTGCATAAGGCTTTGGCAGGGGATATCCAGACACAGGTCATAACAAGCTCATTATTTACTCTTCAATTTACTAAACCTTTCCATTCACAAAAACACCTTAGAGAAAGAACACTAGGATGATGAGGAACTCCTGGGAAATGCTGGTGTAGCTAATGCTATAGAAATTTGTAAGGGAAGAGGTACAAAGGTATAATTACATTACATTTTCAGATGAGGTAAGCAGGGAAGGTCAACCTGTTAAGTAGGTATTCTGGTTTGAACACAGCTTATCTCCTCTGGAACCCATGCTGGAGTTTAATCCTCACTGTGTGATTTTAAGAGAGTGGAAACAATCTGTATGCTGTGGAGAGGTGGAGACTTTAAGGAAATAAGTAGGATCACACATGGTTGTGGTAGTGGAAAGCCATGATTGAATCTTGGTTACTTGATAAGAAGACAAAGATCAGAGACAGACCCATAAAGGTGCACTCCTGGTCTCTTGCCATGTGACACCATGCACGCCTTGGGACTCTGCCAGCAAGAAGGCCATGGCCAGATGTGAGCTCCTAACCTTAGATCACATTTGTGAGCCAAAATGAACTTCTTTATTCCTGGTATTTTTATAGTAAGAGAAAATGAACTAACACAATAGAGTTTAAGGACAAGGAAAAATCTGAATAGATAAGAGGAATAAGTTATTTTAGTCGAAAATAGTAGCATTGTTCAGGTATGAAAAAAGTAATTTTGTCAAAGAATGAGCAGCACAATAACTTTTCTGCAACAGAAGATTTCTGCAGGTAGAAACAAAAGATATTTGAAGTTGAATAAATGTTTTCCAGGTAAGGCAGGGTGAGGAAGGCACTAGCCAAACTATCCCATACCTAGTAGGATGAGATTAAAGAGACAGAAATACAAAAGTGCATAATACACTTTCAGAAGTAGAATTTATTGAGGTCTAGACAAAGAGGGTTGTGTGTAGGGATGGAAGAAAGCAAAGTTCTCATAGATAATTTAGGCACAGACTTAAATCTGGAGACCTAGACATATCTTGCTAATAAGTTTGGAGTCTGATTTTGGAATTTAGTCAACAAGCCTACCTAGCAAACCATACAAAGCATTTCTAACAAAAAATAAAAGCAGATTTTTCTTTGGGATAATTTACATGCCACTAAGTAATCCTATGTAAATGCTATCTCTTTGGGGGTGTGCAGAATGTCACCTGCAAAAACAAATGCCATGGCCATGAATATAGCAGCTACCAAAAGATCTGAAGCCAGAGAGTTTAAAACCATGTACGTACTTGAGCACCATCGCTTTAACTGTAAGGCTGGAGGTTGAGAAAAAATTAGAAAACCATTGCAATAATCTTAGAGAGAGAAATGCATGAACTAAACCAGGAATCCTGAGAATAAGAAGACAAAATTAAAATATTCACAGATGGAACTGGTAAAACATTACCATCTAGCTATGGAGAATGAAGCAAAGATACACTCAGATTTCTGGCTTCATCATTTGGGCAGATGGGATAACATCCATCAGTATGACATAGTCATCAAATATAAGAAAGGTTATCTTGCAGCGTAGGGTAAGGATGTTGTTCATGGTGTGTTTGAGAATATAAGGAGATACCAGGTTGAAATAACTATAGGCAAGACAGTGAGAAGAGATTGTGTATCTACACCTAAAGCTCCAAAGAGAGATTCATGGTGATTTGCTGGCATATAAATGACACAAAAACATATAAGAAAATCTAGATGCAATGTTGCCATGTTCCCATGCTGGCAAACAGCAAAATTTAACAACTTGCAAGAGAAAATGAAAACAACAGAAGAAAAAACAAAGGACTATCTAAAAAGTGGGGGAAACTGGGAAGAAAGCAGTATCTAAGAACCAAAAAAGAAATTTTAAGATGAACAGAACCAAATACTTAAAGAAAACAAGTAATATAAGGAGGGAACTATTTCAATTTGCAACTGGGGTGTGTTTCCTCCATGCAAATTCATAGGCCTGACAGACAGTTCCCTGGGCTTTACTCCAGAGTAAACAGTGTTCCTTGATCAAATGAAGTCATAAGCCTTGAAGAGATCTTCCAACAGAGAAGAGCAAAGGGAATGAGTAGAGAAAGAGAGAGGCTTATGCACAGAGTTCATAGGTAGCTGCAATCATCCCAGAGAGACAGATGGCAACTCACCACAGAGACTGGGGAAGCTGGGGGAAACAGGTGGACAATTTGAGAGTGACAGTGAATGTCTGAGTCAGGTGTGTTGAGGAATGAGGGAGAGAGTCAATGAAGGGCACTTTGAGAAGGAATACAGAGCAGGATTTGCTCACATGCAAAGCTGTACATCTCATTAAGCGAAACAAATCAGACAAGCAAGCTTAAAATATGGCAGTTTCTCTTATGTGAGGAGCCCAAAATACAAATAAAAAGCAAAGTAAAAGATAATAGGAAGGAGGGAGATTTTTTTCAAATGGAACGAGGAGCAAGAGAGGAAAGGGAAAAAGAGGAAAGGAAAATGGGATTTAAAAAAGAAGAAAAAAGAAAGTCTTCACAAATAGGAAGGGGATCAAGAGAGGGAGGGAGTAGGGAAGGAGGGTGGGGTAGGGATGGAAACAGCATTAAGATTTGTTATGCACAGGTACCAACTCTTCAAGGTGAATATAATCATTATGCACTGCAAACACATAAATAAAATATTGGTTTAAAAAGAGCTAATCAATATCAATTTTTTAGTTTTTAGTTATCCTGGTAAAGAATGGGAGAAGCCATGGCCAAACTGATCAAACATCTCAGTTTTATTTACTTTGCTTAAATTACAGTTCACACATTTAACATGCTATACAGAGTAAAGGATTTAAAAGCAGATGGGGTGAAGATTTTGATAATCTAACAAGCCTAGAGGTCCCTATATCTACTATATTCAATATGAATTAATCATTCTCTGCCAGGTATATCTCTTTCTTCAGATACTGTATTCTCTATTTTAGTGAATGGTTCTGTAGCTCCTAAGAACTCAGTTCACCCTTGACCCCAACCATCTCTCTCCCTTGCCCCCCAACATTTAATCCTATTTACTCTATTTCCTTAATAGCACACCTGTACTGACTGACTCCTCTGTACCTTTGTACAGGTAGCTGCCCCTGTGATGACCCACTCTGCCTCCTTTTCACATCATACCCCTCATCTTCTAAGAGTTGCTCATGTATCCCTTTCTCCTGAAAACTTTTCCTCTTGACCCCTTCTCTGCCATTCTTCAAAGTTCAGCATGCTGGCCATACCTCTTTCAAGCACTTAACATTTTATCGTAATTGTCTATTCCTTTGCTTGCTGTCTGTAAAATGAAATACTCTGACAGCAAGATTACACCTATTATTTAAAGCACTTAGTACTAAACACAGAATTGTTTTTAAATTAATGAATATTTACAAAAGCACAAAAAAGCAAAATAAAAGGACATTATCTGATAGTAAGAATCTGCTGCTATTTAAAATGGCAGGAGGTGATTCCCAATGGAATACATCAGTAATGTAGAGCAAAAGACATTCGGTGAGAATTACCATCGATTAAATCAATGCCTCCATTAGGCTTAGGCCCCCTATCACATTGCATAGAATTATGTCCAAATTCTATTTCAGAATGCTAAATCTACATCTTCATTTGGATGGTGTTCATAAATTGCCAAGTTGAAAAATATCAACCTTTAACTGCAACAGCCCAAGTTCCTGCATAAGAAATAGGGCCATAAGAAGACACTCCTTTTCTTCAGGACCCCTGGGGAAACCTTCCTGCACATGGCATGCTGGTTTCATAGTAATGATTTTGCAACTCAAAAGAAGTTTTAGGATATTTATGTTTAAGAAACAAACGTCTGTCTCAGAACCTTAGCCCAACAGATCCATTATGTTGTTATGAAGAAGACCATTCAAAAAGAAAATAAACATTCAAAAAGAAAATAGCAGCTATGGGTGTTCATGTGATAACATCATCTGTCCTCTAGTAATGAAAGCTCAAATTTTCCCATGTGTAGCATGTGACCCCACTCCTACAAACCCTCCTGTTAGTGATGATTAAGTTGATTTATTCCATGTGAAATTCTAGCAAATTGTTCCCTAAGTACAAATTCTTCTTTATATTAATATGCTTTCCTGTGATCCAATGTCTCTCTAGACTTTCAATACTTCTTTATTATCAGTAAAAATTACCACTGTTCTAAAAGAATTAACCATACAAGTTCCCTGAGTAAATTCTTTAACCTCTCTTAGCAGTTCCTTATCTGTGAAAAGAAGATAACAATTCTTGAATTTCAAGATCACTGTAAGGGTTACAGCTAGTTATTTATGAACATGAAGGAACTATCAGTGGACATGGCACCACAGTGTGCTAATTCCAAAAAAACTCTGCTTTTTACTTTCTATAACTATTTTCCAATCTAATAATCTTGATGAAGAGATTTATAATTTAATTTTGTACATTTTATAAAAGAACACACAGAAATATGAGTCATTTACCTGTTTATTGCATATATTGGGGTGAATGGCAGCATCTCCCTCAAATATGTTTTCCTGGGTATTTTTTGTCTCCAGGTACTGATTTCTACTGGATTTAGTAAAGTTAAGAATTTGGATGATTAATTTCATAACTAAGAAAATGAAATATCTGGTCTTTTCAAGCTAAAAATAGGCTGTAAAGAAATTATTCTCACAAGGCTATATTTAGTTGAATTCAGAACTAGCAAAGATAAATGGAGACATTTTATTACATATTCTCTACTTTTCAGATACTTTTTAATTATTTCTTTTTAGAAACTTTTCTTAAGACTTCTCTACTCTCAAAATAGGTAAGTATAAAGTATGATTCTGTTCCTCAGTTATAAAAATTGAACTGTCAAAACATTTAGTTTGATTTACTTTATTACACTTCATACATATGAGTAGAAAATAATTCTAATTTAAAAATTCATTATCAAAATAGATGCTGTGCATGCTGGGGGTGGTGGCGCATGCTTGTAATCTCAGCATTCTAAGAGGCTGAGGCAGGAAAATCACAAGCTCACCAAGACCCTGACTCAAAATAAAAACGTGCTCCCTTCAGCAGCACATACACTAAAATAAAACTAAAAAGGTCCAGAGACGTAGCTTGTTGCAAGAGGCCTTGAGTTTGCTCCCCAGTACTAAAAAATAAATAGATAAAAATAAAAAGTGTAAACAATATGGTTATGCCAGCCCATTTCTGAGTGGCTGAACTTTGGTAGATGCCAGGCAACAGGTGCTGACGTGATCTGCTCCAAGTGAACACTGTCTCTAGTGAGCTGTCCTACTGGATAAAATTTTGCATGCGCACTGACAATTCCTTGCTGGAGGATACCACTGGGAGAGGAACTCTGGAGGCTTACATTTGGTTTCCTTCAAGTGTTGTCCCATTTGCCTTTTCCCTTTATTGATTTTGTTTTACATTCTTTTGGTGTAATAAATCATTAATAAATCATATATGTGAGTACAACAATACACTCCAGTAATTCCTATGACTTTTCCTATAAAATCAAGAATATCGGCATGGTCTTCAAGGCTTCCAACACTAAAGTCACAGTCTTTAATCCAAACATCTTCTCTTATTCAGGTGTAATGGTGGACACCTGTCATCCCAGAACTATGGGATGCTGAGGCAGGAGGATCACAGCAACCTAATGAGATTCTGTTGATAGATAGATAGATAGATAGATAGATAGATAGATAGATAAAGGACTGTGGATATAACTCATCTCTGGACTGAAAAAAAAAGTTACTTCTCAGTTTTTGTTTACTTTTAAAATTTCTTCATAGAAATGGTAGAAATAGAAAGAAGTAGACTGAGTAGTTAAGATTGACAAACAGTTGGATCAACTTTGGCACAGTAACAACCTATTTAGCAAGTGATTAAAAAAAGCTTATAATCATCTAACTATGAACTGTGAAATATTTAGATTTTCTACTAGACGATAGCCCATTTAGAAACATGAATTTTAGACTGTTTAAAGTGTACCTTCTTAGGATATTGGAAAATCTTCACTAGATTTCTGACAACTTTATCAGCTTTCCTTAGAAACCAATTACCCTTCAGAGAATAAGTCCATTCGTTTTAATTTTAAAATGTAATATTTTAAAGGTGTCTTATTTTCAGTCTTGAAAAACATAAATATATTAAGTATGCATTGATTCTGTAGTATTTCTTAAAATCAAAGTCTGCTTAGAGGAGAATTCTGAACTCTTTAAATAGCTCTCAATTATTTCCAATGGTAGAGAACTTACATTTTTTTGCAGTGTGGGCATTTTGCCAGAGTGTTGAACCTTAGTTCCATCCACTGTAAAATAAATAAAGAGAGGGGTTGAAAAGAAAAACAACAGAAAACGATCCAATCTGATAAAATGTTTCTTTCAGTCTAAAGGTCATCAGGATGACAGCAGAAGCAATCAGTCTTCTCAAGGTTACATCAGTTCTCCCTCCTGCAGTCCTCTCTTCCACTTAAAATAGTGTGGGACACCCTGCTGAAACTGTTCCCATGACTTCTTGAAGGCTTTGACGCAACCTAGATTTGTTTAACAAAGACTATAACACACTACTTAGGGTCACCTCTGCATATTTCAGTTCATTTCCAGGATATTTCACTTACCTCCAAAGTTGTTATACCTTAAAGTCTTCAGGACATATCTCTTAAATGGTGGAATATTTAGGTGCATTATTATATATTGTTTAAATTAATAAATGAATATTATACTACTGGAACATGTTTTGATAGGTATAGTAGATCACTGACATAGATAACACTTACTCTGAGGTATTCTAAAGTGCACAAAAAATGTTTGAACATAAAACATAAAAAATCTTAGATATTAGCAATGATGGACACAAAAAGTGCTAAAGATTACTCTTATTAAAAAGTCCTATTTACTTTATTTGTATCTTTGCAATTCCCAGTGACTATGGAATTCTTTACTTACCAAAAGCCTATAAACCTCATTTTAAAAGGATGCGCCATTGAAAAACACAAATTTAGCTTCTTTAAACAGTATGTATGGTTCCATCCAGGCTGTGAATAGTGTGAATAACATGAATTCCTAACTAATGTAACTTTAGCCTTATAATACTGATGTATTAAGAGATTATTTATAAACACAAGGATGCTATTGAAAACATAGCTTGTTATATTGTTCTTTTATCTTCTTCAGATCAGAATCCTCTTGCAGTCTCAGAATTACAGAAATAGCTTTTTCTGTGTGACCTTTTTGTTAAATTACCATTAAAATATTATAATAAATCATTTTCCTCTTTCACTGACTGTGAAAAATTTGGAACTAAGATTCAGCTTAGTTTTATGAACATGCAGGACTAAATACTATGCATACTTATTCTTATACATAACTTCATGTTTTATTTCTTTTTTTCCCAAATCCGCCTTATTCAAACATAAAAAGAAAAAAAAGAAGAAACCATGACAAAATTATATAGCACATCAAATTTTATTTCTTGCTCTATTTTTTTATTCTCTTGGCTTTTTTCATATTTCATTTTCAATTCTATTGAACTGAATGTATCTTTATAATTGGTATATAATGTATCTTTATAATTTAAAAGCTTTGTAGTGAATGATTTTTTCTTTTTTTTTAAAGAGCAGAATATATTTACTGAGAGAAAGCTTCTGTCTGAGAGAGATAGAAGGGGTCCCAAGTGGGTTTTCAAAGACTCTGTCTTTTCTAGGGACTTTTATAGAGTAAAACCATGAGGTGAAGCAGGTCCAAGGTGGGGAAAAATGAGAACTTGCAAGGTGGGCATGAGGTGGGACAGAACTATGATCAACCAATAAGATCATGAGTATTATTGCTCAGGTAAAATAGATTAAATCAGGAGCCAATAGGGAAGGGAGTCATGTAGCAAGCAGGAACAGGGCCTTTGCCCATAGCGGGTTGCATTAGTGGTTTCTTCTGGTTTCCTCAAAGTGATTGATACCTAGATATCTATTTAGAGTATCAGTCCCAGATATTTATCCTTAAGGTGTGGTTGCATTTGTTTTGTCTTTTGTTTTGAGAGCTGGCCCACAGGAGAGGTGTCTGCCTCCTCCACAGTTACAGGGTATCTGGTTTTCTGCACTGGCTCCTTTGAGGGCCCAGCCCTAGCTGACTGTACCAATCCCCTCTCTGAAGAAGTAACTTGAACTTCCTTGAAGGCGTAATGGGTGATGACTGATGGGGCTTCTTTAGGTTGAAGCCCATCATAGTTGTTGATTGGCAGTCAGAGATACTCACAGCACAAGAGATACTTGCAAGTTGTAAAAACTGAGTGTGTGTGTACATTCCTGATCTCTCTGCTAATATCTCACTAGCTATTCAAGATATTAGATGAAGTGAATGTTTTCTTTATGACACTGATGCCTCTTTCTCTTCCTCTTTCTGTCCCTTTTTCCAGTTGAAGCCAAGGCCTCAGGCATGCTAGTCCTGTAACACTGAACTATACCCTCAGCCCCACTGAGCTGCTCTCATTAACCTAAAACTCGCAGAAGCATTTCCTATCCTTTAAGTATCTACTATATTACCCTGATCACCAGAATCTGTCTTCAGAAATACTGAAATCACATTTAAATATATTTTTAATCCAAGTATCTTTTCCTTGTAAAACTTAAAGTTTTAATCATAATTACTAATAGGATACATTAATATAATATGATCCCGTTGCCTGCACTAAATAGCAAGAAACAGCTAGGTTTAGAATTTAGTCTGTAGCTTGCATATTGCTTTGTAATTTACTTCTGGGGTAAAAATATCTACATGCACAAGTGATTTTTAAAAACAATAAAAATCATATGTATGTATATCTATTTAAACTTTCCACTTGGATCATTTTCTAGAATTGACTGTAACTCTGTAACTTCCTGATTTTCCTTATTTCCTTTTCTTTATTAACAGCATTGCCAATTCTCTCTCAAATTCTTTATGCTAATCCTGGCCATCATAGACACTTTTCTGAATAATGAAAGCCAAACACTGAGCCTATGTCCCTTATGTTTTTCCCCGTGCATTCCCTCCTATACATAGCATCCCCATGTACTCAATTAAGTGTAAATCTCCGGCACTGCTTTCCATAACTATAGGAGGAGGTCACGTCCTCTGGGCTCCGTGCTCCTGTGTGTGTACTAAGAACACTCCGTACTTCCCTGTGCTACAGTTTAAACACGTTTCATGAAGCTCTGCTTTTAATTTCTTTCTCCTACTATTAGATTAGAAAATGCCATGAAAACAGACTGTGCTGCCTGTTCACCACTTATTCTTTGGGACCTAGCCTTGTACCTGATACAAGTATATAGCGCGAGTAAATGTAATGAGCTCATTTGTAGTGTGACTATGAAGATTATTCACAATTATTCACTCCAAGGATTTTGAATAAAAATCTAAAAAGGCAGAATGGAGAGTAGTTGTGGAAGAGAAGGCCCTGAGTAAGTTGAAAAGAAATGTATTTTGAAGAATTTTAAATAATACTACTTGCAAACTAGAATTTGTTCATGTATAAGAAAGAAAAGGATAATAAATGCTTAATATAAACTTGGTTTAGTCAATTCACTTTTTGTTTATGGGTTTCTGTTGACTGTATCAATTTACATTAAACTAATATAAAGTGATTTTTGAAAAGACATTCATTGGCGATCCCACCAACTATATTTTCTAATTTATGTAGTCACTGCTTTAATCAATAAAATATAAATGCAAACAAATAGATTTATGCTGTCTGTCTAAAGCACAAAATTCCAGAAATTCTGATTAAATATAATAAATTGGATAAATGTGTGCATTTCTATTTCTTTCTCAAAGCCTGACTAAAATGATAGTAAGGAATTTTTAAATGAATGCATAAGGACAAAGAAAACCGACCAGAAATGGTTTCAAACATTTGAACAGTGGAAAGCAGTTAAAGACCTGGCAATTGACTTAGTGAAGAGCTCTAGGAACTTCCTGTCCACAGAAAGATATGCTGATGAAAGCAGCTGCTTCAGAGAGAATCATACAATACATCAGATATTAAGACTACCAGGTACTTTCAGAGAGGGGTTAGCATTAGGGATAAAAGCAAGGAATAGCACATTCCTGTGTAACCAAGACATGGAAACAAGCCAAATGTTCCAAGAACAGAGGACTAGACCAAGAAATTATGGTACATAGCTGAAGTACAGCGGCACATATAATCCCAGTTATTTTGGAAGCTAAAGTAGGAGAATTTGAGAATAGACTGGGCAACTCAGGGAAAATTTATCTCAAAATAAAAAATAAAAGATTGGAGATGTAACTTAGTGTAAGGTCCTGGGTTCAATCCCCAATATCGCCAAAAAAAGGATGATAATGAGGAGAGAGTGAGGAAGAAAGAAGGAAGGAAGAAAAAAGGATTGTGGTACATATACACATTAAAATTATTTAGTCTTGGAGCCGGGGATATAGCTCAGCAGCATAGGTATCTGCCTGGCAAGTGCAAGGTCCTGAGTTTGAGTCCCTGTACAATAAATAAATAAATAAATAAATAAATAAATAACATTATTATTTTTAAACAGGAGGACATTCTGCCATTTGCGACAACATAGATTAACCTGCAGGACATCAGCCAAACATAGGAAGATAAACACCACATGATCACACCTCTATGGAGAACCTAAAATAAACTCAAAGAAGAAGAATAGACTCTTTGCTGCCAGAGCAGAAGGAAGGGGAGGGAAAATCGGGGGATGTTGGTCGAAAACACCAAAGTATCCATTAGGCAAGATGAATAAATTCTAGAGAACTAATATATTGTGTGGGAACTATGGTTAACAATATTGAATCATTTATTAAGAAGGTACATCTTCAGTGTTCTTGCCACACACCCACAAAAATGGTAATGATATGCTAATTCACTTAATTATGGTGGGTCACTCACAGTATATGACATACATAAAAGCAGCAAATTATACAGCTTAAATAAATACCATTTCTGCTTGTCAATTATATCTCAATCAGATGGGAAAAGAAATACCAGTACTGTTTGTAAACTTTCCCTGTATACCTCAAAGCTAGCAAGACCTCCGAGGTACATGCAAAGGAAAGGTGGTTTATCCTGGAAAAAAAACTAGAAAGCCAGTGCACTTAAGAACACAAGACACAGCAAAAGGCAAGGACCAAACACCACTCTAAAAGGCAAGGAACTAAAGTCTGCAGTTTGCATATGAGTAAGAGCTTCACCTTATTACCTCTCCGGGCTCCTAGAATGCTATCTCCAAGGGTATCACCCACAGAGATTAGAGGGTCCTTACCCAGAGAAACGTACTACCAAAAATACACTCTGAATACTAACACATGACAGCTCTTAAAATAAATACATAAATAAATAAATTAATAGAGAAAAAGAAAAAAGAGGTGAAGAAAAGGATGGATAAAATAGTTTACTCCTTATCGACATGTACAGAAATTCTAATCAGTTACCTGCTCTTAAATATGAAATTTTGAGTAAGGCTGCTATCACAAAAGAAAAACACAGAAAAATGGGGAGAAAACAGAGGCCAGGCATAGGGAAGAACAATATCTCAGAAAGAATATCACCAATATTAGCTGAATGATGCCATAAAGATGATAATGGTACAAAAAGAAGAACTGGAGAACAAAGTCTCTTGAAAATTAAAAAGTTATAATTATCCAAAATAAAAATTATTAAATTTAGAAGATATAGTTGTCAAATTTTTCCAGTAAATGAAATCAAAAGCAAAAATTAAAAAGAAATGTTTTTTAAAAAATTAAATTGTCAGTTCAGATGGTAACAAGTAAGAGTATAGGGAGAACTGGCGACTTGAACATGGAAAATTAAATCCTAAGGAGAGGGGCAATTATTCATACATCCATGAAAATGTTAAAACCCATATGAGAAAAACGCATTATTACTTGGCTCACCTGTGAATACAATGTATTTAATCATATATATATATATATATATATATATATATATATATATAAATAACTCTACTGGCAATATGGAAGTAGGGAAAGGAATATAATGGGAGGGTAGGATAAGTGCCAAATCCTCAACTTGCATTTTAAAATTAGTGAATAATGTCTAAAATGCTTAAGCAAAAAGAAAAGGAATGAGTAAACAGAATGCATCGAAGTAAACAGCAGAGCAGCCGGAAGCGTTGAAAGTGTTTGGGGGATGATAACTTGGAGTGAGATAGATAAGACTGCAGTTCAGAGATTGCAAGATGGCTGACTGAGTGGCGGCACGATAAGAGAGCCTCTCTGAGGAAAAAAAAATAAAAACAACTCAGATGCTGAAATCTGGCAACATGGAGAAAGCCAGACAAAAGGAGAGGAATTCTCACGACCCAGGAAGAAACTGAGGAAAAAGAAAGAAGAAAAAGAAGCATGGACAGAGGGCTGGAGCTGGACAAGCCCTGATCCCTGTACCGGCACGTCTTAAAGTCAGGTGACTCATGATCGAGCTGAGATCATGGACCTGCCGAGAGCAGGGGGTTGGTGAGCTCCAGACCCTCCGCTGGAGGAGGTGCTGCGGCAGGGAGTGGAAACAGCTAGTCAAGCTGCACAAGCTCTGGTAGTGATGGGAACTAGAATCCCCAAACTGGGAAGACTGGCTGGGTGACATTTTAGAGTCGGGCAAGGCCAGCTTGAATCAAAACCCGAGGCAGCATCTGCTGATTACTCCTAGTCCAAAGCAGATTGGTGGGATCTGCTTGGGCAGGGCCATGCCCCTTATAGCCAGGGATGAGGCTTTTCTGGGCCAGTGGCATCCCCAGGGAACACACAAACTTGTTGAAGCATAAACTGATTGACTGGCGTAGGGGGAGGAGCCAGCTCTCTGCATGCAACTCACAGATCTGCAGTGGACTGGGGGGCAGTACTTCCCTAGCAAGTGCATTGCAGAAAAACTGTAAGCAATAGGAAAGGCCCAGAGACCTCCACCACCCACCCATCTGAAGGGGGCCGGAAACACAACAAGACAGAGAAAGAGCAAAAGGTGCCCAACTGCGGAACCAGGGAAAGTGAGTACAACAGAGGTAAATGTAGAGGAGGTTGAGAGCAGCAAACCTGTAATGTCAGAGACAGCCTCATTGGAAATAAAGAAATACATCGGTGACCTCATCATCGAATTTAAATCTGAAATTCTAACTCAGGTCAAGCAAGATATAAGAAGATTAATAAAAGAAGTCCTAGGTAATCCTCAAATGAAAGAATAGAGGAACCCAGAGAAAGGAGAGAAGCCTTTGATGAAGAATATAAACAAAATCTAGAATATATGAAACAGACCCAAAGAGAATATCAGGAAATTAAAAACTCCATTGAAACCTGGCAAAACCTTTTAACAGAAACTAAAGACAAACTTTCAAAACTTGAAGATAGATTTGCAAAGTATGATCATGAAAGGAAGGATCTCTTAAAAATAACAAGGAACCAGGAAGCAACAATACAAAGGCTAGAAGATGACAAGAGGATTTATAAACTAAGAATAAAATATGTGAATGAAGATGCAGCCATAAATACAAATGAAATAAAAAGTCTATTCACAGAAATAATTAAGGAAAACTTCCCAAACATAGGTAACGGAAATGAAGTTCAGATAAATGAGGCATATAGAAATCCAGCCAGCTACAACCCAAACAGATCTACACCCAGACATATAATAATCAGGATCCCAGAAATCCATCACAAGAACAGAATATTAAAAGCAGTCAGAGAAAAGAAACAGATTACCTATAAAGGAAAACTCATCAAAATCACAGTGGACTTCTCAATGCAAACCATCAAATCAAGAAGAGCTTGGAGCAAAATATTCCAAGCCCTGAAAGAAAATAACCTCCAACCCAGAATGATGTACCCTGCAAAACTGTCTCTCAAAATTAATGGAGAGACAAGATATTTCCACTGCAAAGAGGAACTGGGGGAGTTTGTGATTACCAATCCAACCCTGCAAAGAATACTGAAGGACATTCTAGAGAGAGAGAAGAAAATCACCAGGGTTCCAGGAATAATGGCAGAAAGGCCTCAAAGAAAGGGGCAGACAGTGGAATGAAGGAGAAAAGCAAACACATAACAGAAAAATAGCATGGCAGAGATAAGACAGAGAAAATTGGTTATATCACTGTTTTATCTTGACTGATCTTATTTTAATCTGGTATGCTTGAGAGTGTCAAGTCTGAGAGTAGGGGCAACTACTCTGAAGATGACAGGACTCAATAGGATACCCATTCTGATTTGATTTTTATCTGCCTTTGAAGTCCTATAATGTCTCCAATGTTTAGATTTTATTAATAGTGTAAAGCAATGCTAAGTTTATATTATATTTGATGATACAGACAACTTTATTAAAAATAACAAGAGACATCATAGTGACTACCGTAGATCACCTAGTATTGTGTTTTTGTATGTTCTTTGCATTTCGTGTTTTTCTAGGAATTTGTATTGCTGACTTGTTTTGATTTGTTTCTCCCTCTAATACAGAAAGGTTAGGTATATATGTAGAGACTTATACATTTGTAGAACTTCTAAGTAGTTTACGAGAATGGATTATAGTTATTGTAAAGAAAAAAAAAAGGAAAAGAGTATTCTAAAGGATATAACTGCATGTATGTTTGAGTGCGTGGAATTAATAACCTTGTTGCTAAAGTTTTAGTTGGATGGATGAGTAAAACTGACTGTAGTCTCACTGTTTGAATGTCCACTTTGTGGACTTTACTTTTGTAACTTGCACAACTGCATCTAACAGGAAATTATGTAATTATCAACTAGTGACTTTTTACTGGTTACTATTTTTGTTTTGTTTTTTTTTTCTGTTTTTTTTGTTTTGTTTTTGAGATTTTGTATTGTTTCTACCCTCTTTCTGTTTCAAAATTTTTTCTTTAAATAAAAATTTTTTTTTTAAAAAAAAAAGCAAGAGGAGGAAAAGAAAGTGCTCTAAAAGAGATAACTGTATGTATACTTACGTGTGTAGGATTGATAACCATATTACTAAGATTTTCTTGGATCAGTGAACAGAACTGTTTGCAGCCTTACTGTTTGAATGTCCACTTTGTATGCTTTAATTTTGTAACTTGAACAGCTATATGCAAGAAGACAATATGTAATGTATCAAACAGTGATTTCTTACTGTTTATTTTTTTTTTTAAATTCTGCATTGTTTCTACCCTTTTTTCTGTTTTGCTTCACCCCCTTTAAATAAAATTTTTTAAAAAACTAAAAAAAAAGACTGCAGTTCAATCTGACATTTAGAATTATCCATATGAATTATTTTTAGTAAAAGTAAAGAAAAAAATGGAAAAAGTCATCTACACTTTCTTAAGCTCACTCATTCCTCAGTTACAGCAAGTTTTGTTGACAGTCTCATGTCAACACTCCAGAAGGTCCTTTAATACTGAAGCTCTAAAGAAAATCTTCTGTGTCTTATAAAGAAGGGGCCAGGGGTTTAGCTCAGTGGTGTAAGTGCCTGCTTGGCAAACACAAGGTCATGAGTTCAATCCTTAGTACCAAAAAAAGTGAAGGAAGGAAGGAAGGAAAGAGGGAAAATCTGTTCTTACCCTCAAACATTTTGAAATTAACTTTTTAAAAATCAAACTTGGACTAGAAATTAAAAGCAATGAAGCAACAACTTTAATAGCTCTTGTTCATATAAAATTAGTAAATCTTCTTATTTTTACTTAATGATTTATTTAATTATGGATACCAGAGTTAATTTCCTTTATTCCAAGAATAATAATTTTTAAGTCAGAATATTTTTGATAAATTATCATAAGTATTCTTGCATCTAGAAGCCATGAAATAGGGCCACTGCATAAAACTGTACACTTCGTATTCTGCTGAGTGGGTTAAAACAAGACTGATTCATTTGCTCACCATCAAGATACCACATAGCTAAACCCAGACAGAGCATTGTTTTTCATCAGACTACTCAAAGAGGCTCCTATTTACAACTGGCCCAATCAGAGTACATGTCTTTTGTCACAAAAGATGATATATAGCGTAGCTGTACCTCTGAATACTTTAACCTTACTAAGGCTCTATTTTAACTTTTTGGTCAATTGCACTCACAAAAACGACATCAGTTGTAGTGAAACCTCTAAAAACACATCCAATATTTACAAATATTCTATGACAAATCCTTGATATTCTATGACAAATGTCCAATTACTCACCAGGAAAGTGTTTCCACAGTGCCCACACACAACCCTTGTACCTTCTGGTTGGACTGGCAATGCAGGTTGAGCTGGCTGTTCTTCAGAAATAAGCATTACTGGACCAAGGTTAATTATGCGTCTGCTATAGAAAGAAAAGGAAAACCATTTCAGTATCTCAGAAATGTACAAGGGCAAAGCCTTCAATGTATGAAAAAAGTAAATGTATCAATTAAAATACGTTATATTTGTTTTATGAAAAAAATGAGTATATCAATTAAAATATGTTATATTTGTTTTATAAATTAAGTGTCAAGCTGTGGATTCAAAAATCACAATAGTAAGAGCAAGTCTTTCAAAATCAAACAATAAAAATTTTATATTGGAACAGAGACCATTTATCATTGCATGGGTCCTAGCCAATGATCATGGGAACCATTTAACTGCCATCCCCAAGTTTTATAAGTTCAAATCATAAACTGTTCTTATTCCTACCTAGGAAGGCAAGCCGAGTTTGGCAAAAAACTGAGTCAGTAAAAAAAAAAATTTCTGTATTAACAAAAAATAAGTATGCTATGAAAGTACCAAAGTGCTGAGTTACAACCCAGTTCCTATAAGCAGCCTGGTGTTCCGCTACACCTGTTTCATCAGAAATGGAAAGAAAGTAAAGTGGGAGCTACCTTTCCTTTATTTCTTCAGTCTATCACCAAATAGGGCTATCATGATTCAGGTACATCAAAAAGTCAGACAAATCACAGAAGAAAACCACAATTAGGGTGTTCATAGATTTGTACCTAAGGGCATCCATAATGGCACTGGGCATAGGCTAATAATTCCAGAATTTATTGCTACATTTTATATACTACATTCAGCAGAGACTAGTATAGCATATAAGAAACTAACAACTAAAACATTTCTGGGTTAAAATTAATTGTATCAAACATGAACTGGTTCTAAAAACATAAGTTCAATGAGTCACCAATTTATTATAGTGCAAGTCTTGCACAACATAAAGAAAACATCCAATGCTCACGCAAGAATATTATATCCTACAAACTGTACTACCACCTTCAAATTCTAAGTAGATCATACTCTTAATAGCAACAAAAATAACCCTCATCTAGACACTATAATCACTTTGAGGACAAGAATCTAGAACAAAGCATAACATATAATGAACCTTCAATAAATAATTTGTTGAATGAACAAATGAATGAATCTTTATCTCTTACCAGTTGGGTCTCGGACATCCTATTCGCCGAGATGTGTCTTTACAAATGAGGAGACAATTACAAGGGCATCTAACATATTTCTTCCCTGTTGGGGGGTTTTTGATTGGCTAGATAAGGGAAGAAAATGTAAACAGAGCAAATTAACCAAAGTACAGATTGCTACAGCTTGTTTGTGTTTAAGAAGGAAATGATTCCTTTAAAAGCTAAAGTTTTCCTTAATGCTATCAAGAAGAGTATAAGAAAAAGCTCACATCATGATTTTGAATGGTACGAATATTGTTAAGCATTCTAAAATTGGGGGGAACTATAAAAATTTAATTTCTATGAGCATATTTCAAAATTACTCTGCATTGGTATCTTTATATAAGAGAAATACTTAGCACAAATCCATTGTTTTTCCAAAGTTTACATGACAAGGTCATTTAACTGGCCAGATGCAACTATTCAGAGATTCTTGTATCTGTCCAAGAGAGCAAGTTTAATAAGAACTGTGGATGAGTGTTCTACTTCAATATCTAGGTCTTTAATTCCTTTCAATTTGACTGAGTGCAAAGTAAGAGATATGAGTCTTATTTCATCCTTCTTCACTTGTATAATCAGTTTTTCCAGCACCATTTGTTAAAGAAGCTCTCTTTTCTCTAGTATATGTTTTTGGTCTTCGTCAAAAATTAAGACTAAAAGTGCCTGGGGGTGTTTCTACAGCCTCAGTTCTATTGCACTGATTCACATGTCTATTTTTGTGCCAGCACCATGCTGTTTTTAATCACTGTCACTTTGTAGTATAACTTGATATTCAGGATTGTAATGATTCCTGCTTTACTCTTGCTCAGGATCACTTTGCTATTCTGGGTCTCTTCTGAAGCCATATAAATTTGAAGAATGTTCTTCCTAGCTCTGTGAAGAATGTTGATGAACTTCATCATATATATGTGTGTGTGTGTGGTGTTTACATTAAATAAAATTTTATAATATGTATAATATATTGATATTGGGCATAGCAGATTATTCCAGACTTTATTACTTATACTCTGTTCAGCAGAGACTAGTAGAGCATATAAAAAAACACAAAGACAACTAAAACATTTTTAGGTTAAAATTACATCAAAAACAAGCCAACTGGTTTAACATATTGTATGTAATAAAATAAATAATTATACACATAACTTTTGGTAATATAGCCATTTTGATACTATTAGTTCTGCCTATACAGGAATAAGGGATATTGTCCCATTTTCTAATGTCCTCTTCAATCTCTTTTTTCAGAGCATTATTGTTTTTGTTATAGAGGCCTTGGTTAGATTCATCATTAGGTGTTTAATTTTTTACAGCTACTATGAATGGGATTGTTCTTTTGATTTCTTTCTCAATGGGTTCATTATTAATGTAATGACAATACTGATTTTTGCATATTGATTCTGTATTCTGCTTCTTTGCTGAATTAATTTATCAGTTCTAAGAATTTTCTGGTAGAGTTTTTTGGGTCTTCTATGTAGAGGATCATGTTACCTGTGAATAAGGGTAGTTTGACTTCATTTTCTATCCATATCTGATTTGTTTCTTTCTCTTGTCTAATTGCTCTGTTTAAAGTTTCAAGAAGTGTAATATACAGAAATTGTGAGAGCAGACACTCTAGCCTTATCCCTGATTTAGAAAGAATGCTTTCCGTTTTGTCTTATTTAGTGCGATGTTGGAAGTAAGTTTGATATAAAGATCTAGATATTAAAACAACCACTAAATCTGCTGGAAAATAAAATTGGTAAAACCCTTAAACACATAGGCAAAGACATTCTGAACAGAACTCCAATTGCAATACTATGAATCAACAAAGGGAATCATACCAAATTAAAAACTTTGCACATCAAAACAAACAATGCATAGAGTGGAAAAAAAACAAAAAGAATGGGAAATTATTTGCTAGCTACTCCTTGGACAGAGCATTAATATCCAGAATACATAAAGAATTCAAAAAAATTAGACCTCCTACTCCAAATAAAAGACACAATCAAAAAAATGGGCAATTGAAGTGAATAGACACTTTTCAAAATTTCAAATAATCAATAAGTACCCACAAAAAATATTTGGCATCTTCAGGCATTACAGAAATTCAAACCAAAACAACACTAAGATTCCATCTTAAGAAAAAATAGCTATCATCAAGAATTCAAAAGACACCAAATACTGAAGAAGTTGTGAAAGGAACCCTTTCACATTTTTGGTGCGAATGCAAACTAGTACAAGCACTGTAGAAATCAGTATGGAGATTCCTCAAAAAACTAAAAATAGAAATTTCATTTTACCCAGCTATACCTCTTTTGGCTATCTTCTTGAAAGAGCTAAAAACACCGTATTACAGTGCTACATGCATGCCCATGTTTATAGCGGCATAACCACAAGTAGCTATATATTAACAGATGACTGAATAAAAATGTGAAATAAATATATATATATGAATACTATTCAGCCATAAAAGGTAAACTTGAGTCATTTGTAGGAAAATAAATGTATCTTGAAACCATAATGCTAAGTGAAATAAATAAAACATAGAAAGTTAAAGATTGCATGGTTTTTTCTATTAAAGAGCAAAAAAAAAAAACCAAAAAGACATGATAGAAAATAGGGAGACGGATTTTGTGGAGCTGGGGAGGGGATCCAAGGGTACATAGACAGGGGAAGGCAAAAAAGAGAAATGAAAATAATTAAGATGCAATATGTGTATCAATTCCCCCAAAATGAATGTAATAACTATGTGTAGTAAACATGTATATCAATAAATTAAAAAATAGTGAAGGAGTTCATTATACATTTGGAATTTTTCTTAAACTTCACTGAATGTAATATAAGAAGTACTTAATTTTATGATATTTTAACTTAAAAACTTATAATTATTCAATACTAGCATTTCTTTTTTAAAAATTCATATTAATTTAAAAGAGAATAAATAACATCATGGAAAAAGTTCTTTGAAATAGTAGAACTTAAGCTTGTCAAATCTATGATACACTGAGAAGAACAGAACACCATTCTCACAGCATTCTGGCCAAGAATGTATAACCTGAAACTAACCATGAAGAAACATAAACAAAGTCAAATTGAGAGACATTCTCCAAAATATCCTGCTACACTCTTCAAAAACTAAGACAAACAAAGAGCCAGTTTCAAATAAAAGAAAATTAAAGAAAGATGACAACCAAATGCAACATGTGATTATCATTTGAATCCTGGAGAATTTTTTTTAATGAGACACTAATGGAACATTGGGAAACATGAATTACATCAAAAGATTAGATAACATTATGCCAATGTAATTTCCTACATTTGACAACTGCACTGTGATTCTGTAAATGAACATCCTTGTTTTTAGTAAACATACACTAAGAAGGATTATTTCTAGAGGAAAAACCACTGTTGTAAAACGCTAACCTTGGGCAATGTGAATGATGGGCATATAAGAATTTTTCATACTGTATACAGATGATTCCTGAATTATATAATGGTTTAACTTGTGATTTTTAAAAATTTCTCCATAGTGTGAAACTGATATGTATTCAGTAAAAATCATATTTAGAATTTTGATCTTTTCTGGGCGTACCATACTTTCTTGAGGTGTTGGGTAGTAGCAGCAAGCCACACCGATAACCAGGAGAAGCAACCCATACTGTAGAGCGCTATGACAATTTAGGATGATGAGCAGGTTCGATGTACTAACTACATTTTCAACTTACAATATTTTCAATTAAAAATGGGCTTTTTTTTTTTTTTTTTTTTTTTGCTTGCAGTACTGGTGATAGAACCCACGGGTGTTTTGTTGCTAAGCTAAGCAGCTCTTTTTTATTATTATTTTCAGAGAGTCTTGGTGAAACTCAGGCTAGTCTCAAACTTGTGACCTTCCTGCCTCAGCCTGCTGAGTAGCTTAGATTACAAGCATGTGTTACTAAACTCAGTTATGATGAGCTCAATGCCATAGAACCCCACTGGAAGTCGAAACTCATATGGACATACTACTTTTTGAAACTTTTGTGCGCATGCAATAGTTTTTTCAAAGATTTTACAAAGTCTAAATAGACAACCTTGGTAGAAATATATGAAGGTTAGGCCAGGGATACAGCTCAGTGGCACAGCGCCTGTCTGGTGAGTGCAAGATTCTGAGTTCAATTCCCAGTACAAAAAAAAAAAAAGAAAAAAGAAAAACATGTAAAGGTTAGCAATATGCTACCTATGATTTTCAAAACTACATTACAGAGAAATCTTAATATGTAAAATTAACAAATATTCAGAATGTATATGTAGTACCTAAAGCATCAAGAAATATATAATTGGGTTAATTTCGTCCATTCAAAATTCATAATTACATTCACGTACTTGACAGATGACAGGGTTTGTTTCTCTATATTTTTTCCCACCTCACTTCTCCCCCTCAGTTTCCTCCCATAAACATAAGCCAGCTGAGCTAGGTCTCCAGCACAGATCCTCATTGCCAGCCCAGGCCTTGTCATGTCTGGATGTCTGGTCTGCTCTGAAGTTGGGGGCAGAGATGCAACATGTGTGTATACTTAAGTTTTAAAATTCTTAATTGGCAGAACTTGGGGCACTGGGAAAACAAGCAGCCAGCTCAACGCCCTGGTAAGTGGCTGTGGTCTGACAAGCTTTGGCCACTCCTGGGCGAGAACCAATGGTGTTTCCTAAGCTCCTCACCATGTTGGAACTTGGGGCGCAGGAAAAACAAGCAGCCAGCTCACTGCTCTGGTAAGCAGCTGTGGGCCTGCCGGTGCAAAACGTCCATCCCTCCACCCCCCCACTCTCCCACCCTCCCACCAACACCCACCCCCCAACTCCCATTAGCAACTGGGAGCCGGAGGTCTGAGTATCTCTTGGGAGGATGAACATATGCAGTGTGGCAAGTAAGGGGGATTTCTATCATTTCTTTGAAGGCAAATATTTTTATCACTGTTTTGCTCAGTTCTAATTAATGGTACTGCTCTATTCAATATTGTTTTTATAAGTTTGCTTTTACCTTCCATTTTGCTCTACCTGATTGAAAGAACAGCTAATGTGAACAGAATGGGATGTACTATCGTGCTTATTGCTGTTGTCCTGGTGACCTTCGGTGAGTTTCTGTGCCAATTTCACTGCACTGTCTCGGTTGGCTTTGCTCTGTCTTGTCTTGCTGTATTTTGCTATCTTCAAAATAAAAATAAATAAAAAAGATAACAAAATAACAAAATACCTCCAGAAAACTCCCAACTCCACCAAAGCTGATCCATGGGCATGGATGAGGAGAAACTCAAAAACAAAGCAACAGAATTATATAAGGTGATTAAAAAGTAAATAACAACAACAAAACAGATCAGTAAGGTACTAAGCAACCTGAAACAGGATATAACTAAACAGATAATGGACTTAAAAAGCAAAAGAAGAAAAAGAAAGTGCTCTAAAGGATATAACTGCATGTATATTTAAGTGTGTAGGATTGATAACCATGTTGCTAAGTTTTTATTGGATCATTGAACAGAACTATTTGCAGCCTCATTGTTTGAATGTCCACTTTGTATGCTTTAATTTTGTAACTTGAACAACTATGTCTAAGAAGACAATATGTAATTTATCAACTAGTGATTTCTTACTGTTTTTTTTTTTCTGAAATTCTGAATTGTTTCTACCCTTTTTTCTGTTTTGCTTAAATAAAATTTTAAAAAAAATTCTTAGTTGGCAAAAATAAACTTGTATATGCCTGGCACTGAGGTGGTATTATACTGTTTTACATGCAAAAAGCACAGTTTTTAAAAAGTGAACTCCCTAGAAGATGCAGCTACTAAATAGTAGAACAAACCCCTGGGTCAGCTTCCAATCTCAGGCTTCTAATCAGGTACACGATCTTCAGGTAGTACTGTTTCTCAAGGACTTCTCAAATTTTCCAGTAATTTGTCCTAGAAAACCACTTCTCCTTTAACCTTGCCAACATTTTTCTATTCACTCTCCCCCCACCCACCACACACATACTGTACTTCTCAATTCATTCTGCTGAAATGAAAGTCTTTATTAACCCTGTTTTTTGTTTTGTTTTATTTCGTCATCTCTACAAGTATATCAGGTTCCTTTCAGAATAACTGCCCAGGAAGACAGATAAACTGATACCCGTTTTAGATGACATGAGGAGAATGAATCACAGTAAAACTCAACAGGGGACAGAGAGAGTAGGCACCAGGGAATTTCTCTGTTGGACCCTAGGCCGTTATATGAATTTATTTTCAACCTGGACTTTCCCCGGAGAAGCTCCTAGTGGTCTAATGTGTCTTCATTTACAAATTTAAGATCAAGTAAAGATTAGCAGGGGAAGCGAGAATAAAAATGATCTAGATTCCCTAGGTATATGTACTGATTTCCCAGGATGAACATAATTAATTATGCAGCAAAAACATACTACTAATAAAAAGTAAACATTAGCAAGTTGCATAATAAAGCACTCCACAAAGACTTTCTTTTCACTCTGTTCCTTCTCTGTTACTAATATCAAGCAAAGCAATATTATTCTCTGTCTCTGGAGTCTTCACAGTTATATACATTTCTTTACTCCACAAGAATATGTAAATTTTTCATGTAAACATGTAAATTTTTCAGGAATTTCTCTTATCTCCAGTAGTTTTCTTACAGTAGTTTTCATTGATCTTGTATGAGCTCATTGCTTCTAATGGGCTAGATTGACCTCATTTGCTAAATCTGCAGGGAGCTGGAGATTCCTGCCTGAATGAGCTAGTCTGCCGTTTACTTCTAAGTAGAAACATAAACTTTCATCATTCTCTTTTTCTTTTTTCTATTTCTTAAAGATGGGAGATTAAGAGATTATATTAACACTAACATCGAATCCAGGGAAACATCTGAAACATTGATTTTTTTTTTAATTGCTCTTTATGACTCACAACTCTCACTGGCTTGCCAACTCTGCATAGAGCACTACAGAGGTCAATGCTAACTGAATTCTCTAGTCACTCTTCAGTTTATAAAGAAACCAGCTAGTTTTGTAGGTATCACTGATTTACACAATGTTCTTCCCTGAATAATGTCTCCTTACAGGGGTTTAAAAAAACTACAGTGAAATATTTTACTTTATGACTTAAGGTTTCATTTTATGACTTTTCTATATGAAGCCTGGTACTACTCATTGTAGCCACTGCCTAACTTTTCTTACAATTTTCTAAAAAGGAAGAAAAATAACAAAAATAAAATTAATATTTAATTGTAGATGTTGAGAGAGATGGAACTTTTAAAAATAGTCTAACTATGAAAGTAGAAACACTGCATGTAAGTCAGCACACACTTTAGTCATAACTTGAAATTAGCTTTGCTTATCCTTGCTTAGGCTAGAGCATGGTTGCAACCCCAGCACTCTGGGAGGCTGAGGTAGGGAAAATCACAAATTGTAGCCCAGTCTGTGCAACACAGTGATTTAGCAAAACTGTTTTAAAATTTAAAAATTAAAAAAGGATGACATGTAGCTCGGTGCAAAGACCCCAGGTTGAATCCCCAGTACTATAGGAAAAAAAAAAAAAAATCTTTGCTTAAAATTTAGTTGCTCTTCTCAAAGCTGAGTCTTTAAAAAATGCCCTTCACTCTGAACTCTGCATCATGTTGGAACTTTGGGCGCTGGAGAACAGGCGGCCTACTGGCCGCCCTGGTGAGCAGCTGGTGGCCTGGCAAGCCACTGGCTTACCAGGGCGAGAACTATCAGCAACTCCTAAGCTCTGCATCATGTTGGAACTTTGGGCGCTCGGAGAACAGGCGGCCTACTGGCCGCCCTGGTGAGCAACTGGGGCCCTGCTGGTGAGCGGGTTAAGAATCAGACATTGATCCATATCTCCCCACCCTCCCCCCGTTAGCAAGTAGGCACCGGTGGTCTGAGTATCTTTTTGGAGGATGAATGTATACAGCGTGGCAAGTAAGGGAGATTTCCTTCTACCATCTCTTTGAAGGCAAATATTTTTATCACTGTTTTGCTCAATTTTGATTAATGGTACTGCTTTATTCAATATTCTGTTTTTAAAACTTCGATATTTCCTTCCATTTTCCTCTACTTGACTGAAAGAACAGCTAATGTGAACAAAATGGGCTGTACTATTGAGCCCATTGCTTGTGTCCTGGTGACCTGCTCTGAGGTTCTATGGTAGTTTTATTGCAGTGCAGTTGCATGGGTTTGTTCTGTCTTGTTCTGCTGTATTTTGCTACCTTCCAAAAAAAAAAAAAGTAGATAAGAAAGTAACAAAATACCTCCAAAAATCTCCCAACTCCACCAAAGCTGACCCATGGTTCATGGATGAGGAGAAATTCAAAAACAAGGCAACAGAATTATATAAGGTGATTAAAAGTATATAACAACAACAAAACAAGTCAATAAGGTACTGAGCAACCTGAAACAGGATATAACTAAGCAGATAATGGACTTAAAAAGTAAAAAGAAGAAAAGAAAGTGCTCTAGAGGATATGGCTGCATGTATGTTTGAGTGTGTAGGATTGATAACCATGTTGCTAAATTGTTACTGGATCACTGAACTTCTTTGCAGTCTCACCTTTTGAATGTACACTTTGTATGCTTTAATTTTGTAACTTTAACAACTATGTCTAAGAAGACAATATGTAATTTATCAACTAGTGATTTCTTACTGCTTTTTTTTTCTGAAATTCTGTATTGTTTCTACCCCTTTTTTTGTTTTGCTTTTTTTCTCTTTAAATAAAATTTTTAAAAAATGCCCTTCAATATTTTTTAAATTTCACTGAATTAATGTCTTATAAATGGAAGAAAATGTCAAGCTATTTGTAAACACTTTAGCAAGGATGTGAACAATAAATGCATAATCACAAAAGCCCCCCCCCAAATAGCACTGACATTCTACAGACATAAAATAAATAAGTAAATGTTCACATATTAAGGACAAAGTCCACATTTGCAGTAAAGTTTAATATATTTTCATTTCAGTGAAAATCAGAACAGATTTAGTTGGGATGTAGACAGAAATTAAAGATAATTATGAAAAACTGCAATTGCCAGTCACATTTCAGTAAGTAAAGAGCCCAAGGGCATTATACTTATATTCTCTATAAAAAAAACCTGAATAGGATTAGGAGCTATGCTTATGTTTTAAAATAGAGTGAAAGGAAACAAAAGAGGGAAGAAGATTGTCATAGCTGTACCTAGCCCACATCTGCTCTTAAGTAACATTACTAAGGAGCTTTTTTTAGATAACAATTTACACTTTTTTTTTTTTAATGGAAATCTCCACTTACCGTAGCTTCATTGCAAACTGTGCACTTAACCACATGCTGGTGAAGTTTGCCATCCAAATTGATTAGAGACTGGCACACGCGGCAGTTGATTACGGGAATACCACTGGCATCTGGACTGACAATGGCTGTATACGGAGGTGGGAGTTCTGCTGTAACAACATTAGTCATGGAATTAGGGCTTCCAAGAAATTACTACAACTGGGAGGAGCATATCAGCAACAGAAGTAAAGCAGAAGTTATCAAAGTCTCCCCCATATTTGTGTTATTAAAGGTAGCCAAATTACCCTAGTTTAAGAACATACACAGTCATAGGACTATGTTATCATAAAGAATAATTCTTCACTGAGACAAAAACCTAATCTTGTTTTCTTAGGCCTTCCCCAGTGATTCAGTTTGCTTTCCTTAACCTATACTCAAAATAGTACCCATAGGTCTCTGTGGGTAAATCCATTACAGCCATTAATAGGAAAGTTGTGGTTTATACCTAAACTAAAAATCTCACACCAGTTATCTGACTACCAATAAGTCAATAGACAACAGCGATGAAGTTTTAAGATCATTTACATATACACATAAATCTCTACATATAGTGACCCAACATAATGACTCTGGCTGTGACAAGAATTTGAAAGCAGTTAAGGTCACACAAAAATGAGCCAAAGAAAACTGAATTTACCACTTGGAATTAAGTTGAGAACCGAGCTGATTTCAGATACAAAAGAGAAATTAAGTAAATGTCATAATTTTTAGTCTCAAATTTCTATTTGTAATTAAAAATCTAAGAAATACACAAGCACATACTGGTTAAAAAAAGGGTGGAGGGATTTCTAGTATTAGGTCCTCTAGGAATAACCACAACAAATAAAAACAATGACACAATGATACATAAGGTCATATTGGTCATACTACTCTTATGAATATTTGAAAAACCACACTCAAAGTGAAAGACACACAACTAAATGCACATATGTATTATTTGGGATTTTGGGGTTTTTTTTTTTTAGCACTCTAAGGTTTACTGAGTAAATAAAGGGTGAAACCTAGTTTCAGAACAAAGGGCATATATATCAGGAGTGCAGACTAGAAAAGTTGGAGAAAAAAGAATCCTCATGCACTCTAGCATAGAATTTTTTATTTTTTTAGCATAGAATTTTTAAGAGGTAACTGCCCAATCACTTTCTATAATTACAAAGAATAACAAAAAATATATACAGTGAATGTTTAAATTTTAAACATTTTATTATAGTAAAAGCAACATGACCATTTGTCTCCCCCTTAATTTAAACACACTTATGCCATCATTCTTGTCCCTTTCTGAAGCCATTCTGGAAGTCTTTTCTCATGGTGTCTTAAATTGAGCTGTCACATGTGCTGAACTGATGAAAAACTTTTACCTTTCGTCATTTTGACTTCAGAGAATAGCCAGAAGTGGTGCGGCGCCAAATCAGGTGAATATGGTTATGATCCACAACAACGTTTTTATGACCCTATCTTTCCAATGAATGGCACGCAGCAGCGGCATTCAGCATATTTTTCATCACACCTTGAACGACACTCAAGAAAGAGAACTTCCAGAACTGCTTCAGAAAGTAGCAGGAATGTGTGTTCCAAGGAAAAGAGAAGCATATTGAGTTGGGTTATGGCAATGTATCTTTTACTGTAACAATTTTTAAAGTTTAAACAGTCACTGTATATTTTGATCATATCTTGTGTCTCAAATGTACACAGAGAAATCCCTTTTGATATGAAGTATTATCTGAGGATACTTAGAAAGGGCCATACTCTACACATGATTGAAGTAATACTAAAATGCACTGGTAACTCATAGGGCTCTTTATAACACTACAAAACACAATCATAATAGCTAGTCATGCAAAAAGCTGTTTTTGAATTAGAGGTTTTCTAACCATTATATTAGATTATAATTCTGTGATATTTTTAAAGTGTCAGAGTATAATACGATTAAAAAAATCCACATAGATTATCTATCATGTGGTATCCTCTCAGTTATCATCATATAGATTGTTTTTAGACTGCAAAGGATTAGCAACAAGTATTACTCACCCAAGTGATTCATAAACTGAATTTATAGAGTAGCCAAGCCTCTGAAACAAGCCACTTAGCAATGACAATATGCTTATATTTCTGGGCAGCTTAAACCAGAACACTGCCAAACACTGAACTTGAAAAGAAGTTACACACGTTTTAAATTACAAAAATAGCTTTAAATCCTTTAAGGAATGTGAGTTTGACCCAGAGTGACCTGTGCCATATTCATCAAGAAGACAAAAACAGATTAAAAGAACAATAAATTGACAGTATATTTTAGGCTTTAACATTCCAGATAGCTTTATCAGATTACAGTAAAGAAGATATTATTCTGGGGAAAAGAGTACATATCTCACTAGAAATTCAAGATACCCTGCCCCATTTTTAATAACTATTAGCAATAGCATTATTAAAAAAGCTGATTTGCTCATGGCTTTCTTTTGAAGTATAAAGTACCATGAAGTCATTGTCCATTAACTCCAAATCTCCAGATTACAAAAAATGATAGAAAAGAAAAATTTTAAAGACAATTAAAAAGGAAAGTGCCTGGGGGTGAAAGGAAAAGGCAATACATTGCAACAGCATTAGAGGGCAGTGAAATCCATCGCTCTGACAAACACAACTTTGCTCAAAGGAATCTCCTAAGTATCAGTGGGTGACCGGAAAAGCCATTTGAAGTGTATGAGAGCCTACAAAAACTTGTAAATTTTTCTCCTGGATTTGTACTTTTTAATCTGTCAAAAAAAGAAAAGCCTTCACTGACAGAAATATGTTCAGTTCTGCTGGAGACTTGAAAAATGTAGGCAGGGAGACATAATTATCAGCGAAGATTCAAATTTTAAAATGGAAAAGTCTAAGCTCCATGCAGTCAAGGGCATATCTAGTATGCTGACTGATTCACTAGCACTTGTAATTCTAGGTCTGTGAATCTAATTCTAGGTCTGTGAATATTTATGGAATAATTGAATGAACAAGTGAATCATTCAAATTTATTAGACATCTGTCTAATAACACTAAGTATATTACCACTCTTCTCCATGCAGGAGAATGCAGCTAGGCTGAAAAAATGGCTCTTTTCTGCACAAAAGATTATTCTCTCCAAAAATATGCATGTGGTTAGGTAGTCAGGGGACATTGGCCTAGGCACCAGATAAATGGAATCTATCCAAGAGATCAATAGAATGACAGATGCTGTAATCTAATTGCTCCACTAAACAGCATTTCTAGGCCTGTCATTTCAATTTTCTGCCTCCTACTTCAGGCTTGAGCTAATTTAGAGATATTTTTTGACTTCTGGGCTCTTGTTTCTCAAAGGGAACTTTTACCTACAGCTCTTCTCTGGTAAAGGATTTATAATTTCAAAAATTTCTTCCAGTTATAATAATAATAATTAGCAACTTTCTGTCACTTTTCACTTTAAGACAGTCAACAGATCACCACTACTGTACTCATTTTGAATTCTGTATTAGAATTTGAGATCATTAGCTCTGAAGAGTCACAAAATTCTTCATTTGGAAGAATATTACTTATTACCTAAACCATGGTCATTCTCTCTAGGGGATGTTACCTCTAAATGAAAAATCCTTTACCTTCATGTAGGTAGATGTACTAAGCTAGTAATTCTTAATTCTAAAAATCTCCCATAAATCTCCAGAATTGTACAATATTTGAAATTTAAGCAACCTTAGGAATTATACAGCTTAATTTCTTCATTTTACAGTAAGGAAAACTAAAGCCCAGAGATGTCTGACTTTTGAAGTTATACACAGAAGTCAAGCTCTGACTCCTGTCACTGAAACAATACAGCTGCCTCCCTGAATAAGTGATGACATCATGTAGAAGAAAAAATGTGAAGATTAATGAGATAGTTCTGTACAAACAAACAAGAATGTGATAGTGACCATTTCTGGGGAAAAAACAGATCTGCGATAAAAAAAAAAAAGGATTAATAAATGGAACAGGAAGTCAAGGAAAATAAAAATTTGAAATGAGTATAAAATATCACTCCATGATAATACAAACTTCATAGAAAAACAAACTCATAAAAGAGACAGAATGAAAGCATATAGATCTCAAAGCATATATAACCATCTTTCTAATACACTCAGAAGGAACCATTAGTAGTCTGTGAACCCACAAGTGATCAGGTTACATTTTTCCCGTCACAAACATCAACATAATTTATCTGTTTTATGCCAAACAGCTTCTCTGTTTTGCTAATTCATCCTGATGTATTAATCTATACTTCAGAGTTTTTTTCCCAGTTACATCCTCCAACACCGTGAACACTGAAATCGCTTTGCTGGATTCCCCTGACTTTTCCTGTCTCAGTTATTCCTTTACAAGTCAAGGCTGTTAGTGGCAATATTTGCCAGTTTAATTCACTTCCTTTACTCACATATTCTTTTATTTGGTCCTTCAAACTTTGACAAGGATGTATCAAAATTGAAAATGGCAGCAGATTAAAATGACAGATTCTTTAGGGTATTATTATAGGAAAAGCACCCCGTGGGAAAAGCACAGCTTTTCCTCCTCCAGTTTCCAATGCAAGGATTCACTTTCCCTTACTGAATCTAAGGGAAACTGTGCGAGAGTGGAGTAGGGATAGAATAATTTAGCCACTATGGTATAGCTACTTCTAGTGTCAACAGAAAAAGGGAAGAAGCACTTCCCATGGCTCCTCTTCTCTGAAACCAGAGAAATGAAACTATTCCAAGAGACTGATGGGTTCTCCCCAAACCATGGCACTCTAAGGAGGCTCTAATTCCAGCAAAAGTCAGATTAGAAGGTCAATGTGTCAGCAATCAGGTTCCTGGTCCCAAACTCTAAATCCTCCCTTTTCTGCTCTGCATTGTGATCCTTGAGCTGGAACAATGCAAACCTGGCTTTGGCTTCGCCAGCTGGCTGCAACTACCCTGTTAACAGGCAATAAAGGGAGCCTGGAAAGCTGGAGATAGAAGGAATTGTTCTCTCCATTTGTAACCTGTGAGCTTCCAGTCTACCTTCTGTTTCTCTAGATGTCACCCCAGGAGTTCTATTTCACACTGGCAATAACAGTACTTTTCCATTGGCAACACTGAATGCAGTCTGCAGTTTTCAACATTGCCAGAACCAACTTCACTGTGTTTCTCCTGAAAGAAAACCCCGGTACCAGCCAGACAATGCTCCTTCCTATGACGTACAAGATCTTTCTCAGAGATAAAGCGCCAGCTGGCCTGTGCCTCTTAAGAAGTCAAGTTACAGTTTTGCCAGAATCCCCCTCTAAGTTACTAGGTTTTTAAAAATTCCATCTTTTCCCTTTTTTCTCTGGCCTTAGCAGTGGCTACTGCTTTCTGCTACCTCCCTGAGGGGGTAATATGCTTTACATTTCAGCTACCTAGTTAGCAACCTTATACCTAGTTGAACATTCCCTATAAAAATTCTCTTGTGTGGTTTGTATCTTCTTACCAAGTTTTGCCTGACACAGAAAATTCATATGAGGCATGATTCCAGGAAACACACTGATGGAACTGGAGAAGTGGTTGGGTAAACTTGGATTTGAATGGCATGCTGAGCTCCTTACTAATGAGAAACAGGATGGCAGTAATCTGCTATGGTATATGGTGCCATTCTGATGAATCATGTCATCCTTTGCACTTGACTTTACCATAAGCACGTTAGTGCAGTAGTCATTCACTTCACCTCTAGGATAGTAAGAATTACTATATGACTATGATGTGCATGGATTCTCATGAAGGCCCTGGACCCTTACAGAAAGCAAATATGAGTCTCAGATCTTTAAACCCAGTTCAGGTCATAATTAGAGAACAAAAAAAGTTTTATCACAGCTTACAAGTATCATCTAATTTTAACTAAGAAAAGGATTACATTGTTGGAAATTAAACAAAAAACTTACTTATGCAGATTACAAATCTAATGTTAGCCTAAGTCTCTTATTGAAAGCCAGAATACTGTTTGCAAGAGTGGAGCTCTGGAGCTTGGAATGGAGCCATCTGGTTGTACCAAAGCTGAACTAAGAATCTTAAAACCCTGAGTCACTTTGAGACTCTCTTGCAAGAAGAAAATAGCTTTCCCTCTATATCCAGCCTTCCTTTGCTGAAAAACTGTAATGACCTTACATGAGACAGCCATTTTCTTTAAAATCCATCATCGAAACCTTTTGTTGCCTCAAGATCCATAATCAGGGTCACATCTCATCATGCTCCAGGAGGAGAAGCGCTAAGTCTAACTCAGGAAGAAGCAAGAGAATTGCAAAGTTTAAATGATAACTACTGTCAGAAAATATATTTGAGTAGATCCTAAAAGTGACAAACAAAAGAAAATGGAATATAATAATTACTATGGCTTGTATCTAGATGTCCCTTCAAATCTCATGCCCTCATAGGCAGGACTTTCCAGAGGTGGTTGGATTTAGGGTACATGAATATAGATTGTGACTATGTGATTTCCAGATCAGCCCACTGATTAAATTAGCATACTTCTGGGCATGACTGAATAGATTTACTGAAACCAGAAGATCCACCCTTGGTGTAAGTGGTACCAACCAATAGGCTTGTAGCCTGCATGGAATAGAAAGGAAAGAGAGGCTCTCTGCTTGCTGTTTTTCTGCCTGTCTTGCCATGCATTATTTCTCCTCTGTGATGTTCCTTTGCTGTGCCTCTCTACCTTGGAATAAAACATCTCAAACTTTGAGCTAAGATAAACCTCTCCTCCTTCATCTTGTGGGTTTTGAGAATTTGACCCAGCAATGAGAAAGTAAAGACAGTAACAACGCAAGACTTCTGGATTCAATGCTTATTTTAAATCTAGAAGTGGCTCTAAGACTTTATATATTGATTGATAAGACTTGGTCTTTCATTTAATGAAGCTGAAATGCCAGACTACCCCTAGCATGATCAAGAAGAAGCAATCAAAAGCTCATGGAGTTGAGAATGTTTAAGTGGATTTATCACATGAAACCTGTACACTTACACCCCACCACACCCTCTCAAATGAATCACAGCAACTCCCTTCACTAATACATACTTTAGAGAAACACAGGCTCTGGCTTTGGTTGCTTTCTAATGTGGGCCAACAACACAATATAGCAGGACTCCACTGAGATGTGCTACCTTATTTCAGCAGGGATTATGGGCTTCTAGAGTAACAAACCACCAGTAGCATTTAAACACCAAAGATGAAGCGCATGCATTATCATAACCCAAAGTAATGGATATTCAAATATTTTACCTACAAGGAGTGGTTAGCTGAGATTAGCCTATGATCACAATGGATGAATAACCTAAAAAATATTACTTGGTTACATATGATAGAAAAACGTTCAAATTTTAGCCAACAACTTAACTTGAATAGCCACAGTACTGACACAGTTTTTTAACCTGTTCTCAACAAAAGTAGGTTTACAGAACCCAAGCAACTTTTGAAGGGTTGGCTGGTACCTTTGAGGAAATATCCAGCAGTACTGCCCTATCAGGTCCTGCAAATCTTCCTTCAAACTTTCCACAAAGCAATCTAGACTGTTTACTGAGAAAAATAACATACCCAGATTGAGCTGGGCACAGTGCAGCAAGACTGTAATTCTAGCACTCTGGGAGGCTGAGTCAGGAGGTTCACAAGTTTAAGTCCAGCCTAGGCAACTTAATGACTCAGTGAGACCCTGACTTTAAAAAAAAAAAAAAAAAAAAAAAAGGCCAGAGATGTAGTTCACTGTGAAGGCCCTGGATTCAATTCCTAGTACAAAAGGAAGAAAGGAAGAAAGGAAGGAAAGAAGAAAGGAAGGAAATACACAGATGGTTCAGTGATTACTAACAATGACTTAAATAGTGCTAATTTCAGATGTACTCCATCAGGTGACAGATGGAAGCTTAGCCCAGATCCAACTCACAGTAGTTCTCAGAGATCTGGCAATCCTCCCTGAAGTCATTTTCTTAGTTCTTGAAAATACAATTAGACCAAGAAATAGAGAGGGGGCAGAACATGAGGGGAAGGGGACTAAAAATACTAAGATGTGTTATGTACATATACCAACTTCCTCATAATAAATGAAATCATTCTGTTCTGCAAACATGTACTAATAAAAAAGGAAAGAAAAAATATATGAATAGACAATCTTGGTAACCAATAAAGTTGCCAAATTTGTTCTCTGTCACAAGAGGAAAGGCCAAGACCCTGGAACATATACCAAAGCAACAGCACATCCCTGGGGGAATACCAGGCAGTAAAAATACAATGCCATTTGGTGTGTCAAATGTCACAATACCTAACACATCTACCTTCAATTCACTTGTTACTCTCTGTTTGCTCTAGGATAATCCTTGTTTGAAGAAATATGATAGGATAGTTCTATCAGCTCTGATCCCAGAGAAAGTCAAGACAGCTACCGCTTCGGGGGGTGAAGTGCAGCCACCAGCCAGGTGCCTTATGGAGGATACCTAGGAGTTAGTAGGATCCAGTAGGAGTCAGGAGGGGTGGTGCACACCTGTAATCCCAGCACTTGGGAGGCTAAGGCAGAAGGATCACTGAGAGTTGAAAGTCAGCCTGGGCTACATAGTGAGTTCAAAATTAGCCTGAATTGCATAGCAAAACCCAGTGTCAAAAAAAAGAAAAAGAGAAACAAACAAAAAACAAGAAGAGATGCAGTGGGTTATGAGTACTCAAATGTCAACTCCATAAGATGCCTCGTGCTAGACGTACAGCAGGAAAACCTTGGAGGAGGAGGAATTCTCCTACGATTCAAAGATCTTCCAGGGCTCAACAAGCTCACAGTCTAAAAATATAGCAAGGCATTAAAAACTAGAGTGACCTTATAGTGTGTCAAGTGCCCTCATAAGCACATGCCACGGGGGACTTAGGGAGTAGACAATTTAATATGAGAAAGAAGCGAAGTGTGGGCCAGAGTTGGCAAGATGACAGAGGAAGAAGGGTAATGACACAGTCATGCTGGCACAATTTAGAATTTCTTTGAGTACTGCATCCTTTTTGTATATTTTTACCATTAATGCCTCCTCCAAACAGGAGCTCTAAGAAAACAGCCAGACCCTAAGTGTGGTTGTAATATCCACTTGGCATTCACATCAATTTACATCCTAGCACCTCCAGTCCTGCTTGTAGGAACTTACATGGGTTCAGGGTAGACAAGGGCACCAATAAACCAGGTATTCTTACTTAATGGGTGACAATGAATACCAAGTCCACTATCAGCCATTAATTGAAAACTTCCATAGAACTGGAGACGTTGGCCCAACACCCTGTTAATGATGGATTTCTGAATGACAAAAGCTTCTGCTTTGATTTCTCCATTTCTCTTAGGCAGTCTCTACCTTGTCTTGTAATAAATTTCACTGGTGGCATCAGTTATAGGTTGTACTTCTTTCCTCACCTTAACTATTTCTGTTTTTATTTCTGTTTCAAAAAAGACACAAAACTTTATGGCATTGACTTACCTGAAAACATACTTCTTGCTTATTTGCATGTCTTCATTCTTACTTTATGATTTACACGATTGTTTTCAAGAATGCAAGAAAAATAGAAACGCTTGTTTTTAATGTAGAAAAAAAATTTGATTCATGGCCAAAAAAAAAGAACCAGTCTAAAAATTAAGAAATTTTTTCTATAGCCTAAGGAGGTAAAGAATTCCTATTCTTTCCATTTCTGGGACAGCTCATTTCATTGATATCAGAGTCTATGTATTTTCTAAGTGAAAGCAAGGCAGTTCCTTGTACCTAACTAGGTATGCCCATGAAAGAACAAATGTTTATAAATCACATTTCTAAGATGTACTAACTGAACATCCCCCAATTTTTCATGGTGCTGGGATCAAACCCAAGACTTCATGCATGCTAAGTACCCAACTACTGAGTGATATCCCAGCTCCAAAATTTGTATTAAAATATTTTAGATAATAGAGAAAGATGACTTTATTATATCAGAATGAGAGACAACTCAGCTGGTTTTGTAACACTTCATTTGCTTTAATATATAAACAGTATAACCACAATGTTAAGGTCTAGTAATATTAGAAGATATGATGATTTTGCACTTTTCTACGTTGAGGTATTTCATCCATTTTTAAATGGCCTAAGGATTAACAATAAATGAGAAAAAACAATGGTTTAATAACTTTGGAAACTGAGATATTCACCATAAATCTGAGCAAAATACAATACATATATAAAAGCACCTTAGAATTAATATTTATGTTTAGGTATACAATAAGAGCTAAAAGCCAGTAATGAATGAACCCCCTAAATTCTACTACTTACATATTTTCTTTCATATTAAAATCAAAGATTGCTAAAGAAATACAGAAATTGTCATTAAAATGGCAGCTCTCAATTGTAGCATTCAGGGTTGACAGCCACGAAGTTCCTTTCTTTGCTGTGTAGATGTTTCTGATGAAAGGGGTCTGCCATCATGCTCTATGGGTCACTGGCCTTTTGCTTTTGCCAGTTCACTGTTAAATTCTCACTCTCTGAGTGACTTGATCATCACCATCAGGCCATGGTTTTATTCACACAGCGCAAATGTGTTATATTGAGCACTCTGATGTAGGGGATCATATACAAGACAGATAAAAAAACATAGGAATCTTAAGTTCTTCCCTGTCTCTATAGGATCATTACGCAAAGCAGCACTAAAATATATAGTGGAAATGTTGCAAGATAATGAACCAGAAACATGTATCTTCCAGCAACAGAAATCAGAAGAGACTACTTGAACGAAAAGGGCTTAGATGAATGGGTAGAATTTGAAAATTAATTCATCAACTCTCTTTCTTAATCGTCTACCTGTGGGACATAATAATATCCATTTGGAAAAGATTAGAAATGGCTAATAAATGATTATTAGTATGAGGCAAAGAATCTTGTATTAGAGAAAAACACAGATGCAAAGATATATTTCTAGGGCTGGGGATTTAGCTCAGTGGCATAAGCGCCTGGCTGGCAAGTGTGAGGTCATGAGTTCAATCCCCAGTCCCCCCACCAAAAAAAGATACATTTCCTGTTCTAAAACAAAATTCTTCCTAGTAGTATCTTGACAGGCTACAGGGATGGATTGACACAGGCACAATGAAATATAATAGTTAAACTATGAGGACTTATATGAATGTGGAAACACAGTCTAAAAACTTGCTTTTGTCAATTGGTTCAGAGAAAAATCAGGATAAACTCCACGACCATCAATTATGTAATCAAAATTTATTTTTCTGATACATTCAATATCGATAGTAATAATAACTTTTTTATGGCTTAAAAAAAATAATGTAAAAAAAGACAATGCTCAGAATTGTTACTTCAATACCTGTATCCATCCACTAAGTCCTACCTCTTTGATTTCCTCTAATATAATTGTCCTACATATCTTTCCACTGTTTCTTTCAGCTAGCACACATACACATTCTAATTTCATCACATTAGTAATGTACAAATACATAATCTAATTTCCTCTTTTCTTCCACAAAGAAAGTGTACCTTATAACACTTCTTCAGATCCCCTTTTGCACTTTACATTATATCCAGGCCACATTTCCATAACGGGATACTGAGTTGCTTCACTTCTTTCCAGCTTCATATGGTTCCACTCCATCCCTCCCTCCCTCCTGTGAATTCAGGTAACTTTTAATTGTTTGACCACTATGTATGGCAGGGGTGGCATTGGGATCATCTTGTATCCAGGCAAGTCTGATGATTTTAATAAAGATCTATGTCCTCATTAGAAGCTGGCAGCACATCCAATACTTTTGTTGAGCCTGGCAAAGGATTCTACATAGAGAACCAGACTAAGACCTCTAAATATTATAAAATTTAAAAATGCTTTTGTTATAAAATTTTTAGGATGATTTTGTGTTAATTTGTAGAATCTACATAGCCTAGTAAAAATTAATGTGTATTTGGGGAAAATCCTATGACATAACAGGTATCTGCAAATGTCTTCTCATTTTAATCCACTTACTTTCATTTCTGTATGTTGCTTTTCCTCTGGAGTCCAGCCTGAGCCCTGCCCAGTACATATGGTAAATCATAGTACCTTACTTAATTTCTGAAACTATAAAATGTTATCTTCTAATATGCCTTCCCCCAAATCTTCCTCTGCAGCAATCACATCTTCAAATGTTGAACAATTCTGAGCTTTTTTGTGTACTGTTTGAAAATTTAGTATTATCAATCTACCAAACTTACCTATCTCAACAAAACATGATAGAAAAGTTTTGGGTGTTTGTGATACTGAGGAACAAAACCAAGGTCCTTCACACTGTACTACATTCCCACATTTCTCTCTACCCCTAGTCTTTCTTCTTTCTGCTTTGTTTGTTTGTTTATTTATTTATTTATTTATTTTGAGACAGAGTCTCATTAAGTTGTCCACGCTGGGCTTCAACTTGTAACCCTCCTACCTCAGCCTCCCAGAGTGCTGAGACTACCGGTGTGCACAACCATGTTCAGTTGGTATATGTGCTGCCAAAACGAGCACATCGCCATGTACATTTGGAAGAAAGCTTTTGACGCTGCCTTTAGAAACACATGTATAGAATAAAATGCCCTAAAATGAGAAACCTAAAGTATGCATAAATTAAACAGCAAAATAAAACACAACAGAAAACAGAGAGATCATTTGCAAAAGGGCAAAGGATCAGAGATGGAAGGAGTGAGAGGAAGGGCAGTGGAAGGGGAAGTAAAAAGAATTAAGATGTGTCATGTGCATTTGCCAACTCCCCAAGATGAATGCAATCATTATGTGCTGCAAACATGTGCATGTTAAAAAAAAATAAAATAAAATTCCATATAACCAGTCACATAGCATATACAGTATATTCTACAGAGGAATAAGACACTGAAGCTAGCTTTGCTTTTAAATCTTTAAAATGCCAGGTAACACTCTTTAGTGCTCAATAAATTACTTTTTCTATTTCTAAAAAGATATGGACAGGAATTGAAGTGAAAGGAGGACCACAGAAGTAAAATGATGACAGAAGGCAATAAGCATCTACATTTTAAAGTTATACACACTAAATATCTGTGATCCAAAATCCCATCTGAGTGTTGACATGACTTCTGGAGCCTTTGGGATTTGGGATGTTTGGATTAGGGATGTTCAACGAATAAAGTCTATGCAAATATTCCAAAATCTGAAACACTTTTGGTTTCAAGCATTTCACATAAGAAATACTCACCCATAGTTGTATTTCTCCACATTTCTTACAAATAACAACTGTATTGTAAAATATAAAGGCTAAACGAAACATAAGTGTGGGAAACCGAGGCCCAAAGATGTGCAGAAACTATTCCAATGTCAAACAGGTGGTAATTGGCAGAGACAAAAAATAAGTCTCTGGTCTCTGGTCTGTTAGGCAAAACCATACCTCTTCTCTGAGATTATAAAGGGATTCAGTTACACAATGCTTGATAAACTCAGTTGAAGTTCAGGCAAATAAACAGATATTTTTTGCTTTTTTTTCACATTGTAAAAAAATTCTCACACGGGAAAAAAAAACACTTTAAAACATCAATTTTGCAGCCCTCTCTAAAAAAAAAAAAAAAAAAAATTCCGACTGGAGATGAAGCTCTGTGATTGAACATGTAGCTAGCAAACTCAAGGACCTAAAACAGCAGGAGAAATGTATCCCCTTTTAAAAGCTAGTAAATGGGTGTCAGTCCCAGTTTATTCAATATTTCTTATTCATATTAAAAATAAAACAAAAAAAATAGCTAATCCCAAAACCATACCTCAAATCGTCTGCTTTTTTTCAAAAGAGAAAGACTTGTGTTTCCTTTTAAATCACTTCCCACAGAGTTACTTATTACCCTCAAGGACAGTTATGAACATCCATCCTGCTAATTGTCCTCTGCAACATGTGTGTCCATCTGGCTAGCATCTGCATCCATTTTGCAAACTTTTAACAAAATTCTCTGTCTTAAAAGTGTGACAGTCCTGAAAAGAATTTGACATAGTCCATGGAAATTTGAGAGCATCATCTCCCACCAAAGGAAAATGTTGTCTTACATTTAATAAATAATTGTGGGAGGAAATTCATTCACAGTGTCTCCTCAGAATGCAGACTTGTATATCCAACTGCCTACTTGACATCAAATGATGACTAGGTAATGCAGACTCAACACGTCTAAAACAGAGCATTGATTTTCACAGTCCTTCCCCTCCCACAGACAGGTGAACTCCTCTTCCTGTTTGTCTAGCTCAAAGCACAACGTTGAACCTTGTTGTTTACATCATTCTTGGAGACATAAATCCTTTCTTTCCACTGGTTCAAGTCATTAGCAAGTCCTGATGCTCTGTGTTTAAAATGTGTCCTAAACCAGCCACATCTCAGTGCTTTCATCACCTTTACTCTGGCTGAGAACATGGTACCTCTTGCCCATTCTACTCAGTCTCATGTCTTATTAATCTTTCTGTCTCCCCTCTACTAATCTATTCTCCATACACTAATCAGAATCTTAAAAAGTCAAACATTTCATGTCTCTCCATTGCTCCAAAGTCTCCAAATCTCCTCATTATTCTCAGAATGCAATCCCATCTCCTGATGGTGTCTACAAAGCTTGCCTGGTCTCTCCCAGTCTACACCTCTGATCTCTTCAACTCCTGCTTCCCATACATTAAGCCACAATCTTTCATTTTTAAAACAGTAAGTGTTATAATTGCTGTTCATGATGCCTGGAATGCTTCCCCCAGACCTTTCAAGGGCTCAATTCTGATTCATTTTTCAGATCTCTGAGTGATTATTATCTCTGATATGTCTTTCCTGCAACATTCCCTTCCTGGACAATTAGTCTTTTTCCTCAACCCTGTTGTATTTTCTTTACTCTGAAATTACCCTGCTTATTATGTATCTTTGGCTGGAATATACACTCTGCAGCATCTGGTATAGTATAATAGGCACTCACATATCTGAAAGGATGGCTGAATCAATGAAACATTTCTTAATGTTTTAAAGATGCTGGGTACAGATAGAAGGAAATGTGAGCATAATAAAACAGAATAAAAGAATCCTGGAGCCTGATGCCTACAGAATAATGGAAAAGAATTCTGAGAAGAAATGGGCTTGCCACCACACAGGAAAAGTGGAGGCTGATATACTTCATCAATGTTTTGGCTTTGTTTTCCCTTCTTGAGTCTTGGTGAAGCAGAATCATTTTGAACATCATTTTGAAAAAGCATTAGGTTAGCATAAAACCAAGCACCACATATTCTGCAAGACCTGCTTGCTCAGAAGCAAAGCAGGTAGACACCTTAGCAGGGCCATGAAGGAGTTTTAGGAAGCTGCTCTCAAATATATGCATCTTTCTTGCTCACTGTGACAAGCTAGCTTCCAGGGGGTCTCAGAATCCTTGGCAAGTAAAGTGTGATTTTCTTTTTCATCACTGGGTACTGAACCCAGGTTCTTTGCACTGAGCTACATCTCTATCCCCTTTTTTATTATTTAGTTTGAGATAGGGGCTTGCTAAGTTATTAAACTGCCCTAACTGGCTTCAAATTTATGATCTTCCTGTCAGCCTCCCACATTGCTGGGATTTCAGGTATATGCCACCATGCCCAGTGAATTCTTTATTTAAGTACAGTATTTTCTTCCCCTTGTTTCTATGATATTATTGTCTCCTGCTTCATTAGGCTACTTCACTGGCAGTTAAATTCATCTTTTTCTTATCAAGTCAACAATCATGCGAGCGTCTCAAAGCCTTGGCCTGGCCTTCTCTATTCACCTTACTTCCCCCCCCCCCAGGTAATCTCATACGGAATTCCCACAACTTTTCACATCGTGGTACACACAGAAAATGACAATATTTGTACAACTATTTAGAGCTCAAGGCCACTGGTCAGAAGGACTAAATTCCTATCTTAGCATAATACATCTATCACTTGCATATTCGATGGCACAGAGGTTGGGCTATGAGGCATTCTGAATCAGCATCCATGTATTTAGCTATCACCACTATGCAAAAACACGTAATTTTATATTTTCAGCCCAGGCTTCATGTCTTAGTCCTATTCCTATGGATCATACTGTCACATGTCTTCTAGGATATTTGGAATGTTCTATGTCTAAAATCAAGCTCATGATTCCCTGTGCTCTTTGAAACTTGATCCTCTTCTGGTACTTAATGTCTTAGTTTAGGTAGTCACAACATTGAGCTGTAAAAGGCAGATTTCCAGGAAATATCCTTGCCAACACCCTCTCACTCCTTTGAGTTATCACCAACAATCTTTTTTAGTTTACCTCCTTAATGACATCCCGTGCCTCCCATTTCTACCATGACTTGAACCAAGCTACCATCAGTTCACTAAACATACTTAAGTTCTTACAGCAACTGAGTAAGTCCTCTCATCTATTCCAGCCAGTCCTCTAGTTCACTGTCTACAGAATGATTTTATATAAACATAGGCCCATTCATTCCTTTAAGACAAATTCCTTGACATAATTCACAAGGCCCTGAATCAACAGGCTAATATTCATTATCGTGAGCATTATCACAAACATTATCATGAACAAAATCTTAGCAGTTTATTTTATTTATTTATTTATTTATTTATTTATTTATTTATTTATTTTTGGTAGTACTGGGGATCAAACTTAAAACAGTAACTTCACACTAGCGCTTATGATTCTGTGGATTGTTTAGCTCAGTTGGGCAGTTATCACCTACAGCTTCATGCAGTAAGAATTCAGCTGCAGCTACTTTACATTGAACTGCAGTTTTCAAGATGGTATCTTCATTCACATATCTGAAGGTTGGTTGGACAACTTTGTCTCTAAGAAACTTCTCTCCCTATCACTAGTTTGGGGTTCCTCCAAGCATGACCTCCACGCATCATCAAGCTATCATACTTCCTACATCAGTTACTTTTCCTAGAGTGTACCTTCTAGAGACCAAGGCAAAAGCTGTAAAACCTCTTCTAACTTAGCCTCCAAAGTCATTCAGTTTATTTTCTATTTTATTCTAGAGATCAAAATCAAGTCACAAGATCATACCAGATTGAAGAGGTAAAACAATGCCAGGGCTTGAATATCTGCATGCACAGTTCTTTGGAGGACCCTTTGAAGACGATCAACCACACCTACATCTCCATTTCCTTTTGCACTAGTCTCCATCTCTATCCATCTTAATGCACTGGACTGCCTTCTGCTTACCTACTTGCTGCACTCCATCCTGCTGAAGGATTTGCCCACACCACCTTCTTTCCCTAGAATGTTCATCAATGCCATTTTCCCCAAGTTAACTCCCATTCAACTTTCAGATTTCATTAATGCCCCCAGAAAAGCCTTCTCTGTCTTCTCTAATAAGGTTAAATTATAATACATACACTCCAGGCACTGGGCCACATTTTCTAGCATGGTCCTCATCCATTTGTTTTTTTCATTTGTTTGGATGAATATATAATTTATGTCTCAATATCTTCCAGTATGCTGGAAGAGGAGCCAGACTATGTGTTTCATCTCCTACAATACAGCTTGGCTAGTGTACCAATTGTGCATGAGTGTGTGTGTGTGTGTGTGTGTGTGTGTCTCTCAGTGAAAAAAACCAAGTGAATCAAACTCCCTCTCTCAAGACAAAATATTTTTTCCCATTAAGAATTACAGTATGTACAGTAATCACATTCTCATAGTCAAAACTGTGCATAGACAATTATATAACCCATATATAAAACATTTTTCTCAAGAGACTCATAAATTTAAAGATCATATTTGTTTGCCATACAAAATTGATAGGCATAGAGTAATCAATTAATAAACCTAACCTGCGTAAGTTTTGTGTTCATCTTTGCAAATATTCTTCTGAGACTAAACTGTCTTTAATTTTAACTTCTGTGCCTGCACACAAGTTGGCAAGGGTACCAAACGAAGCACTATAATCAAGACAAAGGGATTCTGCTACTCTATGCAGGAATCCAGTAGTGACAGTGGAGGCCACTAGAAGAACAGCCCTTAGAAACCCAGGCACACACACTGTCATCAGACCACACAGGATTCTTCTTGGGCTAAAATCCAATGCACAATGCCAACTACTTTCCATTGCATTATTAATAACATGTATAGAAATAAAAATACTAAAACTCTTAACCCAGAATGGGTTGGGGACTATTATTTATGTGCCTTAGATGGAGACACAAAGAGAAATGGGTTATACACAAGAAAATACACTTATGGCTCTTTGATTTTTGTTTTTTTAAATAACAGTTTGGGTAATTATAATTAGTATTATAAACTACATTTCATTATTAAAAAGTACATCCTGTTTCTTGTCTCTTAAATTCCAACTAAGAATTCTAATTGTTTTCAACTACTAACAACCTCTGGTCTAGTGGCAGAAGTTTTCTTGGAATCTAAATTCACTCAGCCCTGAATTTACTCGCCCTTTCTCCCCACTGCAGCAATGGCCCCACTTCCCATGAGGCCACTGATTTGGCCAGTCTTGTTCACTTAGGGCAGTGTCTAATACCCTGTGTTGCCTAATAAATTACAGAAAGAAGGAATGGCAATGGCCTTGAAGAATTAGATCTTACACATTACTCAGAATATTTATGAAGATGGTTATTTGCTATTAATCAAGGGAAGATATTCTGTCAAAAATGCAAATAAAATGGCTCCGCTTCCCACTTATGCTTCATGATTCACAGGTATTATACCACATAAGATTAGTGTTTCTAATGATCTAACTGCCTCATGTACCTATTTAAAAATTTATTCTGTGGTAAGGCAGAATAAAGCTTTTGGCTGAACCAATGTATTTCTCCGATTGCTTAAAGTACCTGTTTCTAGCATGAAATAAATTTTCTCAGCAGCTGAACTGGAACTTGTACATACAGCATAGTTGAAGGAGTTTGACCAGGTTAAGCAAATCTATGGAAAATAGTAAATCTACACATAAGCCCATGAGTATAAGTATTACTAATTTTTTAATATAGCCATAAATTGACTAAAAATACAAAAACAGGAATCCAAAATAGAAGGCATGAAAATAGATTCTGAGTCAGTTACTTAAATCAAACTGGGCCTCTTAATAAATTGTCATATAATTTGTCTTTAAAAGGCTTATTCAATGCAGTGGAAACATTTGCTAAGGAATTAATGAGTAACAATTTAGATAACAGTAAAATATTCACCTCAACCCCCCCATATCTTCCTACCTACTGTCCTCTGATACTATTAATTAATGATGACCAGCAAACATGACTTGTGGGTTTTCTGTGGGTGTGTTTCTGCTCCACTTTACATTTTTCCTCTCAAGCCATCAGTCCCTGCATTATTCATAGCTAAATGTCTTTTCCTTTGTCTTGCTCCTTGTTAAGTGTGGATTAAGATCTAGATAGTTGATTTTCAAGTTATGACGTGTTGAATGGAAAAAATAGAAAGACTAGACAAGTTCAACCTACTCCACAGCTACTCCATCTTCAGGCTTGAATTTAGAGAAAGTTGTGTTTCATGGAAGCATGACTTGCCTGTATTTTCAAAAGCAGCAACTTTTACCGCCTTGGGTTTTTAAATTTCACTCACATCCCACCAAAAGAGAGAGATGCAGTAGGGCTACCTCTGCAAGTGCCATATTTGATGGTCTTCTCAAGCTGTCTCTGCCAATCTCTATACCGCCTGACTCCACCTTATTTTTACTATAGTATAATCATGGAAAAGGCTTAGAACAAAGACAGGTCTTTACGTAATTTGAATAGTTCGCCAAACAGATTTTCCTCTCCTTCTTTCTCCATACCCCATTCAATTCAATCTCTTCTGATCCTATTTTTTAAAAGAAACACAGATACATGCAGTATTAAGTTCAGTTACTTTCTAGAAGTTAATTTCAACCACACTCGATACGCATAAAAATATCCAATCTTCTCTTCTATCAGAAATAAGGTTCTTCTTCATTCGCAATTAAAGCTAACACAACACTCCTTACAAGAATGATTAATACCCACGGACAGGAATTTCAGACATATTAGGAATATTGATTAATTATATTTCTTTGGTAAGGCAATTTCCTTATTGAACAGTAAACCGGTGGGTGAATATAAGAGATGCATATTGTTCAACCTAAAGTCCTTTCAAGGACAGATGACAAGACAAGGTAAGCAGCATTCCCGGCTTCTCAGCAACCCAAAGGGATTTGTGAATGATTTGCACCACCTCCCAGCTGCACTTGGGAGTTGCTCTGAAAACAGAAACGCAGAGCTTGGGAAACCCTTGCTACATCCACTATCCCTGGGCAAAAAGTGGTGAAAGACACGCACACACTCTTCCAGCCACGGCCGCAGAGAGCTGCTGCAGACCTATCCGCAGGCCGGCGATCTCGGGAGGGCGCAGTTAGCATCCTTCCCCACCGGCCCACGGGCAGGGCTCGCTTCCCCCTCCCAGCGAGGGCTCCCGGGTCTTACCGTGCCAGGCTCTTCCCGGCCAAGTTGCTAGGTCCGGCCGGCCTTACCTTTGGGGCTGCTTTCTTGCAAGTACGGCGGGGCGGTGGGAGTGACATTTCCCGAGTGGGGTGCGGACAGCAGAGGCGAGCGTTCGTCCACGCCGTCAGCAGCCATGACTGCTGCGGGGCTGCAGGGCGCGGGCCCAGGTGCGGCGCCGGCGGAGGTGGAGGGCAGCACTGGCGCGGCCGCCCG